>OZ007570.1:50997935-51060435 GCA_963931925.1 Onchidella celtica
TAGACGGCTTCTCTACCTCATTACTCTTAAGCCCCTATTACTCAACTGTTCTCCTAGAGGAATGGACCTGAAAGATCCGGTTAAACTTTTTGTTTATCGTGTGGCCCCGTACTGTAATTAATTTTGCATGTTTATTTATTTGTTAACTTCAATTGTGTTTTTGTTACAATTTATTTATCGTTTACTCGATTCTTTTGAAGAAGGTTATCATCCCCTCGTCTTTTGTTTTTGAGGTCTTCGTTTTCGGAGAATCCCCTGCCTTTGGCATTTGCACACCTCTATTTTTCTTGTTATTTTTTGTTGCCGTTGGAGCTGTTGTTGTTTTTACTTGTAGTCTTGGTTTGGTTCCATGAGGGGGGTGGAGAGGGGGCTGGCAAGGAATAGTTTTTCAGCAAAATAGGTTGAGGGGGTCAAATAAAAATCAAATTTTAATACAAAGCAATGTTTCTGATGAAACAGTCGAATAGTCTGTGTAAAATGCTATAAAAGGCCTGAGGACAACAACAACAAACAAACTTGCAATGGACATTCAACACTTTAATGGCTCTACGCAAGCATGAGGAGGCGGGGAGGTGGGGGAAGAAAAATTAACAGATTGAAGCGTCTGTACCTTACAGATGGCCGCTGTGTATCAGACTAACTTCAGTTCTACCATTATCTGCGGTCAGATTTTTAATTGATACAATATATGTAAAAATCAAGATTTATTGGTATTTGTTTGTTTGTTTGTTTTCGCTTTTTTCCTGTTCAAAATATGATCTTTATAATTTAGATCTTTTATCTATTGCAATAATGAGTTGTTGTTTTTAAAATCAAGGTGGAATCTGCTTCTGTATTCACACCACAACTTCCAGTATTGATTTGTTTTACTGGCGGCACAAAAAAAAGTGTGATGCATCCCTCCTCTCTCACCCCCTCCCCCTCCCCTTCCCCAATGTACGAGGGCTGAGCAAGCGCACCTGCAAAGATTCTTTTTTTTTTTTGGCACTTCGGCTGAACAATGGTCACTGGCCTGGACTGGCTGTAATCTAAAGAGAAGGCTTGAAACTCCTGGTAGAAGGAAACATAATTATGGCCATGGAACTTCTGACGAACAGCGAAATAAAATTTTGCCTAAAATTCCTTACAAGCACAACTCCTGTGACGTCAAATGAAAAAAAGAAAAAGACATATTTGACGGTAAACAGTTTTGCAGTCTTCGCGATCCTGCGCGCCATCTCTGACTACGTTTTTAATAAAATAAACCCACAGTTATAGTTCAGAAGGCGTCCGGTGGATAATCCACAAATTATGTAACTCTACACTTGGACCTTGCAGGTCAGTGGTCCGGGATGGGCCAGCAACACGATTACGTACCGCATGAGATCTGTCTTCCACTGACCGAGGGTCTTTCCAGCTACCGGGCCACCGATGATGTTAAGTGAAGGAAGATTAATTATCGCTATTTTTAATTTTAATTTTTTTTTACCTGGTTTTTGTGAGCAACTTTTGCGATTTTGCGATGCTAAACAGAAAAGAAAGAAAAAAAAAAGAGAGAGAGAGAGAGAGAGAGAAGGGCGGAGATAGCTGGAGGGGGGAGGGGTTGGGAATACAAATTGGGTTGGTAGGAGATTCAGACTTTGAAAGCATCAAACCCAATCCCCATCCCCGGGCATTGCAGGCATGTTGGAAATAGGGATTTTTCTCATATTTTCAAGTCTCTGATCCTATTGGGGGGTAGGATCGAGTACCTAGTCTTCTCGGATAAGGACGAAAAATTCGGAGGGTCCATGTGCACGTTGCGCACGTTAAAGATACCTTGGCAGCTGGAAATCGTAAAGAGCAGGCCAAACAAGCCGCTGCCCGGGCAAAATTGAAATTAATAGATTAAAAATGTATCCATATCACCCCCCCCCCCCCACCAGCAACAACAAAATTTATTATTCATTATTAAATATATATTATTATTAATAAATATTCAAATATTATTTGAGTTGTGAGTTGTGAACTGCGTTTAATTGCGTTACAATTTGCTCTGAGATAGAGAGAGGTAGAGAGAGAGAGAGCGAGCGAAACAGTGAGAGAGAAAGAAGCAGTGTAGTGTGTTGAGCGCTTCGCCGGCGCTCCATTCTGCTCTGTGGTTGACATGTTGTTTCTGTAAAACGCATGGAGCATTTTAAATGGATATGCGCTATACAAATGCTATACATTATTATTATTATTATTATTATAATTATCCCCCACTCCCCCCGTCATTTCCTGGCCCTCTTTTCTTGTTTTTTTTTTTTTTTTGCATTCAGGGAAAATTACATTGCATAGGACAGCAAGATGAATGGATGGAGATACACTTTTTTTTTTAATGTTCTTAATTAGAATGTCATTGATGTGTTTATATGATAAAATCGTGGCAAAACACTAAGAGTACTAGCCCACTGCTACTATACTGTTAAAATTACTGCTGCTGCTGCTACTCCTACCGCTACTGCTACTGCTATTACTACTACCACCACTACTGCTACTGTTACTTCTACTATTGTTACTACTACTGCTACTACTACTACAACTACTACTAAGACTACTGCTTCTACTACTACTACTACTACTATTACTATAACTACCGTTACTACAACTGCTGCTATTACTTCTACTACTACCACTCCTCCTACTACTACTATTACAACTATTGTTACTACTACCACTATCACTACTTCTACTACTACAACTACTACTACTACTACTACCACTACTGTTATTACTACTACTATTATTATTATTACTACTACTACTACTACCACTGCTACTACTTCAACAACGTTTAATAAAACTACTACTGACACCACCACTACTGCTGCTCACAAGAAATACAACGAAATCTACCGACTGGAATGAATCTCCACCAAGCCCTCGGCTCCCATGTCCACGGAATGCAGCGAAGAACGGCCTGGTCTTTCATGCTTGATCCTTGGTTTCATGGTAAGTCTTGCTCGACCTTGAAATGTTTTCAGGTCCTCCAAAAAAGGATATATAAAGGCTAAATATCTGGTATTTCGGCATCAATCCCTTGAGACTTATTCAGCAAGATTCTCTCTGCTCGGGAAAATAACACAGCCTGCGTCTATCACCAGCCTCACAGAAGAGTGTTTCAAGAGATAACGGAATATCTCCGCTATATTTAATTGTCATCACAAGTTCTACATTGTATTAAATTTTGAAAGCCAGTCTTGAAGACATCCTCACTCAGCTATGGATTTTATGATCATCGCACTCACCATCTGCCTTAGCCTCGCCTCCACCAGTTTGGCTCAGATTAACCCTCTCATGCTGGGACTTCTCGGTGGCGAGGACGCTGGCGATGCTGCTGGAGGAGTTAGCTATTGTAAGTAAATGAATGTCACATGAGGAAGTTTAACCCTTGCAATAGCTATTATAATTATAAAATACATAATTATTATATATGGACTTCACATGCATTCTCTGCTAACTCTTCCACTGTCGTTAGTCTGAGAGAAAGAAATTTTCAGCATTGATATTAGGTCATCTCAAGCTCGGTTTGTTCAAGAAAAATGTTTAACTTATGCATTTTTTTATTTTTTTGAGTTCATTTATCTCGGCGAATATATGATTAATGTAAACTTTTTGAGTCACCAAGTCATTAGTCTGTAATGTACTGAATAGTAATTTGGCGATAAGTCCTCCACACATTGGTCATGTGCACCATAGAAGAGCGAATCAGAATTGGTGCGAGACACAGAGTGAATGTTCATTAATGAGAATACGGAAATTCTTCGGTAGGCACAGTTGTCGTCCTTGTGGGTTTTCATGTTAATAACAGATTACGTAACGGGGGGGGGGGGGGGTTAACCTTTTTCTTTTTTTTGGTTCAGTCTCTCGGAAGAAACCTATACAAATGTATTTTCAAACGCTTCAGGCATTTCCTTCTTAAAATCAGATAAACCTACCGTTTCTGTGTTGAAGTACCTAACTCTTTGATGGTGTCACTACAAAGGGTGTGACTTACACAGTCCTGTATTACATTTAGATAGCATGTTTTGCAAGACCCTGGAGACCGGACATTTAAAAAGTTAATTACAACAGCAACAACAAGAAAAACTCTATTGAACTGCAGCTCAACCGAGCCTCGTTTGCAGCCGGATCCGACTTATCCTGTTAAGACACCACAGAGTGTATTATAATACAGGCAGTAATTAAATGACATTAGTGGAATAGATTATCCTTAATGTGCGATTTTTGCAGCCAGTTGAGAATTCTGTACGGTATTCTGTAATGAAAAAAAAAAAAGAATTTATTTATGTCTAGCGTCTTATTCGATGCGATGACTTAAATGAAAAATAAATGCACGTTTATTACTATTTACACGCCTCTGACCATTACTGCTTTGACTGACCTATGCTTTTTTTGTGTGTGTTCTAATGTGGTACCATCAGCTGCAGCAGCAGATTCAGGCTCTTCGTGTCGGCGTTGTCTCCGGTGCCATTGGAGGATGTAAGTTGATTGACTAATAGTCTGTCTGCCTGACTGTCTGTTTGTCTGTCTGTATCTCTCTCTGTCTGTCCGTCTCTGTCTCTGTTCTCTCTTCTCCTTCTTCTCTCTTCTTCCGCTTTACCTCTGCCTGTTTGCCTCTGTCTGTCTGTCTGTCTGTCTCTCTTTATCTCTCTGTCCTTCTCCCTCCGCGCCCCCACCTTCCTCAATGGCTATGTAGCGGAAGAGTGGAGTCAAGAAACTTTCTCTGTGCATCATGTCAGTTCCACATTCCTTGATTCCTTCGACTTTTCCTGTATTTTTCCCTTTGCCTTTTCCCTCATGCCTTTACCCATAACCATAATTCCTGCAGCAGTGTAGGCCTCCTATTTGAAGTTCTGTTAATATGTTCTCATCTAAGTGGCAATATGTTTACTCTTTTAAGAGGTTTTGAGTGAAAGGGGGGGGGGGGGATACTTTAATTGTTTCTCTCCCGATCTGTGGCATTGTATGGGAATCATTCAATATTATTTTATTTTTTTTTGCATATTTATTTTCTCTTTCCTGTTTCTGCCGAATATTTTATCCTCGTATGTTCTTATTTTCGTTTTTTTTTTTTTGTGCAATTTACATCATCTTTTGTCTTCTACTATAAAAACCTCAGAAAAACTGTGGGTTATTATTTCTTACGCGAGGCTTTGCTACATATAACTTTTTCTTTTTGCCAATTTTTGTCTTTTGTCTTCCACTGCATTCTTTCTTTTGTCTGTGTTTCATTACTTTCACTACTCCACCAACAACTCTTATGTCGTTGCTTTCGTTTTTTTCCCCCTTGTTTTTAACGCCATACACTCGGAAACAAAAATAATCACTCTGATTATCTTTTCAAAAGTTAAAGGACACGGAAATTGATTATACTGATCCTGTTTTATTTCATGTCATGTTATTTGAGTTTGTTTGTTTTGAATTCTATTTTGTGTTATTTTATGTCATTTTGTTGTCTATGACTTATTTTATTTTAGCGTGTTTAATTCCTTGTTACATATTCACTTTTCTGTCACTTAGGTTACATAATCATTAATATGTTGTTCAACTTGTAATTTCAATTAGCAATTTAATGTGCTTTAATTTCAATCAACTTTCAGGCGAAAGTGGAGTTGTGGGTCCTTTTAGCGCCACCCAAGGCACAGGTGAAATTCAGTTCCGAGGACGATACCTGACACCCCCATCCATCAGTTTGGCCTTGTCCGACATGACTTCTCTCAACCCTGTTAACGCCCTCAGCTTCCAGATCCGTTCCACTGCTGTCACCACCAGTGGCGCAACCATCGCTTTCACTGATGTCGCTAATAGCCTTGTCAGTGCCTATGTATCGTACATGGTCTGCCCCAGCAACGCCGGTTCCAGCATGAACAGTGGTGCCATGCAACAAGGTTGAACTGAATAATACATGCGATAACAGAAAAGACCCCTGAACAACAGACTTTTAACACAAAAGAACTTTACAGACTGACCGAACATACATGTTTATGAATATGAGTGAAAAACTGCAACAAAAGAGACAATAATATACATATGTATGTACTTGAAGAATGCTTGCAAGGATCGGAACAAAACAGTTTTTGATACTAAAGAACTTTACTGATCAAACAAATTTACAGGAGTGAATGAATAACTGCGACAAAAGAGACAGGTCATTTATTTAACAGTGGGTTTATTTCTTAATTTTTCTTCATTTGAAATAGTTTTTTCTCTGCTTTTTTTATATTTTTTTATTAAAGCCTGGTTTTGCTAATTTTACGTACATCAGAGGGAGAAAAAATCGTACTTTTTTTTCGTTTTTAAGAAGGGCCAGGGTGAGAAATTGAAAACAATGCATTATTATAATAATCTCTTTTACTGCACCAGTTCGAATTAAAGCCAGTAAAAGTAAAATTGCCATCGTTTATTTATTCATTTACGTATTTATTTATCTATCTGCTTTCTAATCACATTGTCTTAAGTCTGGCCAATCATTTCAACCTAATTTGAAAATCAGTTATGTTGTCACGTTGAGAAAGGTTTACGGATTTTCCCATTTGGAGTTTCTTTCCTAAAATAGAATGTAAACACCTCTTCTCATTGGTTGAGATCCTTGAACTGCGCAGGAGTGACTCCTACATTCGACGTAAATAAGATGTTGTCTTGACTTTCAAACACACAAAACCATTATTAAAAAATACAATATCAAATAAGAATGCATGTTGTCTTCTTCTTCTTCCAAAAGCAGGCGTGTGCACCAGAGAAAAAATAATAAAGTGTTTTTGTTTTTTATACTTTTCTGGAATTATCAGTATAATGTTAAATTCCACTTTTTGGTTGTATAAGTTTGCACGTTTCATATCTGTAAATAAATATGGAATGTTTTTGCCCCCTATACTGTAGCGGGTATAAAGCATGGAAGTGGGGAGCACAATGCAAACTATCGTTGACCTCCCACTGAAAATTGCTACTGGACGCCATATCTTATTAGTGTGAGAGCAGATCAGACATTGAAGTCAATCTTTAAAAAACAACAAACAAACAAAAAAACAACAACAGAAACACGGCCACACCCATGAGGGAGAGAGAGAGAGGAAGAGAGAGAGAGACAGAGACAGACAGTCAGACATACAGACAAAGAGACAGGCAGAGATGAAGACGAAAATGAAAGAGAGGACAGACAGAGAGACAGTAGATGGACCGAGAGAGAGAGAGAGAGAGAGAGAGAGAGAGAGAGAGAGAGAGAGAGAGAGAGAGAGAGGTGGATGGGTGGGGGGGGGGATGACAAACTGAGAAATTGAGAACCTCTGTAACCACAATATCAGTGGTACAAAATTCCGCCCTTTAAAGCAAAAGTTGAAACTGATCAGTATCTGTAATTCTGGCTACTAATACCCAAAAAACACAATGGATGTGAAACTCGAAACTATATGTTTTCAATACCGGTAATTCTTAAGTTCATGATCCCATAGGAATCTGATGAACACTGTGGGAACGAAACGTAACCCTGTGGTTAAAGAAAAATAGGTCAAATACAAATTAAATAATTTATGTGTCTGTATTATAATTCAAATAAAGAATCAATTTCACATTCTTAATCCACGTTCACAAACTCAATCAACTCCTGAATTGTTCGGTCTTATTATCACCTCGAACAGTTTATTGGCCTGTCATCTGTGAAATCGTCTTTGAAATCTTTATTTATCGAAAGGATTAGGCTAAGGGAAGAGGAAGATATAATTGTCTTGCCGAAGAAGAAAAAAAAAAGAGGAGGGGGGAGCCTTGCAGGATCAGATGAGGAACACTAAACACAAGCAAGCAAGAGATCGGTATACACACACACACGCACACACGCACCCATTCACACATGCACGTACACACACAATTTGTAGAAGGAGACTGAAATCAGGTGGGAATGGGCAATCCGTGATGGCTGGTTTAAAAAAAAAAAACTCTAATAAGATTTTTGTTTGAGTTTGATTCTTTTAAAAGTTATCGTAGAGTGAAACTGTCAACGAATCCAACTCTCGCGTGCACCATGGACGTTTCGGTTCTCGCAACATGGCTCAAATTTCGATTTGGTACCGTGATGGCGAGGTTTCCAATGTTCAAACGTTTTAACCTTGGCAGCGCAGGGAAGTAATTATTCTGTGACTATTTACACGGTCTTGTTATAGAACTCATCCGGGAAAGTTGACCGTACACATCCCATTCAAATTTTAAACCAACAAAAAAAAAGAAAATCGGAAGCAGATCTGTCAAGTTTTAGTTTTGGTTTAGTGCAGTCATTTACTTACACCCTGCTAAAAGCTAGTTACATGTGGATCTACTCTGAGACAAGTGAAAGTAACACGTCATGCGTATTCCCAGCTGAGAAAAACAAAAATGCTAATGGAGGAAATAAAACTGAAACAATTTGCGGATAAGTTTCGGTGTCTGTGCCTATGTGCGGCCAGCTGGATCCTCATTGGTGATTTCTTCGCTTCCTTTAAATTGGAAATCCTACCTTCGGGAATTTTCTATTTTCACATTATGGGATTTCCCGATAATGAGTAACAATAAAATCCCCTTGCGACAGGCAGACATCTTTTTCGCTACTGGGTGACTCGATTAGTTTCGGCAGACGCAAGAGCGAACAGTAGTTATTCCTTCACAGTTCTTGAATAGGTTCATAACCAACTTTTTGCCCGAGGTAGGTGCAAGTAAATGGATTAACTGTGATATATATGTCTTTGATATCAGGAAGTCTTATAGCTCGGTTATATTTATATTTGTACTTTTTCAGTGGGATACCAGCAAGAGCTTAGCACATGCATAAAATGTTCGTTGTCTGCAAAATTCAAAAGATATAATGTTGACTGGGCAAAATAGAGAGTCTAGGTATCTTTGCCAAGCTCTCTCCCTCACTCTCTCCCTCTCTCTGAGAATAATATTGTAACCAACACATAACAGCAGAAATATAGTTAATAGAATCTTCCAAGGGCCAAATTACGTGTTTTGTTGATTTTTTTGTCTTCTTCTGTTTTAGCACTCTCGCAAATTATTTGAAGTACAATTACTATCTTTATTGTTGCTCTTGCAGGACAAATCAGAGCGAAAAGCACTGCATGAAATGACGACTCAATCTTCCAAAGTCCAGGAGTGGGTGCTTAACAAAGTTAAATGCAGCACAAAGAAAGAGAAGAAACCTTACACTTTGAAAGAAGAGATCAGTTTTTGTGACTGGCAGGCACAAGCTGATGCTGCCATAGACCAAGATATGAAATCAGATCTGGAAAAGTCAAAGATTCTGAACTGGCATCAGATTTTCGTAAAGCTGATTCCAATCAAGGTTCCAAGTATGTGTTCACCTAGTCCAGTAACTACATTTTTTGTATGACATGCAGTAAAATTTTCATTATTATCATTTCAAAATGAGAGAACTCAAAGATTCTTAGTATATTTAATACTTGAAAATCCTTCCTATCATGCCTTATTTATTATTATTGTGTCTTACTCTTAATAATGGCTTTTCTTAAGAGGCGAACTGACAAATTTTCAGTAAAAAGTAAGACTCCAGATTGATTCTGTGGTCAAGATGAAACTTGAATGTCTTGTGAAGCTCACCAGAAAGATTTTTGTTCCTCATAGTGAATAAACTAGGGACAGAACCACACTAAAGTGAGCACCGTGCAAATGGTGTGGTGTCAGGGGCTTAAAATAATATTAGATTGTTATCAGGTTAAAGGCCGTGCTCTGTCATGTGAAAAGCATTTGTTTTTAAAGGAGATAGTTGAAAAATTTAAGTTTTTTATAGTCTGTAATTTAATAACTCTTTCTGGCGGGAAGTTTCAGTTGTCATCCAGTTTATTTTGAACATGATTTGATGCATCTTACATTTACCTGTCTTAGTTGCTTCCACATGATTATTATCATAGTCCCTAGAGCTGTATGAAAATGAATGCCGTTATGGAATATTACAATCTCCACAAAGCTTAATGATATCTCCTGACAAACAGAATGAATAACTGAAAACATTAATGTATGATAACATGTCCCTGATATGAACTTCTGGTATTTGATAATTTGGTAATGTGAGCTCTTAATTCAAGACTGTAAACTCGAGAAAGGGGAAGATTGGGGAAGTAATACTATGTGCAACAGTAAGGAATGAAAGTGAGGTAGCTGAATATTATTTTAAAATAATTAAACACCTTGATGTAGGTGCTGGCACTGATCTTTGATATTTCTGTTAATGACATTGTGCCCAACATTCATCCAGGAACATACTTTCTTTTTTTAACAGGAGATGGGAACTGTTTGCTGCATTCTGCATTTAAAGCAATGTGGGGAGAGGAAGACAGTAATAATACGCTAAGGTATCTGTTGTTGATGACTGTACAACATGACTACAACAAAAGCTATCGAAAAAGATGGTGGCGACAGCGGGTGCATGATTTTCACACGATAGAAGTCAATGCCCCTGAGGTTTGTTACTACATGTATATCTTTTGTTCCTCCATTTCAAACAAGATCTCAGTAATAGATGTTAAGATTACTGTCATTCTTTTTCATCCTATATCGATGATGTTGAGTCATATTAATCACAGTTATTCACTCTACAAGTAAATGCACATTAGCTTCACAGTTTTTGTTCACTCTCACAGAGCACTTGTCATGCATAATGAAAAACCTATCTGTGTGTTGATGGGAAATTTCAAATATGTAAGGTTAACTCTCCCCTGTCTGCAGGTTTTGAAGATTTTAAGCCATTTGTAGGGTATCCGTTTCATCACATCAGTGTATTCTTTTGAAATAGGCTTATTATATATAACTGGAAAGGGAATTGAATATCAGCTTTCAAACCTGATATTTTTTATTTTGTGTGATAGTGATGTGATAGTAGTGACCTATTTTCTCTGTTACTGAAAACAGGAATTTATCCAAAAGGTCAAAATTGCAGGGATCAGAGAGTCATTTAAATATACCTACAACTGGCCATGATTTTTGGCTAACAGTGTATTCACTCTGCCATCTTTGGATGTTAAAAAGACAGCATATGCATTAATATGTAAGTCATCTATCCACATGATTTGGTAAAAAACGGTAATTTATAGGACAATAACATTCTTCAAGAAAGTCCAAGATGGCAGACAGGCCAACCGAAAGTAAGTCCTCCAGATCTAACCTCAATGAAATTGGTAAAGAGACATGATTTGTTTTCCTTTGTGCAAATTCTATGATTTCTATATGACTTTGTTTTGTATGATTCTCATGGTTTCTATCCATCAATATCATAAACTGTAGCCTGGATAGGCCTAGCCCAGAGGTCACTGATCCATCGCAAAAAAATTTTCCGATTTCCCAATAGGTGGACAGTTGAGAGTTGGGAAAGTATAATATAGATCTACATCTAATAGCCAGAATATTTGATTTATAAATTTTTAATGAAAGTATTGATAAATGTGATAGTAACACTCCACCACTTCAATAGGCACAATGGATGGCTTGTCGTCAAAGAGTTGTCTTTTGGAGACATTCCATACACATGTTGTCTGGTGAATATTTGCTACTTTGCTGCAACAAATATTGCATATCTTTTCACAGGTTGTAAATAAGGAGTGGGACGAGGTCATTCGCAGCATAAGTAACATGGGGTCCACAGAATTGTCAGCTGCTGTACCACATAGGTTCTTAGAGTCAGTACACATTTACATTTTGGCCAATATTCTGCGACGGCCTATCATCATTTTGGCTGATTATATTGCTAAGTCAGTCAGAGGGGATGCACTTCAGGAAAATCCAATTGGAGGACTGTACTTGCCATTAGAATGGCGACCAATTGATTGTTGCAAAACACCCCTGATATTTGGGTACAGTTTCAGTCATTTTTGTCCCTTAGTAGCCCAGGCCCAAACTCAGAAAAGTCAAGAAAAGCAAGTTTTTTTCCCACTTGTCAACAAAGATCTGATTTCTCTTCCCGTTCGGTATCTGACTGAAGGAGAAGACCGCGAGGCATGGGACTTGATACAAAGTTATCTGATCATCCAGGAGTGTAGTGCCAAGATAAAGGATACTGTCAATCAAATTCCGTGTGTCCAGCTTACATTTAAACCATTTGATATCAGGATGTTAGAGCATCAGCTGCTTGGTGCTGCTGCAGCTGGAGGTTATGAATTAGCCTTGGCTAGAAAACCAACATCAAGTACTCCTCCTGCAGAAAGGAACTTTCACGACATTCAAATCAGCAGTCAGACCAAGCTTGTTTCTGTAGGAAGTGCAAAGGATCACCAAGGGAGGAATCCACAGGAACACACATTACCTAAGCAGTGTGTATCAGTAAACTGCAGTAAACTTGGTGACCAGAGTCAAGGAGGCTTGTGTGATACATGCTTCAAAAACTTGACCATTGCTGAGTCAGGATGTGAACTTGTTTCCAGGCATGAAAATGGTGAACACTACTATGACTTGAAAGAGACAGTTCCAGTTTTGGGAGAATCTAAACTTGTTGACAGCACAGGCTCTAGAATACCACAACCACAACCACCAAGTGAACGGTCTGAACCATTAGAGCCCACTGCTCCATTCCGTTCTGTGCCTGAGGCTCAGTCGCTGACACAGCCACAGTCTATGATGAATGAAAGATGTCGCACTCCAAACTGTGGTTACAGATGTTCTCAACAGACTTTCCCGTATTGTCATGAATGCTTCGCCAAGGAGGGCCAGCAAACTAGTCCACAGAATCTACTCAGCTTCATTGCAACAGCACCACCACCATCCAGGCTTGGCACTGAGTCAAGTAATGAACAGGGATCACCTGATCTTATCATATTCTCATTACCTGAACAGTCGTCTCCCACGGTCTCCACAGGTACCCTTCTATCGAATGAATTCAATCCCAGTTCATTGTCTAGTTCTGGTGGAGAAACCGGTACTTCAACATCTCTGGGCAGCACAAGTTTGGAGAAAGTGGGGATTAAAGAATACAAAGCAAGCCTAAGCAAATCCAAAGGGTGTGCTGACCCTCAACAGACAAGACATGATGTCAGTATTGTTTCCCAAGAAATAAATGTACAGACTGGCAGGGGAAGTGAAAAGGGAAATGTCTCATCACACAACCTATCTCAGCAGCCTGTACTAAACAGATTGAGTGGCAAGATGCTGATAACCAACCAGAGCAGTGATCTTAAAAAGCAGAATTCTGGACAGTCAGAGCCATTACGCCAAGTTGCATTTTCAGAAACAGTGGTGGAATCATCAGAAAGTGCAACCGGTGACATAGAGGTATCAGAAGAACCAATTTGTAATAGAAAATGTGTCAGTCCATTCTGTGAATATTTCGTCCAGCCACCAGAACAATTGTGCAGGAAATGCACTGATATCCTGAAAAGTTTTGCAGAGAAAGATGCAGAACAGAAGAGAAAGCAAAACGAAGTTACATC
Source organism: Onchidella celtica (assembly GCA_963931925.1). Taxonomy (NCBI): domain Eukaryota; kingdom Metazoa; phylum Mollusca; class Gastropoda; order Systellommatophora; family Onchidiidae; genus Onchidella; species Onchidella celtica. Next base: position 51,011,336 of record OZ007570.1, read on the forward strand.
TCAGACAAGCATTGGAACAAGATCAATTGAAGTTCAGTCAGAGAAGGAAAAACAATTTTCCATGTCATCTCCATCCAGGGTGTTACAAGCAACCCAAACAATAGGCAAGCAGTGCATTACTCCTGGTTGTACACTATACGGTGATCCTAAAATGGAAAAAAAATGCAGCTCATGCTATAAATCATCTCCACATAAGCCCAAGGTGCACACAGAATCCACAGCATCTTTAATCACATCACAGACTTCACATTCACAACCCAGAATTCAGAGTGAGCAATTGGTCAACCAAGGAGAATTCTTTGTTGGGAAGGGCCAGTCAAAAATCTACCAACCAGTGGATGACAGTAAGGGTATGTATGAATCCAGTACAGGCACACATAATCTTGGTGTCTCTAACCATACAGAGCAGGCATCCTTATCACAATTTACAAGCACAAGTTCACATCCAGTAAGTCAGTATCACACATCAAATGTCAAACCTCCTGACAGTGCATACGCATCCTATAGTGTCCCTTGTCCAACATATAACGCGGATCCGTTTCACTCCATAGCAGAAGAGGCTCCATCAAGTTTGTATCAGCCAAGTCCAAACTCATTGGTGGTCACAAGCATGACGACAGCCAATGAAAGTAACCAACAAAGTCATTATTATCAAGAGGCGGATAGAGAATTCACCAAAAAATATAGTGGTGTTGAAAGTATGGTGAAAAAAGGTGCAAACAGATGCAAAATGGGCACATGTCAGAATTTTGGAAGCAAAAAAGGTTATTGTAATGCCTGTTTCAGAGTATATCAACAACAACTTCTTAGGGAAAGGGAAGAAAAGTATGGACAGGATGTCCCTGACAGTGTGGTCATTGAAACCACATAGATTATCTTTACATAGAATTTAGAACATATTAGATAATTATGCTTTCCCAGAAAGCCTTTCATTTCTGTAACCTATTCATGATGGAATAGTTTCTTAATAGAGTTTCATCGTATGACAGAATTTATTACTGTAACTTCTGAATTTCGCAACTTCTCTTCAGGTTGATCTTTGTTGTTAACATCTTAATTGCTTATCTTTTACTTTCATGATTTTGTGAGTTATTCAGTTTTTAGTTTTGGTTTTCATAATGCCTTTTTAGCTAGAGTAATTTTTTTTCCATATTATATTTCTCTGTGGGACAAGTTTATTAAATCAGATATGAAAAAAATAAGATGAAATTTGTACATTTTGGTGTTTTCTATATTTGTCAGTATCAAATTTTTTCAGCTCTTTTATATTGTAATTAAAAGTACTAAAGCTGCAGATGGCAGAATGTCAAATACATGATCTGTGATAAATATTTTATGTTGAAATTGAATGATTTATGTTAATAGTATGTTAGATCATATTATCGGGTGTTCCTGTGCCCTGATGAACAATGTTCACCATTTACTTCCATTTTCACTTAATTTGATAATGTACACACATCTGTCATCACTGTCAGTGTATTTGAATTCAGTATTACACCACACTTATCAAGTCGTACAACTGAAAGGTTAGATGTATTTTGATGTGCACTTACATACAATGTACCAGGACAATATTGTGATTATATAAAAACTACTTCATTAAGATGTTTTGTGGATAGAAATGTATGTTTTTGCCATTGTCCTTTAAAATCAAAGGTTTTTGTCTTGTTTACTTGATGTAATAACTATATGCTTTGAATAATAAGTAAAAAAACATTTTAAAAATGTCATGAAAAGAGCCTGTGAAATTTACCCAATAATATGTACATGATAGTTAATAATAGGATGAATATTATATCTTATCTTCAAGTTTGCTGAATTTACAACAGTCTCAGTTTCACAATTTCTGAAGGCTCTACTATCAAAAGAGCTTTCTGGGGAAGAATGGAAGTCTCGGAAGGAACTAGAAAGAAGAGAGTTTCTTTCTGTTTTAATGCTTAGTTCAGCAATTTTATCTATTTTTCAGTTACCTTCATTGGATTGTAGGAAACTACACAGTTTTAAAAGGAAGAGATATATTTTGTATGAAAATCTCTCCTTCATTGATTTATAAGAGGATCTGTTAAGCTCGGTAATGAGCTTGTAAATACAGTAAATGTGGAAAATTTTCTGTTTAAGCAAATGATTTTGCTGTGATTTGTACACCAGATGGAAAGAACTAACCCAGGAAATTAGAATGACCAACTTTTTTGGACTTCTTAAAAAACTTTAGTATTGGCTAGACAGGCTTCTGAACTTTAGCACACAGTACAGACGTAGTATACAGTTCTTTGTCTTAAAGTATTCCCATGCCTATAAAACATATATCATTTTTAAAATCCTTTTTGTCTTCTGTAACCAGATTATTACTTTGGAACTTTTCTTTTCCTTTACTATTTACGAGTGATTTTCAAGTTCTTAGAACTGTCCATCATGAATTTTGTGATGGCAAAATTCCAAATTCTGTTCCACAGTGACTCTGATTCTGTTATAAAGTGTAGGCCATTTTATTACATGATGTGAATATTAATTGTTAAATAATTGTGTTTGTCAATGACTTACTTGACTTAAACCCTTGAACCCCAAGTGGGGCATAGGTCATCTACCACGGTCCTCCACCTTGCTCTGTCCTGGGCTGCGGCTTCAACCTGGCCGCACGAGAGTCCCAGCATTTTTGCCTTGCTTGTAGTTGAGCTTTGCCATGTTGTCTCGGGACGCCCGTGGTTTCGTTTCCCTTGAGGGTTCCATTTGAGGGCCTGGCGAACGATGCTGCCTTGGGGTTTCCGGAGTGTATGTCCAAGCCACCCCCACTTTCTCCGTTTGATTTTGTGTTTGTCAATGCGTGTAGTATATTTTTCAATTATTGTGGAGTGATTGATATATGTATTTTCAATAATCCCATTTTATGTTGCAGCTGCTTCCATTTATGAAATAAAAATATAACAGCCAATACTTTTTTGTTTGTTTAGTGGATTGCTGGAGTGACTAGTGGTGTCTGTTGTTTATTTTACATTTCTAGCTATTCCTACAGAGTTGTACTTCTAGCTCTGTAATTCTATTGGTTGACTTCTCTTCACATCTCTTTCATAATGAAGCCAGTATAAAGCATACACATACCTCACTTTAGACTACAGTGTACTTGTCTACTTCTTCTTGCCATGCACTTTGCACAATATTATAATACATCCTTTATTTTAATGCCTTTTATAGTTTTAAATTTAAAAAATTTCATATTAACCTGTCAGACATAATGAAGACCTTGAAAATGTGAAGCTCTTGCTACTCCAAACAAAATTAAATTGATAAGCTCGGGTGTTTCCATGGAGATTTGATATATATGGATAATTAGCCCGGTATAACTAGAGAGCAAATGGAGACAAGTTGGTCTAGAGGTAAGGTGCTCACCTCTCATGCCGAAGGTACCGAATTTGATCCCCGGTCAGTGCAGGCATGTTGGAATTTTTGGGAGGAGAAAAATTCCTGTCCGCATTTTTACAAAGCCAGAAAGGGAAAATACTGAAGTTTGTTCACTGTTCAGTTATCGCTAACAGCCTTGACTGTTAGTAGTCACTTATTGTGGAATTATAACTGCAGTCGCCCGCTGTGGGAAAACTATTTTTTTCTTTTTTCTATTTTTTAAGTCGCAGTAGCACTGTCAGAAATTTGCATCGTAAATTTACCATTATATCAAGCATTCTATTCATACTCTGCACCATTGACCCCGCCCCCGATCAGAGCGCAAATTGCGTGCACGGTACGTTTTCTTCAGGGGTGCGAAGAAGGCGGTGTCTCGGCTTATCGTTTCAAATATCTTTGGTTATACTACACAAGTGAAGGCTGAGAAAACACATTGTAACAATAATGGGGAAAACAATTTGCTGGGGCAAGGACTGAATATGGATCCAATATTTCAATCACATTTCCTCTTCAAACTCCATTGCAGAGGAAGAAGTGATCAGGAAGATGAGGCAAGGGTGGCCAGGAGAAGGATATAAGTTCAAGTTTATTGCAGGCCTAGCGAACATGAGTTTATCCTATCATCCTATCCGCATAATAAATTGAACAAAGTCTTTCCCCTCCGTCGATCTATCTATCTATCTATCTATCTATCTATCTATCTATCTATCTATCTATCTATCTATCTATCTATCTATCTATCTATCTATCTATCTATCTATCTATCTATCTATCTATCTATGTATCTATCTATCTATCTATCTATCTATCTATCTATCTATCTATCTATCTATCTATCTATCTATCTATCTATCTATCTATCTATCTATCTATCTATCTATCCATCTATCTATATATATATCCATCCATCCATCCATCCATCTATCTATCTGGCTATCGAGCAGTCGATCGACTTATCTATCTATTTATCTATCCATCCATCCACCCAACTATCTATCTATCTATCTATCTATCTATCTATCTATCTATCTATCTATCTATCTATCTATCTATCTATCTATCTATCTATCTATCTATCTGTCTGTCTATCCATTTATCTATCTATCCCCCTGACTGTCTGTCAGTCAACAATAATTCATTATGGTTGTGATGCATTTTATATACTACCTTTTGTATTATCTAAAATCATATTTGATGAAGTTTTAGTCGTAGGCAGCTGTTTCTTGACAGGAATTTGTCATACATATAATTAGTACAGCGCACATCAATGCTTGGGGACAAATATATTCTAGGTTTTCGTTTTGTTCAAACACGTCGAACGATTGACAAAACAGCAGAGAGGTTTCATAATTTAGACATGTTTATAAACTACATGTGAGCAATATATTTATTATTACAGTGGTAACAACGTACTGGCAACCGCTCCCCCCTCCTCCCCCCCCCCCCGCCCGTCATCAACTTCTCACCCTCTCATGTATTCACTCGCTCACATGTTCACCACTGCTAAAAAACACGGAGGCACTCACAATGTATTAGCAGTACTTTTTCGCCCTTCCCGTTAAATCCCTGTGGGTCAGGGCAGGTTAAATCTTTGTCAAACTAACCCCTTCCTTCCGCACCCCCCCCCCACCACCACACACACTTCTTTTTCACTTTTCAAACAAAGGATGAGTCAGTTTTGTGCGAGATGTTCGTGGATGTGTAGGCCTACGTGTGTAACTTGTTTCAGCTGTAGGTTAGAGAAAATACAACCGAATACAGTGTTTTGTTGAGGGACTCCTGATAATGCAATAGAAACCATAGGCAGAAATGAATCCCCAGTGTATGGAGTTCATAGTTTAGAGTGGAACCTTGTGTCATTACAGGTTGATTGCTTTACTCGTTGTATAATCTTGCTATATAAAGTTGGTGAAAAAATCACCACGAAATTTCACGGATGCTTGACCCATAACACACAATTATTTTGCAACCTCAGACCACACGATAAAAGAATTGTTTCGTGTCTTTTTAATTAATGTCAACGTTTTTGTTAATTTGCATTCTACTAAGTTACTAAAAATGCAGCTCATATTTGATTCTGAAACGAAAGCGACACTATGGATATCATCGAAACCGCAATATCGACCGACGCAAGCAAATTCTAAGAATCTGAAGTTGCTCGGACCGAAAATTTTGGCAGCAACCTGGAACTGAACATCGGCAATCGATTTTGAGACAAGGTAGGCTTTTTTTTTTTTTTTTTACCTGAACAATGCATATATATAGGCTAAGTGCACATGTTTGTCTGGGTGGCCCTAGACTTAGGCAGCCTACACATTTAGCGATTGATCATATAGATATCCCTTGGTTAGGTCAACAGATTGATCACTTCTGTTTTACAGCTTGCCTCCACGCTTGCAGATGTATCGGTGAAAGCCCGTCGCATATTGTGCTCAACATGGCAGATGAAAAAAAAAAAATTTATAAAGAAATGTTTATCCGCTGATACTGAAGGATAAAATTTCTCCTAGGATTTTTTTATCCACCAACATAAATTCTGTATTTGTGAGTCATATTCCCTGATGCGAACCCTTTCTCCGTCTTCTTCCCTTGTTCCCTTCATCCCGACGCGTTCAACGTTCGTATTGGGGAGAGTGTTGAAAACAATACTGAAATTGTAGAGGCTTTTCTGAATAAAAATGGAATTTTATTGATTAAATGGATACATACAAAGGTTCAGGTCTAATCTGTAGATATGGGTTTCTTGGTCTGGTCATGCTTATTTAGTAAAACTTCTTTCACAATTACTCAGGGGGGGGGGGGGTCATTAGTCAACACCAATACCTGTGGTGGCCCAAGATCTGCCGATAGTGTTGCCGGATACCAAGTATCCACTGATAATGTTGGCGGATAAACCAGGGCAGTATCCGCCAACATTATTGGCGGATAAAGTTTTGTAACTCTGAGTATGTTACTGCAGTGCTTTTTCCTCATCCGCTTCAAGGTTTGAAAATGATTTTCTTGGAAGTTCTTGATCTTTAAAAAAGTGAGGAGTGGAAAATACTATAATTCTGGCTTGTATAGATCTTTTGCAGCAGCACCAGAAACTTTAGAATTTTCTGCTTTTTTTAGTTCTTTCCTGAGACAATTTCTGAGATTATTGATTTTTTAAATTACTACAGATCCTTGTCCGCTGATGGGTCGATTTGATGCTTAAATGTGATTACTTCTGCATAAGCTTTTTTGGGGGGGATGCATTTTTTTGGAATAGTTTTTAGACCTTATATGCCAGAGACATTCTTTTGATCTATATAAATCAATGAAATTTTCGATGTTTAGTGTGCGTATGTGGTGTGTATCAAGTTGACACTGAACAAAGCACAGTCTTGTAGGCCTAGTTACATTGTACTTTTTGTCACATAGCAAGGGCCTTCTCAGTTCCAATACAATTCGTAATAATCCAATTTTTTGTTAAAATTTTCGTAAAAAAGCTTTTTAATCAATTGTGCACGCGGATATCCCCCTTAAATTGAGTCGCTGATTACAAAAATGATAATATTTTTTTGATTAGTGAACTTTTCAAACAGGTGCTGGCTTATATAGACACTGTAGCGCTCTCTTCCTGCCTGATGAGCATTCCCAAGTGATAAAACTTTAAGAAGCGCTTGACTTTCAGCACGACCAGGAATCGGTCCCTAGAACGTAGGATTTTTGTGTGATTTTTCATCCACATTCACAGATCCGTCAGATCGCCTATGTCGGCAGAGAGATCCCATGGATACCTCTGGGATTGACAGCTAAGTGTGTAGGCTGCTTTAGCCATCCCATACACATCACATCCATATCGCACTCTGATCTTCAGAATTTCTAACTGCATGTTTCCACCGAAACCAGTGCAGCCTGGGGATTCATCTCTTGTTGTGTCAACTAGGCTCTGCATTTCTGTTGTTAGCATGCACAGTACATTCGTATTACATGGGCAACCAAGGTTATTGATGTAAATAGTATATCTAAATATCATTACAATAGCTCCTGACAAGAAAGTGAAAAGCCGAGTTGAGCTGCACAAGTGGGCTTTCTTGGGTGGAAATGTAGAAAGGTGGACAAAGTCAGAGTATGAGAATATGAGATCATACAAGGATCAGCCTGGCTTACTATCAACAGATGACAAGAACATACAGAGGCTTGGCTGCCTTATCATGTCAGTTTTTTAAATTTGTTTTGGTAGAATTTATTTGGTCTGTATAACCAAAATACTCACAACAGGATTTTGTTAAGTACTTATGGCTAATTGCCGAAAAAGTTATATGACTAGAACTTAAACAGAATTAAGAATAGCAGAATAGCACAGCCAATGCCCTGGTTCACCAAAATAAGCTTTCCTTGGCATCTTGATTTGCAGTATTTTATACATTGTGATCATGTAATGTTGCACCGGAAAGATGCATCATGTAGCTAACTGAAAGTTTGTTGTGGCCAATGAGCTAGAACTAATATTATCCAGTCCGTAACTCTAGCTCTACTCCTAAAACTTAAAACAAGAAAACAAAACATGAAAATCTTTTCAGTAACATTGTCTAACGTAAAGTTTAATTTTTTTTTCTCTTATGGAAACTGGAAATAAAAGCCTTTAAGACACTATAAGACTGAAGATCATAAAGAAATCTATTCTTAAATATTGGCAAAAAAAGTGTGTATTGCATGTAGGTGGACAGTGTTCAGTCAATAGAGATTACTGCATTCATCATAGTGAGAAGGGGAAGAGGGATAGGACTCAAAGGTGGCAAAATTGATTTGTGCCGAACTTTATTGGTTAGTCAAGGGATATGATCAGTATGATGGTCGCACTGTATTATTGATGTTTACTGTAAACTGACAGAGGTTTGGAAAACTCAAGGAAAAGGGAATGTGTCCACATAAAGCACTTAGATAATAAATTCTCCATTTTTTTGTACCTTTTTTGGTGATTGCGATATATTCCGTGATGAATGCTGAATGTGCCATGGCTGTGGAGGTTCATCATTTATGTTTCATTTTTGTGCAACTTGAAAACTGCTATTCCTTGTCCTCATTTTTTTTCCTTATTTGGCGTTAATGTTCTTTGAATATTTCATCTTTTCATTGGAACGTCTTAAAGTGTGAACTGTCGGCCTAGTTCATGTGTTGGCAGAATTGGATTGATGCTACTTGTTATGAATATTATTTTTTTTTTTTGGAAATGTTCCTTGGCTGAAAAGATGAATATTAAATTGTATAATTTGTCTCCAATGTAGTAGTTCTAGGAGTTAAGTGCTAAGGATGCTCACACCTTCTCCTTTGTAACAGATATATCTGTTTAGTATCGAACTAAGCTCTCTCAGTGGTGACTTTTTTTTTATAGTCAAGCTGACATAAAACTATTCTAATGTCCCAATAGACATTTTGAAAATTGATTCTAAACTTGAAAAAAAAAAGTCCTTTGCAGACATTCATGAAAGGGTGAAGATTTGACATGTTGGAAAGAATTGTAATTGTAAGTATTGGATTTTTGTCATATTGAAATAAATAATTGGTATCGATTCCAACCTCCCGCTCATAGGAGAAACCAAGGGGGTGTTATGGGGCAAGGTAGGTAATCACATGTACAGTTAATATACTTTTGTCAGATTATGAGTATTACGCTATTTCTATTAAGCGGCTTATGTCTTTAAGATATGATGAAGTAAATGGAGAATTTGACACAAAAAGGAAGTGCACAGTAGTATTGAAAGATTTACTCGGATAAATAGTGGAATCGATTCCCATTTCCTGTTTGTGGCAAGGAAATCAAGCGCTGGTGACATGGGGAGAAAGGTAGATAATCACGCTCACAATTCATTTTTTTTCTTAATGGATAACTATGACGTTATTTATATCAATAGGCATCTATCTTGATAGCATTAATTGTTAACAGGAGTGTTTTAATGATAATTAAATGCTTTGAGTGAGAGCTGTGCAGAAATTGATTTAATAACAACTATTAAAGCATGTCCAGTTCAAATCTTGTCAACCATAAGGGCAGATATTATGAGGATTTTGCGTTATATAAGAAACCTCAACCCTATTTATAGTACAGAACAGCCACTTGTGGGAAACCTGGGTGGTCACTGGCTCCTGCTTCCATGTAGCGTCGAGGTCGGCGGTCGACCAAGGTACTCGCACGGCTGGTCATGCCCAACCAGCCTGTAAAGCTTAGGGTCTGGCGAGATTTCCTCCCTTAAGGCGCTACTGAGGGACTGAGAGTTGGGGTGGAGTTTGGTCGGGGGTAGGCCGGACAAAACATACGGATTAGAACCTACTTCCTTAGATCTTAGGGGGCAACTGATACTTTAGTGTATTAGACTTAGGGTCGTCCATGTCATGGGAAAAGTGCTCTCGCAACCACATAGTCACACGGCACATCTGTGCTTGGAGGGTAGTGTGTGCTGGAGTCCCCGTGCCACTTTTTTTTTCTGACACATTGTGTGTTCAGGCTGTGAGTTTTGTTTTATTTTCAAAGTTGTGTTTTGTTTAATGTGGGTGTGTGCAATTCAGAGGGCCTATTGCAAATACTGCATCGTATTTTTCCCAGGACCTTCATTCAGATGTTTTATAAATCAACTATCCAAAGTACGTATCATTCTATTTTGTATTACAGCCTGGGAAGGAAATGCAAAGGAGCACGACAAGAACAAATTAATAACTCTATTATCAAAAAAGCTTGCTATCTAACTAACAGTGGATACGTGAACTTTGATGAGTTATTTGTGCATTCGTACAAACAGAAACTAAAATCAGTTCTAAATGATTGCTCCCACCATTTCTTCCATCAGATAATCCGATTCCAAAGAATGGGACGAATACTCTATTTAAAAACAATCAGAAAGCGCTATAGATGATGTTTTTTGCCATCCGCAATTCGAAGTAGTAGTGTTTCCTGATATAGTATCCTGTTGTTAGTTTTCGTAATGGATTGTCCTGACAGTGTGCGTGTGTGAGCAATGTTCTTACTTGCTGGTGATGTTATGTGAGCAATGTGCGTGTGTGGTGTGCGTTAGATCTGTAGGTCTTAAATATTGTATTTACAGTTGTGCCACTACTGATGCTGTGACAACAAATTTCCTGGAAACAGGATAATAAAGTTATGTCTTATCTTATCTTATCTTATTTTATCTTATAGGACAATAATAATAAGGGAGGATTTTCATGTCCAGTTACCTTGAGTTGTGGTGTGGGTTGTCTGACAGGATTAAGGGTAAGTGATAAAGGTTTTGATAACAGGTTAGGATTAATGGTATATAATGATATATAATTTCTTTCAAGTTCAACCATTTTTAATATCTTTGAAGAACAAAAACGGATACTTTCAGCATAGAGGGAGACATTTTTCAAGATTGTCATCACAATAAATTGTTTACACATCCCTCTAGATAGATTTCTTCTTCTTTTACTCACAGCTATAGAATGATCTTCTGTCTAACAAAGGAAACACCACAGAGGTAGTCAGGCTATGAGACTATGGGAACGATTTGATAATTATCTAGATTAATTTAAGATCAACGGAATAATTCATTAACACAATACTGGGAAGGAGAGACAAGTATACAAGTGATCCAAGGTGATAGAAGGTAAACGAAATTGTAAACAACTTTAGTTTGAGAAAGATTGAACGAACCATTTGCATGAAAATATATTATGCATTGTGTTTCCTATGTCTAGTCTACAGATATGTTCTTTGATGGTAATATTGTTTGTGTAGATTTTGCATCTTCATTTTCCAATATGTCCAATTTATCCTCAGTGAACATCAGACTGTGTCAAGGATATTGGAAGGAAGGAGTGTTCATACCTATTCACTGATAAACCGATATGAAGACAATAAGAAAGTCTCAGCAGTGTTTCTATACACATTCCTCATGGAGCAATAATCACACTGGGTAAATCTTAAAGTTTGTATATTTGTTTACATTACTGGGAGTGAGTTACACAACTTTAGTCAGGCACATATTGCTTGTTCTGAGTGTTAATCGCCGAATTGCTCATTTACTATAAAAACATCCATCCAGGGGACTAACTTGCCAAGGAGACCTGCCTCCTTGCGACACACTGCTCATTGACGCTCCTAAAGTCACAGCCTTGTAGTATCTCTACCATTTGCCCCAAATAGAACTCCTTCCCATTACTGTGAGAGGTTGAACTGTTTTTCTACATCCAATTTCTAGAACTACTTCTGTGACCTGGAAAGACTTGATTGATTGTAGGCATCTTCAAGATCAGAGGTTTCCAGTCTGGGGCTTGTGTGACCCGCATGGGGTCATCATAACATTTTTCAGGGGGTCGCAAGGCAAACAACAATAACAATAATAATGAATTATTCCACTTCCTCCCTCCTCTCTTTCTTTGTGCCTGTGAATGTTTTTCAGTCTGCGTCTCTATTGGATTACGAAGTGCTTCTTCACAGACATCTGAGAATAAGAACCTGATTTAACAGGATCTGCGGTTGTGTAGTGACTGGCTTCTTTGCATGTCACTCAGGAGACTGTGGGTTTGATGCCTGCCGAGGAGGCTTTTTAAAAAAAAATAAAAGTCTTTTTACCTAGCACTGCTCATTATTAGGAATCAGTCTGTTTTATTTTCAGAATTTTTAAAAATCAATGTTGTGGGGAAACTGATCATTGGTAGTTTGGTACAGATTTTTATTCCTGTTCATTGAACAGGACAGCTGCCAGTTAGAAACACATGTAAAAGTGTCAATTAAACTTTAAAAATGTTAATGATTTCTTTTTTAATTAGTTTGAACTGAAAATTTCATCTCTCTTCAGTAACTTAGATCTATCCTGTATTTATTGAAATTAAATATTTTGAGGGCCTGCTGCTTCAGTTATTTGCCATGTTTTGTCTTTGTACTTTTTTGTTTGTAAAGAAGTTTATTTCATTTGTATTTGTTCTGTCTTTCTGATTCACTTTTTCTGTGCGTGTGTTTATACAAGCAGCAGCTGAATGCTTGATTCCTGGCTTTAAAAAAAACAATACATTTTTTTTCTTAAGTTTTACATTATCCCCACTAGATCAATCCCAATGACGCTTTTCTAAAAAAAAAAAAAAAGATCAGACAGTTAAAGTGATATTTAAAGCAATAGGCTGCAAGATCTGACAGAGTGAACAAACTCCTGTGGTTCTCAGGGCAAGAAATTGCCAGCTGTATTTTAAGTCAATGAGACAAGTACAGAATATTCTAAATCAAAGAAAGGTGTCAATCCAGCAGATACCATCACCACATCCATTTCACTCGATCCCAGTGTATAACATGTGGTTCATCTTTCGCTCAGCTACTGCTTGTCATGGAGCGTATTATGCACGTTTCTGAAGTTCTCAATAGTTCCTGCGACTCCATGGATTTCATGAAACGTACCTTCATATTACAATCACTGCCATCTGACAAATCTTCAAACCAATTAAAGTGAACAAAAAAAACATAGTAGCATAACAAGACCTTTGTTCCCAGTTGTTCAGAGATAGAACATCTCTTCCCAATTGTTGCATGCAATGCTAGATAGGTCGGTGCTAGTACTATGCATTGCTGTGTAAGAAACTAGCACAACAAAACAAAACAAAAAATAAAAACCATGGTAGAATAACAGCGGATTTGGCTGGTGAATAAAATGCCGCAACCGTATACTGTGTAAAGATTTGTGAGATAACATATAAAACATCATTTACAAACACAACTATAATTTAAAATACACATTTGCGAATAAGTTTTGATCTTATTTGCAAATGACATCCGCAAATAAGGTTCTGGTCTTATTCGCAGACATCTGCGGCTGTGACTGAATTAAATGTCGATGGTCACTGCAGTCTCTCAAAGAGTCTTCCATTTTCTTCTCATTTTTTGGGGAGAGAGTTTTTTTGGGGGGGTTTTTTTAGGGCAGAAGACATAACAGTTTTTATTGAACTTAAAATTAGTGGCGATATTTATTAATTGTCAGATGTCCGGTTTATTGAGTTATTGTTTTTTTTAATTTCCGAAAACTGCACAGTCGAGGGTTTGTAATTGATTATCGTCATAACATTAAAGAAAGGTCACATAGATGACAACCAGCGGAGAATATTGAAATTATTGCCGATAATCGTGACTTGCTTACAATCACAAATCAAAGCATCAGAGTAATTTTCTTTTGAAAAAAAAAGAAAGAAAAGGGGTTAGCAATAAGTGTAAGATCATGAGATTAAATTTGTTCATTTTTTTTTTTCTTGTTTATTTAAAACAAGGAGCCTATAAGAACGGATATCAGGGAGAATACAGATTTTGTGCGCCGCATGGACAGAATGTTGATGCAATTTCGCATTTCGTTTTATTGTCCCAACCCTTAGAGTTTTGTGTCTTGACAACCGTAAACAAAGTGACCAAGGGAAGTAACTCTTTTTTCCGGAACTGCGTCATAAATGTACGAAGGTAAATATTTTCACCAATGGAATCGATTGGATTCCTTCGTTCACGGCTCGGCTGTCGTCTGTCAGGAACCAACTCCTAGGTAAGATTTGACATAGTTTTCTCTTCTTTACTGTAATTACGGTTGTAGCTTTTATAGTGCACATTTCCAGTTTGATTAATAATTTTGGACCGACTGAAGCATTTTATTATGTCACCGGTTTGAAATTAGGTTTTCAACAACAGAACGCTTGGGCGAGTTCTGACACGGTGCTTTCATTCCAATGATTGTTACGAAATGATATGGGCTCTGTCAAAGACTGTAGAAATAACATGATGTTTCACTTGTCGCCGAATGCGGCATCGGATATCAACGGGAGTGGCCCGAGCAAGCGCGGTAGCACGGTAGCCAAGTAGGTGACTGAAGCCATAGGGTTTCATTGCAGTTTGTGTACAACGTGTTTACTGTAACAATATAATAGGCTAACCCGCAAAATCCAGAAATTCACAATGTCATTGGTGCTCAGCTGTGAATGACAACAGCAACAGAAACAGTAGACCCGATTGGTCTTTCTGCCGCCTCCCTAAGACAGACCTGTACGTTTTCCTCCCTTATTTATCATACCATAATGATAAGATTTGACTAAACAGCAAAGCCGGAGCAAGTGTGCTGTATATTATATTCCCTTGGGTGAACTGAATCTATAATTGAGTTATTCAATGAGCATACATTACCAATCTTTTACCCAGTTACTGAAGTTCTTTACCAATCAATAACTTAGCGATTGAGTGAGAATGTACTTTACCAAACACTTAATGATTTAATGAATTGAGAATGTACTTTACCAATCTATATTAATTATTATAGCTTAGTTAATGAATTGAGAATGTACTTCAACAATCTATTTATAATTCTCTTAGTCAGTGAATGAGAATGTACTTTACCAATTTATAGCTTATTTTTAAATGAATGAGAATGTACTTTAATTGTTGTCTGTACTTTCTCTCACTTCCATCTCTGAGATATTATTGTTTCACAATATGCTCTGCAATAAATGCATTTCTTTCATACTGTCATTCTAATTACTGCTTTAAAAGGGCGTAATTTTTGTTTTATTCCAAGCTTAACAATCATACCCGTCAACAGCTGTTACAGAGAAGATTTGGAATGAATATCGGTAGATGCATTATTTAAAGGAAACGCATCATGTGAAGAACACTATGAGACGTCTTTACCAATTAAAACAAAAACAAAGCAAATATTTAGATCAGATGCTTGTTATCCATATAAAAATAATTTACAACTGAGCATGTAGCAATTTAACTTAATGTTGGTCTGTGATTACTGATAGTCACATTCACTATGTCCTAGATTCTACAGCGAGTCTTCGACTATTTTCTATTAACTTTCGCTTCATCGCAGATTACCCATGTATTATTTACCGCTCTTCCTAGCTAGCAAGTCAGTTTGCACCGAAGTCGCTTGATACTAGTGCTTAAAGTAACGCCCCAAGTGAAGTTAATTGTTACTTCTACATTCTTTGGCTCTGTCTAGCCTGCATTTGCACACCGAGTGTGTCAAGAATGGGTAGAGTTTGTCATAACCTGAACACGACTAGGTGTTCATAAAGGTATGCAAATATTTGAGAATAGAACAAACCCTAGGTGGATCTACTTACCTAGACCTAGATCTATATGAAATTTGAAATATCTAGGATGTTAGACAAGGTTTCTACATACATGGCAGTTAGAAGATCTAAATCTAGATTTCGTCTAGGTGACATTGATTTAAAATCATGATAGTAATAACACTTACATTCGCAACTCCAAGTGAACAGAGGTTGCCTACGTCAACCAGTATTTATTACATATTGTTCTCTCCTTTGTTTACAATCCAGCAAGTGTCAGAGGAGCAAACATCAGAAAGTATACAGGCCTACATTGGCAAATGCAAGCAACATTCTCGATAGGCCATTGGTAGGGAACTGTAGTTTACCTACAAAGCCAAATAGAGAAAGTACTAAGTTGTGTTTGCTGTCCAGCTATTGTTTACTGTGTAAAATATCACGCTCCCCTAACAAAGGCCGTTGTCTGCCTTTCACAAAAGGGAATAAAACTCGGTATAACACTGTGCATGATAAAAAAATATAAATGTAATCCATCATAAACTTTCTGATGCCTCAACGTAGCAGCTCTAATCAGCGTTATATTTGTTGAAGCCATTTAATATACTGTACATGTACAAAACCATCATTTACCTATGAAAATTTGTCCTTCCTTGAGAAATCCTTCATATTTGTGTTGCGCCATATGAATGAATGCCATTTCCATAAGACACTCAGAACCGACTGAATTGGGCATGTGTGCCCGAAACAAAATGTTCCTGGCATATGCTGCTGCAGCATTCTCCCCCCTCCACCCCGTTTTTTAAAAATCACTGAGGCAGTTGGGATGACCTAGGCTGGGGTGGTTACAGTGTGGAACGGGATAAGCTAGGTAGGCTGATCAGTCAATTGGTTCAAATACTGCAAATTTGTTTCGGGCCTGTTGTCCAGTGTATCATGTTATGTGTGCCCCATTTCATTGTCTTCTCCAGACCACATTATTGTCTTGGCATTGCCTCCTCTGTTGGATCTCTTCACCCTGGAGTTGTGTCCTTTGCCAGTGCCAACATCTCTGGACTTGCTCCTACCTGCTTGAGTTGTGCACCTTTGGTTTGTACCCACCAAAATCCAATTGAACATTGAAGGTAAGTGGAAAGACGAGTGTGCTTCAAATTTGTAAACCCAGCAGCATTATTTCTACAGTAAAAAGAATGGAATAGACAAGGATTATCATCTCTGGGGCCATCCACAAAGTACTTGCACTTGAGTTTGGGGCAAATTTGACACCCCCCTTCATGTATGCTTTTCATCCACCTAACTCCAACCTCCTCTGCCCCCTTATACAAGCTTACAACCATCAGAATAGTGAATGTTCTTGAAAGGGCCTTAATGTTTTAAAAGTTAAGTTAAGTGGCATTTTGCGTAATATGTACAGTTTTGACTGTTTTGCTAGTTTTGCTACAAACGCAGCCTATACATGTTAATTTTTATGGGCAAATTTTTTGTTGAGAAAAACAAAAAAGTAATTAAAACCACTTTTCATTATCATTATATAATAATTTTCCTACACTGTGGGATCCGACACTCTACCTCATCCCCCAAGTGTACATACGTTATGGGTGGCCCCTTCACTCAGAGTGATTCGGCTGCATTAATATTCAAAGGATATTCTGAAATTATGAAACTTGGAGCAAAAGTATGTAACTGTGATTCAATAATACTGCTTCTTTTCTATTGTTCCGTTTTTTAAGCACTGCTAAAAAAAAAAATGCACAAGTTAAACTTATTGTACTTATCATTAACAGTAACAGCACCTTCACTTTGCAGTTGGTAAGAGTGTACATTTTTAGAAGCCAGATTTATGTGGAACTGTAATTTACTAATTACACTCGTTCATTTACGTGTTCAATTTTACAATTGTTTTTTGTACAACGTTGCATTCACAGTTCTGTTGTTCTTTAAATGCGTTGGCTGTTTTCTGTCAGAGATGAATGAACTTTAATAGTAAACTCTCATTTTTCTTACTATTTTGTGCTCTTTTAGATCCCAGAGAATTGATGTAATCACAGCAGTATAGTTCACAAAGCTTTACTTTAGTTATTTGCAATCTTGGGAAACAGTCATCTGATCTAGTTATTACATGTACATGTATTAACAACCCAGTAAATTCACGTAGAGAGAAATAGGGTCAGGCAAACTCGCTCAGTGGACATGATATGCCAATGTGATTGACAAATGTTAAAGTGTGTGATTCACCACAAAATGTGATATTAAAATGATCATTATCTGTCTTGGACCTAACAGTTTGTAGCTGTATCTTTATTCTGATGGGGGAATAGTGTGCTTTCTTGACTTAGTACATGTACTCCTGTCCTTGACTGGCCTAGAGCAGTTCAAAAGCAATTCCATGGCAGCCATCAATAATGTAAAATGAATGAAATGGATGGAAAGGAAATTGTCCATGGCCTTTTTGGGAATAGAAAATATAACAATGAAAACACATTTAAGAACCAGCCTTGAGGAGTATCGCTGAATGGTGTCAAATTTCCAGAGTGATAGCTAGTTCACTGTGAAGCATTTCTTTCATCATGTCCCTCATAACAGGATCATTCAGTGACATCGGCAGCTCTCAATTTTTAAAACATTTTTTTCATTTTATAACATTTGTGTGATCAGTGCAGCTTTTATCACCCAGCTTTACCATGTATCAAAAAAGTCCCATCATTCAGGATTGGTGAAAGGACCCATTCAGATAAGACTGGCCAGGAGACTGTCTTAAAATTTTTGCCATCTACTGTTATCTTAAAAATGAGCTATCTTTCATGTACCAGTGGAGTTAAAAGGGTAAAACTGTGCAGGGATTTGTGACTTTGAAATTTGTGACTGACAATACTAAATTGCTGTACATCACAGTATCGTCTGTACTTTTTGTTCTTTTCAGGTTTGTTTTGGGATAACATATTAAAATAGAGTGCAATTTTATATGCTACACGACCTTGTATGTAGTAGTCCTCCAGCCAGTCCGCCTTTGCTCAGTCTTTAGAGTAACGATATAGTGATGCCAGCGTTTGTGGTGCATAAATACCTTTTCATCTTCCTG
Organism: Onchidella celtica; assembly: GCA_963931925.1. Classification (NCBI taxonomy): domain Eukaryota; kingdom Metazoa; phylum Mollusca; class Gastropoda; order Systellommatophora; family Onchidiidae; genus Onchidella; species Onchidella celtica. The sequence goes on from OZ007570.1 coordinate 51,029,844, forward strand.
TATACTCTGCTAGTTGCTAATTGAAACTCACACATTTTTGGGAAGAAAAACAAAAGCCTGCTTATATTAGCTTTGTGTGTGTGTGCAGTATTATTTAGTGCAAAGTCCCTGAAGTATTCTTTTTGGTATTTTTATTCATGGCTTCTTAGTATACCACAAGTATTTGGTTTTCTGTTCTGCTACCTTAGTAATAATACAGTGGGTCTATGCCTCTGTCCGTGGATTAGCATTTTTTCCTCCATATTTTTTCTTTAATATTGCCTTGCATGAATGCCGCACTAATAATTACACAGTATGTCAATAAAATCTGAGCTTTGGCAAGAAATGACGGCTGTCAGCTGTATGCGGTAAGAAAATATTGCGCACGGTAAATATCTTTGCCCACGTGTAAATGGTCAATTAGTCACAAATGTTCTGGAACCATACTTAACGCCATATATATTGAACGCCATTGTACGTTGGAAGTGGGTCATATAAATCGTTGAGGGCCTATCAGATTCGTCACTTGTTTTTACTTAGTCAACTTTGAGACTGTGACTTTGAAATATTGGAGCATCTTACCGATAATTATATAACAACATCAAGGACTACTGTACATACAGTAGTCCTTGAACAACATGTATAACTATTCGGTTGTAATTAACAAAAGCCGCCCAGGTATATGATCCGAAACAAGAGTGGAACTCATAGACTCGAACACGTGTTTTTTTCTTTCCTGTTTTTTGTGTTTGTTTGTTTGTTGGTTGGTTGGCATGACAGTTACCAATCAATTTGTATAAACAAACAGTTTTTTGGTGTTTGTGTATATCTCGCGGTGGGTTCTTGGCAAGTTGTTTGTTTGGCGACTTGGCCGAGTTTTAGCTTGACCAGAGAGTATGTATTGTATCGAGAGAAATCATTTCTGCCAAATCGCGAAACTAGGTCGCTGCGGTAACAAGAATTAGAAAAAAAAAATTTTGTTAGAGCTGTTTCTGAGCTTTTACTTCACGTGGAAAGCAAAATGGGTCTTGTTTACCGCAGCGACCTACTTTCCGCTTCATGCTAACAATGGTTTCGCGGAGTCCCCCGTGTCTCCAGTGCAAATCGACCAACATACTCTCTGGCTGGACGGAAACAAGCCGGTTGTTATGGAAACCAGAAAATGAACACCTCTGTTGGGGTAAAACGATGAGACATGAATATAAGGAGGAGGAGGGGGGAGGAACAGCTTTTAAAATGTTAAGTTTCACTAGACCATTCAAGGCAGGAACACATGACCAGATGTATGAGGCGAATAGTTTGCGCACAATTATTATATTTTTGCCTTAATATGTACATGGTTGATTAGTCACAGAAAGGCAGATACCATTGTTAAATAGTTCTGACAACTTTGAACTCCTAACTTTTACAACCTGTCATGAATGTGAATCGTATAGATCGTCGAGCACCAATAAATCAAAACCAGGAAGACAGTGCCCACGCCTTTTTTTGTTTAGGAGAAAGATAGTTGTTTGAGTTCACGCATTCGGCGAAATGTTGATAATCATTTTTCAGTCTCAGACATAAGTTGAGGAGAAAGTAGATAGGCCTCCTATGTTTAGTTTCATTGTGAAGCGGGCTTTGGCCTGAGTGTGTATGCACAAGGCAAGAGGTATTGCCGAAGTTGCTTGTTGGAATGACTCAGCGATCAGCTGTATCGTGAAATCAATATATCAGTTTATTCGGGAAGTTTCCTGGAGGTACTGTCACTTTGGCTATTTTGTGACGCCCCGTCCACCCCCACTCTCCTGCACATACACACTACAAAAAATACGTACACACACACCTTATTTTGTTGTTACTTAATTTGAAATTATTTTTATTTGCTTAAAAAGGAAAAAAAAGGGAGGGGGGGGGGCAGTTTAGGTTTTTTTCTTTCCTTTTCTTTTTTTTTAATGTCAATCTCTGGAAATATGAGTGTGATAGAATTACACTTCACGTTTTTATCGGAGCCGGGACAATTGATTGATACCTGACTTTGGCAGGGTTGGACATAACAAATTAAATTATCAGAATAGTTAGGACACTGGATGGATTCTCTGGAAATTGGCCCCATTTTGTGAGTTTATTGTATTAAAAGGGAGTTTTAAATATTTTTTTCACGTTTTTTTTTTTCAAAAATAATGTTCTTGCAGTGAAACATAATTAATTAAATCGAGGGATTCAGTCTCTTTGCACGTTGAACTGCAAAGCCCTTTTAAATTTGCTACCCTATCCATTGTTGTTATCCATTCACCGTTCGATAACAGGGCCAGCGTCAAAGGAGATCAGATCTTTCATAGTCTCGTGTATTTCATCATTACATTTTTGTGTGTGTGTTTGAAAGCAAAACAAGGCACACGTACTGAAAGCTAGAGTTTGAAAAAAAAAGGAGGGGGGGGGGGGAGGCTAGGGAGACATCATCCCCAAGAGGTCTATTGTTCTTCAGAATCCGCTGAACAAAACGGTCCTTTTTTTTTGTTGTTATATTTACTTTTAGGTTTGAGACCAAGGTTCAGCGCTGAATTTTATGATGTCATTCGATTTCTCCGCCATCATGGTTTCAAACTATCATTTTGTTATCGCTGTTCGTGCATTAGTCTAGGAAACAGCCGAATGGCAAGGTAAATATTCCGGGAGAGGAGCGTAGAAGCAGAGCGATACGAATTGGACAGATCCACTTGACAAGGCCTTCAGCTGTCAGTCAATTGCTGCTATATTACAGGAAAAAAGCGTAATTGCCAATTCAGGTCAATTTCACTTTTTAACGCCATTTTATAAAATGAAATATGCTCTGTTTCTCTATCTGCTTTGTAATTTTGTACGGCCTGTAGTTTCTTTTGGCCACCAGAAAATGGAAATTGAATAAAGGACAGAGTGAGGCGCAACACAAAATGTTTTGGGTTTTTTTGGGGTCTCCTGTTGAAAAAAAAATCTTGTCTGGCATGTACGGTCTTTTTCCACAACTCGGCAGAATTGTCAGCGACGGTAAATACATTTATCCACTTCTCTTGGCTGTTAGTACCAATCAATAAGAACATCGATAGGCGCTCTTGCTTCAACTGGGCACACCCAGCGCTTGTTCTTGTGAAACTCGTTGTTTATTTATTTAGTTTGTCACTGAACTTGCCGTACTGAACCCATGGAACAGACCCGCCGCAGTTCTTCAGGAACCAAGAACGTCATTTGTTGTCTGGAAGGTTTAACAATGAATTGGCATATTCATCACTGATGCGAAACTGGAGGTATCCTTGTTTAAAGAGCTCAGGTAAAAGCCTTTCTTCTTTTGATCAAAATAATGCGCCATCGAAATTTGTGCAACTTTCAGATTTGCAGCACATTGGGACGTGACTTTTAAGAAGAAGCCAAATAAGTTTGATTTAAAATCAAAATAATAATTGTTTAAAAAGTGCGCACGGCATGGAATGATTTCACATTGTGACTTACTTGAGGTGAAAAGTCTTCAGGGAACCGGTTTTACCAGTTGAGTGTTAGCGCATCGTGCAACATCATTTTTTTGCTCAGTCGCGGAACTGGCCAAACATCAAGCCCCAGACAGGTCATTTGGAAGATGTAGCTCTGTGAAAAATTAAAATGCTGTTGAAGTTAAATCAACAAATTTACTGTTAACTCTAGGATGCGGAGAATATTAGCCCTCTTTTCTTGCTTGGATTTTGATCACGCAGATGGATAGTATTGTGTTTGAGATCAGGAGATGGCAGAACTTGATTGTAGTAATTTTAGTGCCCCAAACAGCATGCATTAGACAAAAAAAAAAGAGAGAGCATATCTCTTGCTGTGTGAATCTGTACCTTGTATTTATGTCTATGAAGCCTGATCTCTCAGTTTTTACAACGAAACTCCTCCATTAATATGCTTCCTGCAGCTTTCTAACTAACCATAGCGCTTCCGAATCGCCCAGTAGTTTAGGTTTTCGGTCAGTCAAAATAATCAAACATACCGTCATTCGATTTTGTTTAAAAATCATTGCTTCTTTTTCGAAAAACACAATTACTTTTAAGAAGGAAGCCATATTCATCATCCCTTTAAAAAGGCTGACCCAATCGCACTCTCCTGAAACTTTTATCAATGCTCGCGGCCGTGTATTTACTGTTGAGTGTGAGATATTGTGTTTTTCGACCTGGCATAGAGAATGGACACCTATAGGAGATAGTTGATTGTCAGGCGAGGATTAAATGACACGGGACATTTCCCCATGGGGCGGACCGGCCAGCTCACACCCTCTTCCCCCCTGTCCCCGGGTGTGATTGCATGAGACAATCCCGTAATTGAAAGTCAGATGAGAGATTGCTTAGCCAGTGATGCTGGCGAATCAGCATAGCAACAAACTTGTCTCCGCCGACTGTGCGCTGTGGAGGCGATTGCCAGTGATTGTGTCCCCGGAGTCACGCAACTGTTAGGGGAAAACAACATTAGACCTGGGCAGGAACGCTCTTAGTATTCGCACGGTTTCGTTCCGATTGTAAAGCTTAATTTTCTCTGTATACCGAGTGTTTTGCGGGACTGATATCGCTACTGTACTTACACATTTTGTGCCATTTGCTTGCAACGATTCTAAGGATTTTCTGTTCACATATTTTGGCATTCTGTCACGATTTCAAGGTGTGATTTGGCGTCGTGCTGTAGACCTCTCTACTCTTATTGTGTGTCAAAATTCTGTTGTAATCATGAGTGATTTTAGCCTTTCTGATAGGTGGTCAATAGGAGGTGTCCTCGCAGTTTATAATGAAATTCGACTGCCACTTTTCTGTGATTTTGAGGTTCATTGAAACTTGTAATATTATCATCGCTGTGAATCACAGCCCCCGGGGGTCTCTGTTTTATCTGTTTAAAAGCAGGTTCTGCAGGAATCGTGACATATGAAGTGATTTGCAAATACCTTTGGTGCAGAATTTTGTGTTATGGTCTTATCAGTAGTGGAGGGTTTATGTTTCAAGTGTAGGTTTGTGTTTGTTTTATTTTTTAACTTTTTCCCTACGTGCCAGCATTTCATAACTGGACGGAGCACTTCCTGTGGTTATATGCTAATATTGTACTCCGCATTTGTAAATAAAGATTGCCTTACTGCACAACAGCTATCCAGACGTGTCTCCAGGTGAACATGATTAATTAGAGGGACGGTTAGCAATCTCTATAATATTATGTGCCCAAAAATGTGAGGTCAGCTTCTCATATGCTAATAAAAGCTAATGACAATAGCCTAATATTTACGACATGCTGCAAAGTGCAGAGTATAGCTTTACTCCCTAAGGCATGAGTTGTTGTTTTTTCCTTGTCTTTTTAAAAGATATTCTTAGCGGTAATATTAGGGGCAGGGTCATTTTGACCGGTCATTGTCACCACCATAACCTAAGCGGAAAAATTGATATTCCATTAGAAACATACTCCATGTACTGTTAAAGTGTTTGGCATTTTGTCAGTTTGCACTTCCTGCAGCTTGAGCCGTGTGAGCTGTTTGAGGTTTGATCGTTGACACTTCATTTCCAGGAAATTATTTTCTAATCCTCTCGTGAGTTAACAACACTCAATCTGGTGATGTGTAATATTAAACCAACAACAAAAGACTGTTAGAGGGCAAATGGATGTTGATCCTGATCACATTTGTTATGAACCGATGTTTTCTTTCTTTCTTTCTTATTAACCCTTGCACGTTCGAATAGTCAACTCTTGATTATTTGTAAAAATGTTTTCTTTCTTTCTTTCTTTTTTTTTTTCCTTTTCACGTTTGAAGAGTCGAGTGTTGACTAAACATAATTCGATGAGACAGAGAGAGAGAGAGAGAGAGAGAGAGAGAAAAGGATAACTGACTTAGAATGGGGCCGCAGGGCGATATTTTCCCCAAACTGTTTACAGATAGCCAAAGCTGCAGTTTGTGGACGCCAGGCATAATTTGAGAATAAGAAGGATAGAAACAATCGATTGTGACCTGCTCATGCAGGACTACCACCCAGGGTGAACTTTCCTGTCAGCTAAATGGCGTTAATAAATAGGATGGTATACTTGTCTTCATCTGACGCAGAGAATTGATTCCTGCTGGACCAGGGGTCACCTCCAACGGGAAGAGGCCCCAATCCGCAGATAATGGCGCTCTTTAAGGTCTCAGCTGCAGTGCTGAAGGAGCCAAAAGTGGACACCACCCGGCTTTTCAGAATCATTTGGACGAGGTCAAGGGAATGAGTTTTATTCCAGTGAAAACGATAAAACGTGATACATTTTGTGAAAGCGTTCGAGGCGTATAGGGATTTATTCATTCAGCAGACCCATTAGGCTAAGAATGCTACTGAGGCAGATAACCCAGTAAATTGTCACTGAATTGATGCCCCTTAATGGAGCGTACAAAAGTAATTATTTTCTGAATCAAGTTTTACATACCACATATGCTGAGATTGTGAGTTTTTGGGTCTCCCTGCATCATTTAAGTCGTCTTTGTGGCATATTTTGCCATACTGAATATTTTATGTGTGCTGACGTGAAAATGTTTATATTTTTATCACTAGACTCAGTCGTATTGTCATAACTATTGTCTTTAAAGTTTTGGAGAGGCTGGGTGATAAAATAAGGGGAGGTGCGACACAGGTAGACTAAGGTGATGTGCACGGATGTTTGTGCAATGTTAGGCCATTTAATCCGAATTGTATAATGTTATGTAGGTCATCTCCATCCTTCATTATGTTGTCACTGTTGTCAGCAGCAATTGGGACAGTGGACAGTGGAATGCAAAGCCCGGCGGTAGCTCTGTGAAGCGGAGGAACGGGCTGTTCTGGACTGTGTCAAAGCCAAGAGTATGACCGCTCCGAGTTCACCAGTGTGCGAAGGAGCACCAGAAGTCGCGATCTGGTGTGCCCCCCTCCTCCCCTCCTCCAGCGTGTCAGGAGGTTAAGTGGTCGAAAAGTGGTTCTTCCTCTGAGTATTCCTAGCTGCTCATGCTCTGACCTGTCCAGAGTTTCCTTCCTCATAGTGATCAAGTATCATAAAAACCCACAGAAAATCCGTATTGTCGCAGCAAGGCTTGAGGCAAAGTCAAAATAATTATGGCAAAAAGAAGAAGTTGTCGGAAGCAAAGCCTGGCCTAAGAAATAATACCAAAACCAGGGGTGCTCAACCTTTATTGACATAGGATCTACTTTTACATTTCCCAGCCTTTGGAGATCTTCCAGTCTGGCTAAGCCCTGAAACAAGATTGGCCTCTGATCTACTCGAAATTAGTCGATACCGGTAAATGTTGATTATCTCGCACCCGTAATGGCGGCTTCAGTGTTGCCAGGTAAACTTTTGCCGTCCTGCCACATGTTTTATTTTCAATCCGCCACATTCACAAGGACAAAAGAAGAAAAAACTAACACAAACCTGCCACATCCAAGAAAAACGACCCGCCAAAATACAAAGACAAGTAAAAAAAAAAAAAAAACCTCGCGGGTGTGTCCCACATTCATCCCGCGATCGACTGCCAAGCACTTGAAGATCGACCGGTAGATCGCGATCCACTGGTTGAGCACCCCTGACCAAAACGATACAATAAAACACAAATTTTATTTCATTTTATTGTATCCTTTTGGTATTATTTCTTATGCGAGGTTTTGCTACCAACTGTATCTTTTTGCCATATTTTGACTTAATAAAATGATCTCTTGAGTTTATTACCTGACATGAACAGTTTCCTTGGCTCTTTGATGTGGAGCAAATGGTTGTTTTTGGTAACGTCAAAACCTGCGGTATGATCGTGTGGAGTTCACCAGCGTGCTAATGTAATGACTATTAAATTGATTTTATATTGTGTTGCAGCAACAATTTGTTGTTTATTGCTCGTTTGGCTCACTATGCGTGCCCGATGACCGCACTGTGCCGACGACGTGTCTGCTCCAGTTGTAACTGGGCTGCAATACACTAAGGCAAATTTCCTAAATGGGATGAAAAAAAAAACATTTATACAAAATATTATAAAATTATACAAAATAATACTCATGTGTCCGCCTGATGAAGAGAAGCGAATAATTACAAGGCAGAACATCAGAACTGCTTAATTAGAAGTTGTCAATCTCTGCCGCCGGATTTTAACATTCATTTCAGTGCTAGTTCAGCGGAAAAATTGGCAACGCGGGCTCTATGCTCAGTGATTTTCTCAATCAGTGTCATTTGATGGGTGGCACTCGGAGTGAATGATCCCAGACTATAGGCCTGTTGATGTTTTGGGTAATGACCTAGAATGATTAATGAACTCACTGTAATGTATTTGCTGAATTTGGTTTATTTCTAGTTAAGTACCGAGAAACATTCTACAGCATAAATTAATCGGTGGCACAGGGGGTAAATGTTATTATTCCAGACTATTGGCCTGCTGACGTTTGGGGTAATGGCGTAGAAAGAGTAAGTGAAGTTAGCAAAGTGTATTCCCTAAATTTGGTTTATTGCCTGTGAAATACTGAGAAACATTCTGTAATGGTTTCAGTGGTCACATGCATACAATGGAATTCCTTTAATAAGGCTTCACCTGAAGTGCGTGTTGCGGGTTGTTGTTGTTTTTTTAATTAACTTTTACAGTGATTTATGAATATTGCTAAATCTGTTAACAAGTGGCCAAATACTCTGCACTGTTTGGGGTATTGCACTTGAGGTTCCAGAGGGTTTGTAACCGGTCAGATTACAACATCCATGAATGCGTGGTTTACCACGATTCTACTGAGAAAGAAAAGACGAGGATACTGGATGCACTTATAATAGTACGTTTGTAAATCTAAGGCCACAGGTGTATTTCATCCAGCGATTTCTTAGCAATTTTTAGAAAAATGTGCCGTGGGGTTTTCAAAATGTATCTAAAAGAGATGGGAAGAAGAGAATGGGGAGAAATGAACCCTTTGAACTAGCGCTGATCAGGGCTTTGTTTGGTGTCCTTGTTGTGTCATCATACATTCCAGTGACGTCCGTAATCTGCGCCAGGACGCTGGCTGCCTTCCGTGGCTGTTGACCTAACCTTGTCAGGCCCCTCGTATATGGCAAGCCGCATGGTCTTGTAACGTTTCCATGTGTGTATCTAGTGCAGGGCGTCCTCCGTTGGAGGACAGATTATAGGGAGATCTTCCACTCATCACGCGTTGCCGCTAATGATGGTGGATCTGTTTGAAATCATAGTGAAAAAGCCACTCTAGGATATTGACTCGTGTGAGGGCATTGCTTCCATAGGCTTCAAAGGTAATTAGGAATTCATTTTTCATTTTTGTATGGTCTTTTCAACGTGTTTTATCATCATCATCCATTAGCTGAATCTGAGTTCAAGGGAAAGACATCATCGACACTGTTCGTTGACTTCACAAGTGAAGTTCGACATCTTTAGTTGAACGTGTTTGATATGCCTGTAGACTTCCATGTGGATAGATATGCGCGGTATAGACCTACGCTTGGGATTCAAGAGGATGAAAAGATATTCTTCTGCTACCCGTGTTTATTGTCAGCTTTAAACTACGTATTCTTCATGTGCTGTCAACAGTGAAGCCGTCTGTGAGCATCCCGCGGCAATTCAAAGTGCGTGGTTATCATTGTGACTTGACCTGTAGTCTTGTTGAAATTCAAACTGAAAACTCACGTTCGATACTTAAGAGACTGCCTTTCTCATTAAAATGTTTTTATCAGGAATACACTTTTTGCCATCGTTATGTCGATTTCACGGAAACCTGTGGTGCTATCGATTTGCTTTTCTATGTCAACTCATTCAGAGCCAGTCAGCCGTATATAGATGATATAGATTCTGATTGTCGTGACGATGCCGATCTTCGATTAGTAGACGATATCATTGTTTCGTTATTCAGGTTTTATTGATCAGGCTTTTATAGTTTCTCATTAAACGGTAATGTATCAGCAGAGTATTAGTCACTTTTCAAAAGCATCCCCAAAGTGACACAGTGTCCTGGAACTGCTTTGGCGCAAACGTGGAAATCACCTTGGCATTGAATGAGTTGTTAATTTTCTTGGGTTTCCTTCGTGGCTTGCTTATTCTTTTTATTGATATAATTGATAGCAGTAACAGAGAGCTCGATTCCTCTTTAGGATTGAAGTTTTAATGTACAGATTCTGACCAAATGCCCCAACCACACGGTAATATGTTTGCTACTTTTTAGCACCTTCCCTCGACATAGAGATCTTTTACTCAGTGGGCGATGCCTCTTTTTTGACTGGCTGACTCAAAACATGTTTAACGCTTCCGAACTAGTGAAACAAACTTGTATCAGTCTCGCCAATGCGCCAGGCCCGTTTTACTCCATAGGCCTTACCTCACGCCAAAACCGCGACAAAACAGAATATCCAGTGCCTTGTCAGCCATATTGACGGAAAAAACGTATTTCAACTCTTATTCCCGAAAGCAAGAGCTACCACCGTCGATTTAGGCAACATTTCCAGTTACAGTAATATTGATGGCATTTTGTTTTTGCCGACGGTTTTCAATATAATATCACGAATGCCATAAAGATTTCTAAAATCCGCATTCTTTACTATTGTGTTCAGTGCCAGACAGCGATTGAAGGTGACTATTGCTTTCCTACAGGGTACATTGTTCCCTCTGCACTGGTCACTATGTTCAGCCATTTCACTGCGCTATAGATCTCTCGAGCTAATCCGATCAATAGGGGTCAGTCCTGTAACGATAGCACATGCTGGGATATGAATGCCTCGCGGGGGTCAACCTACTTTAAAACACCGTAATGTAACCGCTTTGCAGATCACGAGCAGTTATGGCCGACCTATCGTCAAAGTGCCAAGGATCAAATTTTACGGGAGAGAATTTTACTTGAAATGTATTCTTTAGCCTAAATATTTATTTATAATTTAAATAAATTAAATAATTTTGGTCATACAAATAAACATTTGAAATCATACTCCCCCATAATCAATATGAAGAAAAACAAATTCGTTTAAGGAGGTCATAGAATATTTGGGAAAAGAACAGTATAGTAATGGTATGAATACACTTGCATGGTTTCATGATAGGGCCAGCGTCATATGGTCTTGGAACAGATCGGAGTCAGAAGGTGTTGGCTGGCAGCGTTACTATGTCAGTGCTAAGCCTGGGCGTCTGGAGATTACGCTATTTTGGTGTTCTTTGTATGCAGTAAACGGTACACTTTTCACAGGGCCAATTAATGATGCTGGCCACATGTAATCTTACTTCTTATTGTGGCTGGTATGTGAACATGCATGAGAGACATTAATGGTTGTGTTGACCATGTAAGGAATTTACAGTGGACACCGAATAGATATCTTAACAGTACGTTGCACGTGAAATCATTTTTCGTAACCAGCGAATGCTATGTTGAAATTTCAATTTCCTGCCTATATAACTAACAAGTTCAGCTCATGTCTGTACTGTAATATTAAATTCATAACAGTATATGGAGTTGTCATTGATAATGGCTAGTTTATTCATTCTGTCGTTTCTTCGGTCATTTCTCTTGACACAAAGCCTTTTAAATGTTCTTATCATCATTCTGGGCGAGGGAGATGGAATCAGATTTTGCGATTTTGTTATTGACGAAATTGTTTCCGAATCAGAATGCCGTGACCAAGTAATACGTTCTAGAATTTGTGATCGTTTGCGGGAAAAAAAAGGAGGTTTTCCAAAGTGGTTTGCCCAATTGTTTCCGAATTGTGATGCCATGCCGTTATCAAATGATAAACTGTGATAGTTGTGATTGTTGCAGACCCAAGTAATAATAGCGATGTTGTTGGGCGTGTTCTGTCAATACATGCCAGCTGCCATTTGCCATAGAAATATGAGAAGTTTATCGATCAGCAGCGATTGGCTGTTTCGTATGAATTCAATCCATGAGCGCTTTGTTGTGTTCCTTGTATCTCTTAACCACGCAATCTAGTGAACATGATGTAAAAAACTTTTCTGCCGGGGATTAGTGTTTCCTCTTATTATTTTTTTTTTTTTCTGTTAGGCAAATGAAGAAAGTGAAAAACGCGTGCTCTTTTTCCTTTTGTCACGACCGGGCTGTTTTCCAGACGAACATACCACTATTTAACGTTCCTTTGTTTCTGTTGGTGACGTCAACCACCCATTGTTTCTTGTCCCTGTGTCCGCTCCCCATTTTCCGTAAATTTGATCGGAACTTGTTAGAATGCAGACAGAGTCGCTTGTTAGTACTCGGGACTGGAAGGAAATTGAGAATTCCCTTGCCGAAGGAACAGTGAGGACATGGTGTCTTGTGTGAGTTTTTTGGGACATCAGGCTGAGTGCAGCAATACGTTGTGATTTATGTACTCATTCTGTGACACACTACAAGCTTGTGGAGCTCATGACAGTGTTTTTCGAGGAAGTTCAGACGGACCGTTTTGATTGGTTATGGGCTGGTCGTGGTGTGAAATTTTTAAAACCATAATTTCAATTCATACTCGACTTTCATCGCACTCATGTTGTGTTTAATAAATTTTATATTTGGAGACTTCTACGATTCGTAGATGAGTGTATAAGGCATACCATATTTGTTATATATATATATATTTTTTTTAATGACAATTACTCTGCAGCTTTTCGTGGTTACTTCAGTTCTTGAGGGAGAGTGTTCAGGAAGCTAAAGTTCTGGTTTAGACTGTATACGTATCATGGGCATGCCCGGCGTGCTAACTTTTTCCATTTTACTCTTGAAATGATTCGATTTTTCTCGCTTTTCTCAAGATGAATTGGATTTGCGATTTTTTTCCTACCATTTGTAACTAAAGATTAACCTGCTTGTGAACTCTTAACCACAGGTAATTGCTTCCTGCTGGTGGTCTGAGGATGTGTATGAGATTTTTCAGTTTGTAGCATATTTTCCTGTGTATAGTAAGTAGAATGCCCTGACACTGCTGTGCTATTTCGAACCAAAGAATTTTTCAGTGAATTGGAAACAACAACATAATATTCGCACATTTCCTAATTGGTTGTGACCAACTTTGCTTTAAACGCGAATTTATGTCAGTTCATTGCCCAGGAACCAGAGCTTGTTCTTGTGAATTTATACCTTCGTGCTTGATTCTTCCTGTAAGTGGCCGTTGTGTCCAGTGTCTGACGGAACACAAAAAAAACGTCTTCTTTGAACTATTCCAGGACTCGTTCAGCTTGTTCTATTGACCATACTGAGCAGGTGAGCTGGTTAAGAGACGTGGGTGTTGAGAAAAAAAGATCATCACCCGGGTCTGCCATAGGAGTATCCCATCATGTATGCAGGGGTGCCACATGACAACCGCAAATTAGGGTAAGTCTTTTCTCATATTATTGTTTTTGCTTTCAAATCTACTCTATTGCAAAATAACATAGGCAAGTTGGCAAACATGACCGTGATGTGATAAAATGCCAAAGGTTTTACTGACTTGGTGAAACTAGGCATCATGCATTGGCCATTTTATTCTCTGCTGTACCGTTGCCCTTCTCCGCCCCTTTCTGTGTTGGTTCCAGTTGAGTAAACTATTCGTGGTGCGAACACAAACATTGTTTTATATATTTTTTCATATCCTTGCTCTCTATAAGCTTGTAGCCCTTCTGCGAAGGAACTAAGGCTTCAAGTTCATACTTAGTCTTACTGTAGTTTGTATTATATGTAAGCGTGCGTGCATTCTGAAATGCCAGGCCATATTCATTGGTACTTGTGGCTTGTAGTCTTTGCATCATACGATTAAGGAACCGTCCTTTTCCCTTAGCGTCTTTTAATCTCTTTCTAAGGTCCGTAGAGTTTCCAGTGAGATTGCAGCTTAATTACTCAGCTTACGCACTTCAGTTTAAACTTGTTTCAAACTCAAAACCTTCACCGTGAACTTGTTTGTCCGCAGTTTCTTTCTTTGGTCTAGCGGGAAATGGCACTGATTTTGAGTTCAGCGTGATGCCAGTGTGTTTGACATGTGCGTAGATAATGGTCGTCTATGTTAATCGACAAGAAACTTTGCGACACGCAGCATGCCTTTGTCTGCCCTTCAACTAATAGTTAATGTATAATTTTAACATTTTATCATCATTGTCGGGTTTTAGCCTCTGCCGCGCTGGCCAGGTCTTCAGATTTTATGCTTATCTTTTTTCCAGGACGCCGACTCATTAGGTTCATTGAACCTCAAGTTAATTTAACATCCGTTTAATGAACTTGTACAAAATTGGGAGGTTATAGAAGCCTTGCCTTGGCAGAAACTTGTATCACGGTGGTGGGGAAATCTTGCCGAGTGTCAAATAATTACGTCTGATCCAAGTCCAAAACACAATAATTTTGCTACAGTCCCGTTCGTCACTGTGAAATTCACAGGGAATAAGGGTAGCCACACAAAGGCCACCGAATTCGGTCACCGAGCCACTTGGCGCTTTAGGTGAGAAGAATTGCACTATATAATTTCAACAACTGCACACAGAGCCCACCTAGATTCGGTCCGTTTATGTAGTACAATTCTTCTCACCTAAAGCGCCTAGTGGCTCGGTGACCGAATTCGGTGGCCTTTGTGTGGCTGCCCTTACATGGGATTTCCATGCAGATGTATCCAAAATTATATTATAATCAACAGAAACGGGAACTCAATCAGAACATAGAATCATGTGAGTTCGTGCACAGCGCAAAATTTTGCCGGATTTTTTTTTTTTTGAGTAGTGGGGAAACCATGGTAAATTTATTGTTTATGTGAATAGTACTTAACCAGGAAAAGGATGAGTAATCTCTGTTGCTGAAAAAAAATAAAATCGGGCGAATATTCAACTCAATACTGAAGTCGAGGAAAATGCCTCTTTTGAATACCAAGGATATCGTTTAATTTTAACAGGTGGACTTGGAGATCAGAAACCTACGGTTGCCGGTGGGGGGAGGGGGGGGGGAGTGTCATTTGTTAACAGGGGGCAAGTAAATTGCAAGCCTAAAAACTCAGATTGCCACCCTTGATTCAAACGTTGACTCATTGTGATAAATTCTGTGACGTGGAATGAGGGATAAATCGGGTAATCCCGATTTTACTCAGTGATAATGGAAACAGATTGTTGTTCCTTCTACGCAAGAAGTGGCCAGTGCGTCCTCAATAACATTTCTAATGTCTATTTTTGGCACGTTGTTCTCCGGTTTCTAAAGAGTTGAATGCTGGTTAGTCATTCATTTAATTACTGTCATGCGCAGATCAGCCGACTTTCCGAATTGGCTCGTTATCCTCAATGGCAAGTTCGGGAAATCCCCTTTTATTTATAGCGGTTGTGAAATAATATGTATACCTTCCTTTACTATGATAGTAAAACATGCAGATTATCAGTCACAAATTCAAACTTCCAGTTAAAAGGACAGCAAGAAAGGATGCGCTACTACATGCAAATACGTAGCATGGAAGTTGGTTGATTGGCTCAATTCTTCTCCATATTAATTTGTGAGTGGATCTGGCGAAATTTTTATATCTCTTTTAAAGAATTTTTAAATAAAATGTCTCTAAGACGATTTCAAGCAAAATATTTTAACTGAATGCAGAAAATATGGCTCATCTTTTATTTCATAAGCAAATCTCAGTTTCCATAGAAAACGTTTTCCCCCCTGTGGAGGGGATTTGCTGGAGAATCAGGTCTTTCACCTTTAAGCTCTATTTCGCCAGATCCGCTCACATTTCTCTGTCAATTCAAGTTTCATGTTTTGCCCCCCCCCCCCCCCAATCCCCTCCATGACTGTCTAAATAATATTATTTGGGAAAACTGCCATGTTACTGTTAAAAAAAAAAAAAAAAGGCGAATGCGCCGATCTAAGTCAAATTCACATTTTTACATCGTTTAGTAGAAAGAGATTAGCTCTAGATTTCTGTCTTATAAATACTTGTAACGATTAAGTATTTTTTGTGGTTGTCGGAAAATCGAGAGCGGCGTGGTTACGTTTCATAAGAAATCGAGACATTTGGCATGCATGCATGCAGGCTTTGACAGCCCGTGAGTTATGACATAACTTGATGGTTAAATATCTAAAAACTAAGGGTTAAATAACGTTGTTTTAAAATAAAAAAAACATGTAACTGTTAAATCTGATGGAGAAAGTTGCTTAGTTTTTGGCGACCTTAGGTCTTGTGAGCTCCTGCTCCACTTCTTACACGACTGAGAAATTCGACAGTAAACGTTTGCAGCTTTAGTACTAGGATAAGGAGTTAGAATAGATTGGAACTGTGAAACAGCTTGATAAGTGCCACAACGCATTTTGAACAAGTGTCAAAGTGTGCGTTTGTTACACCTCTTACACTAAAAGATCGCCAGTTTTTCAGACAATGGAGATAGATCAAACAAGAATTAAGGTCGCGATTCCCTTCTCCAGAACAATTTGTAAAATTCGAGTTACGATACCTTGCCAGGCGGCCCTCTGATGGAAACTAGAACAAAACCTGAAGCGTGTCCTGCAAAATTTAGCTTTTCGACATTTACCGTTTTTTTTACATAATATGGTCGAAGAGTGAACACGGCTTTTCATGTCTGAGCCTCGTGATGGAAAAGCTTTCAGTAATGATTAGGCGTTTCCTGCCTTTCATCATAGTGCTGAATTTACCCATATGATTTGCCAATATCCCTCCGCGTCCAGGCCTAATTAGTTCTGAGTCTAACACGGGCCAGTAATCAGGGGCCAGATAATTCCACTCCAGATACTGAGATAGTTATTATGGCTGCTTTAATGGCCATAGCTCATCAATGTCACTTACTTCTATTTAGTCAAACTTCTTCCTTTAAAACAAAAACAAAACGAAACACTATGTATTTCATGTGAGGCTTTGAAAATTCATTATTGCCTTTTCCAACACCCTCTTTTTTTTCTTATGAAAACAAACAAACAAACAAAACCAAAACAAAAGGAACTGCGTATTGCATTTACATGGCCATATTGAAATCCTTGCTTGAAAGGCCGTGCAATTGGCACAGGCTTAGTTTACAGGACCAAATTTATGTAACTAGCCCCCTTACCCCCGTCCCTCAAAGTCCAGCGCCCTCGCTCCACTCCCCAGTGTCATTTCTGAAGGAGGCTGAAACCTACAAGTTGATTTAAAGATTTTAAATATATTTACAAAATTCCTTCGAGATCTACACAAACTCATATTTTGAAAACTTTACGGATTAGACAACTTTATACTTTATACGGAACTTTTAAATTTTAATGTGAAATTTTAATGATTAAAGCCTTGAGTATCAAGCTTAAATAAGATATTATCCAAAGAACTGTGGAAGGCGTAAAGTGGCCATTTCTGTGCTGGCCCATTGTTAAACCCAAAACTCAGTCTTCTCCTCCCCCCCCCCCCCCCCAATCACCTGTCAGAAATAAAAACGCAACAACAATAAAAGCGTCATCAGTGATTGGATCGGTCCATTGGATCACCAAGAAGAAGAGCAACAATAACAACAACCACAAAACAACAACAACAAGGACTGTAACGATAGGTAACCTCTAACTACAGCGCACTAAGTAAATACTTTTAGCCTGAATGAGGGCACTTAATTAGTTATTGATCACCACGCATTCCGACAGTCGTCTTTCGTCTGGACTAATTACCAATGGCAGTGACAGGATCTTTCATCATGTCTGATGGTGATGAACGCATCGCCTTTGACAGTGAAGATGAAAATGTTTGATGGCTTCACTGAGCTTATTATTATTATTATTATTATTTACTCGTGAAGAATGTGTCTCTTGGATGTGAGAAGCAGTGTGCATACAGGGTGGATCAAAAGTTCCCTTACCATAAAGTTATTCTTTATTAACACTGTTATATCCGAGACAAGGGATACAGGGATGAATCAGTTCCTCATATTCCATCCATCGACTTGCGGGCGCTTCATCGATGTCAACAATGCAACAATTGGCACCACACGCTTTCATCATTGAACGGAAAAGAGTAGCACTCGTCGTCTTTGTACGCGCGCAATTTGTGGACACATATAATGGGAGAAGGAATGGTTCGTCGTGGTATTCTATGTCTCCGGTTATACTTCAGCTCAATTGCATAACGATCCACATCTTAATTTTAATGACGTGAATGAAACGTATCAGTGCTGGTTTTATGCTAGCTGCGGGGTGAAGCAAATCTGACGCCACAGACAGCACGCTATCTTTGAACATTCTGATATCTTCATAGCGTGTGTCGTTTGCCATGAGCACGCAGTTATTTAGAACTGCGGGAATATTTCTTAATGTAGTAGTCTAATTATTTTGCTCTACAAAGTGAAAGCAGCACACTCAAAATCAGGCTAGTCTAACGAATAAAAACTCAGTACCATACGGGTCACTGTGGAATATAAACGGATGCAAATTTCAAAACAGATTTCTCAAGATCCGAGAACATGGACATTGATTCCCTCAACAACAACTAAAAACCCCCACGAACTACAGAATGATGTCTTCTATACTACACAAGACCTGCGACTTTGCAACCAAACACAGTCAAATCTGTTATGTCAAAGTGGGCAGGCAATAATGGGAGATAATAATGCCACTCTTCTTCGTAGATTTGTTGCCCTTGGGAAAAAAAAACCAACAACTGAACCCTTCGCCTCTGAGTCGTTTACATGACTGTTGTTGCTTGCTATTTAGTTCCTTTTCACATGGTTAGTACAAAACTATGGTTATAAAATGCTTTTATCAGTTTAGCGCTTTTTTTCAGCATTCTTTTGTGTTATTATTGTCGTTAATGTTAAAGTCACGAATTGGCTGATTATTGGATACTGACAAATAATGGGTCAGGTCCAAATGTGGCAAAAAGAACAAATTGTACTTAGCAAGGCGTAAGAAATAATGTGATTTTTTATAACAATTTGTCAAATAATGGGCTATAAATTATACTGTTTCAGTTGTTGCTTCCCATGAAAAAGAGTGCCGAGCGAAGGTGTCAGGCCTGTCTTGTCCGCCTGAGTTTCTGGTCACTCGTGCAGCAGCCCTGTGTATTTTTCTCATTCCTCCAGCTCTTTTTGTCTTACGTCCATTCTGTTTGGCTTCGTCCTTTCTTCTTGTAGCTCTTTTCTCTTTCAAATGTCATTCATTTTTTTTACTTCTTTAAAATGTTCCTGCGTTTTCCTTTTGTCTTTTCCTTTCCTCTCCTCTGCCATCCGTTACTCCAATGTTTTACGGAAGGCCTAATCTCTGAAAGGCAACTTTTTGGGGGGTTCAACAAAATGAACGTGTTAGCAAATTAAGCACGCTCAAACCCTGACGTAGCCACGCGCAGACAGACACACATACGCGCCCGCACTCACATACATGAACAGAATTTAAACCATTTTTTAAAGCATCCACTTAACCACCGTGCAGCCGGGAGGAATCTCCTTGAAACCGTGATGGCATCGCCAAACAGAGCCTGGAATAATGTGTTTGAGAGCGCTGCCAATATTTATCGAACGGCATACCCTGTCCTCCCCCCCAAGTTCCCCAGGTGTTTTTGTCCGTTTGTCCGGCGGAGTGGCCCGTCCATGGGCAAGATTTCCCCTGTTTTTGTTGCCGAGATGGCAGCTCTTGGAATCAATCGCAATTTGTCCATAGCTATCTAACTTGTAAGCCAATCGACCGCTGGGGCAAGGAGAAGGTATCGAAGGAGCAGTGACGGGCATGGTTTTAATGACTCCTTTGTTTCTTGTTGAGAAAACGTGATTTTTACACCAAAACTTTCAAGTTTATTTACAAAAACCACTGAATCTCTGTATAGACAGGCTCATTGAGATTCATTTATTCATCTTAGCTCATTCATTCTAAAATGTGTTAAACGTATTAGCATGTTGACCTCAGATGTCCGACCGGACCATTGTTGATCGTCCCCGGGGCTCGTTTCTTAAACCAGCACTGCGTCTGCTGTGGCTGTAAAAAAAATCCCATTCAGGAATGGCAGTCTCTTTGGCAATGTCTACAGATGAAGGTTGTAGCTCACCTGTCTCTTAATTAATCCTGTTGCTATCAGTAGGGAACCACTATGCCCTGCCGATGGGCTTTGGGTTGCAAATTGTATTTTCATAATTTTGATGTTTGGGGCTAGCAATAAACATGCAGTCCAAACAAATAAAATATATCTGGGAAATTGATTGCGTTGGCTCTGGAAGCAAGGCACTGATGAAGTCGATTAAAAGCAGTCTTAGGGTTAAACAACAACGACAATAGCAGCGTCTATAGCAACAACAACAAACATGTCCTGAAATTGATGATACTTTAAACGTCAACTGTTTCATAAGCATTCAGTCTCTCAGTGTTTATTACCCGTGGACAAGCTTTTGATCACGAAGCCATGATTAGCTCCCCCCACACCGTCCCCTTTCCTGCGAGTTAGAGGCTGTGGTATGAATTAGTAATCATCGGTTCTGGTTCCAGTTCCACTGAATACATTCCACATGACAGTTAAGTCTAGTGTTTCAGTCTGGTAAGTCGAAAACCTCATCGTATTTAACAAGTGCTGGGACTGAGACCGTGAGCAAGTTAGGGGGCAGCGGGAGACAGTGTTGTTTACTGTACTGCTTTCAGGTGAGTGTTTGATACAAAATATTAGTCAGAAGGTAAACCGTCTGTCACATGAAAGTACATTCTGCACCCCGGAAATTGATCGGGAGACGGTACATGTATTAATTTCTGCAGGTGAATTTTGATGTAAAATATCAAATCTGTTAGAATATCTGTCAAAAAAAAGTATATTCTGCACCCCAGAAAGTGATCAGGAGACGGTATTAATTTCCTACGGGTATGTTTTGATGCAAAACACTATACTGTAACCCCCCCCCCCCCCAAAAAAAAAAAACAACTTGTCAAACAATCTATACCCTACGGGTGATGACAGGTGATCGTAGCCCTATTAATTTCTGAAGGTGAATTTTGATGCAACCAAAAAAAAAAAAAAAATTTGTGTGAAAAATTCATTTTCTGCTTGATGATTTTTCTTTTCAAAGGGATCAAATTTGTGAATGAGAAATTTGCCTTTCCATTTTTCAGCGGACAAAAGTGATAAGCTACTGCAGACCCTTCGTTTGAGCCACCGATTCATTACTGTCTTTTATTGTTGTAGAATCATTTGGCGATGCTGATAACGTTTGAGCCACCGATTCATTACTGTCTTTTATTGTTGTAGAATCATTTGGCGATGCTGATAACGTTTGAGCCACCGATTCATTACTGTCTTTTATTGTTGTAGAATCATTTGGCGATGCTGATAACGTTTGAGCCACCGATTCATTACTGTCTTTTATTGTTGTAGAATCATTTGGCGATGCTGATAACGTTTGAGCCACCGATTCATTACTGTCTTTTATTGTTGTAGAATCATTTGGCGATGCTGATAACGTTTGAGCCACCGCTTTATGAGGATCAGAATTTTATTTTGGAGCTGGCAACAGCGTTATGCGACCGTCGGACCCTCTTTGTTTTAAGCACTGGCTTATTACTATCTTTTATTATTGTACAATTCTGTGACGGGACTGATAAATGTTCTTCCGTAAACACCGGTGAATGTTGGGGTTGTGAGCATGTAATGTATTTTTCAGCGGACAATCACAGTGTTACGCGACAGTTGACCCATTCTATGTTTTAAGCACTGATTTGTTATTATTTTTTACTGTTATAAAGTTCCCTGGCGAGACTGATAAGGTTTAAAAATTAATACTGATTAATTTCAGGGATGTAAGCATCAGAAGTGTTATTTTTAAGCCGAGAACAGTGTTAGGCGATCGTTATGGCCCCTTCGTTTAAGCACTGGTTTGTCATGATCTTGTATCATTGTAAACTTCTCTGGCGATACTGATGCAGTTTAAATGCTAGTTATGTCAGGGTTGTTAGGATCAGATATTTATTTTTCAGCTGACAGCAGTATTACGCGACAGTTGAAACTTGTTTTAAGCACTGATTTGTTATTATCTTTTACTAGCCGAGCACGGTAAGATAAGTCTTGCAAGTTTTTCTTGTACCAAGACAAGCTGCATATGTAAACTTATCTTCTCTTCTTCAAGTGCCGGATCTGGAACAGATATCCACGATCATGGTTCGCCACTCATTCATCCGCTCGGGTGCTATCAAAAGGCCCATATTGTCCCGGGTTTTCCCTGTCACCCATCTGTTCAAACTCTCTAAATAAGTTGTTCTTTGTCTACCTCTGCTTTTTTTGCCCTGTATTTTTCTAGTTAGAGCAAGGTGTTCAAGACCTTCTGTCGATTCAGGTGTCCCATGAACTGCAGTTGTCTTTTCCGAGATATGTATAATTATCTGGGTCACATTAATAACGATACTTGGATTTCAAGCAAAGACGAATAGGTCTTCTTGTTGCATCACAATTCCTCGAAGAATACACAGATGTGATAAAGGTTGACTTTCGGCCAGCAGTGTGTAAAGAGTGCCGATCACACTTTTCGATTCATGTCGCAACACATTTTTCTATACAAGTCAGCTGTGGCTCAAAATTATCGAAAGTATTTAAAAATGTCGCGAACTTCAAAATCTTTTAAAATATACCCACGTACACCTTTACGTCTTTCTATATGTAATATAATATTCTGTAGCATTTAAGGCTCAGCGATTAAAAAGCCTTTCATTATTACATTGGGGGCCTTACTTCCCTTACAATAAGAAGCCCTCTGACGAGACTGATAAAGTTTAAGTACCGGTTAATGTAGGGGTTGCGAGGACAGAACTTGATAATGTCAAGTAGCACTTAAGTGCTCAGGACCCGTTTGTTTGGCAGCCTTGACTGACACTCTGCGTACCGAGAACTCGGGTATTTTGACATTGATTATGTTCTGGTAGTGAAAATAACATTTGTTGTTGTTGTTGTAAATATTTGTGATGATAGTGATGGTACGCGTGGGTGTTGGCGTGTTTGGCGAAAGCAAAAGGCTTTGTTACTCGAAAACTTTAAATCTTTGTTGAAACAAATAAATGCCTAAATAAATAAATAGGTCGCGATTATTATCACCATATAATATATCGGAGATAAACAATCTGTATTGTATTACTATATTATCATTATTTTTCTTGTTATATGCTGTTCTAATCATTATTATTACTATTATTACAAACCATAACCTTAAGCCATGGCACTGTATTGTGAAAATAGATACGCCGAAATAAATGAATATCGTTTCCAGCGCACGAAATGGATGTCAGTTTTGATCCAAAGATGATTAATTCTGCTGGCAAGAGATTACATCTCGAAATAAAAACCGGATAAAATCAATGTTAAATGATGTTGAGAGGCCTATACGCACGTCATTGTAATTAAATGGAGATAATGTCTGTAGGTTTTGAGCCTAAAGAACGTAACAAGTTACTGTAGAATATACTTGGATCCCTTTTATAGATAGCGCTGAGACGAATGATTAGCCGAGGTCTATACATCGTAATGAGCTTAATCCGTTACAGTCTTTAAGCCTGAATCCTACAATGATGTAATGCGTTACTGCTGAATTAGCCTGGGTCCCTCCTATAGATAGCACAGCCAATGATTGGACTGTATTGATACCCCTTTATGAGGCTGAATCTGTTGTCTTTAAATTCTGAAACCTGCAAGGATGTAGTGCGTCATGCGAGGAATAAAAAAAAAAATGCTTGGATTTCCTCTGCAGATAGCATAGATTGAACGATATCGATATATCACAGTGAGGTTAATCAGTGTCTTTAAATCTGAAATCGTTACTGTGGAACGTGCTTGGTTCCTTCCTATGGAAAGCGCAGCATCGAATGGTTAGACAACATCGATACACCTTAATGACGGTTTAACTTGGTAGGCCTGATCTGAGACTAATTAGCCAAAAAAAAAAAAAAGGTCATAAATAGATTTTTTTAAAAATGTTTCTCTTATTTCAGTTCAAATCTGTGGAGATACCCAAAGGCACTGCTTATCAAAGTGACTTAATCGGAATTTCATCCCTACAGAATTTGAGCCCATGTAGCCCATTACAGCGTGACATTTAAAATTGAAAGGGAAAAAAGCAACCAAACATTGCAATACACGTATATGGCAGTGCTTTGAGGTCTCCAAGTTTCGAGACATGTGAGAAGGGGGGCAATTAACACGATACTGGGACATTCACGTGATGAAATGACGTTCTGTGGTTTTGTTAACATCGTTAACATACAGCTACAATTGGTCGGTTTTAAAACCACGTGGGCTGGATCCTGCATTCTTTGGAAATTTGGGACTTCCACTTATGACAATTCGAAAGTTGGCGTTGTCCTACCGTTGTGAGAATTTTCGTTTACAGTCAATAGTTACCAGGATGAGTATATCCATGAGAAATGGATTTGCCAGAGCCAGACATGTTTTACCTCAATTTTCTCGAAACCGCTTTTCGGGGGGAGGGGGGGGGGAATAGCCCACATGTCATCAGCACCGAACAATTGATATTTGATTGATAGAGATGAATAAATCAGCCAGCCAGCTCAAGCACATTTTTTTTTTTTTAGGAACTGAGATTAAAAATTACGCATTTCACCTCTCGTGTGTGAAAACTTGATGTTGGTATTTCGTAATTTCTATTAGTGAATCGATTTATGTGTATCCAAGGTTGAAAACAGAAATTAATTATCGATATTGAATGACGTCATTGTCATAAACGCCCAGCGAGTATGTTGTGATGTCCAGTCAATACAGGCTGTATTTGTTCGATCGCTCCTACCTGGCACTGCAGGCTGTGTGTGGTGAATACTGTCGCTATACAGTGTAGCAAAACTGTCAGTAATTCAATGGTACTGAATATATTTCCCGTCCTGGAATAATAGATTAGGAAGGACAATTAAAAAGAAGCATTATGACTGTGTTCTCGGGACAGTACTGTTTACGTACATTCGGAGAAATAACCATTAATTATACACTTGCATTCAGAGACATAACCATTCACTCACCTTATCTTTCATTAGTAATAGTATAAACACAGCAGTTGAAAGCACATAATGAATATTCACTTAGGTAAAAGTATGTATAATTATACAACTCCGCAGACATCATGCACTCACAATGACTCACAATCATGACAGACATGTTGAATTTAACGGTAAAGGGAGTATGATCATCGTAACTAATTTTTTTATTTTTTGTTTAAATGGGGCTTTTTTGCGTTTGTGTATATGTGGGAGGGAGGGCATTGAATATAAGCGGTGCATTTATTTGTAGTGGACCAGGCATAGTCTGATAGACCCCTGTCAGGTCTCTTTTGCGTCTGTTTTTGACTCAGTGGGCGTGGTTTTTCTCTCCGCTAGCTGACACAAGACAGTTTTGACGCATTCGAACGAGTGAGACAAACTTATTTCAGGTTCGCCAGTGAGCGAAGTCCCGTTTAAGTCCATAGCTCACATCTCATTTCTAAGACCGAGACAAAGCAAGTCTTAATTCAGTTCTGTTTCAGCCATAGTTTTGACGTAATCCTGTTCTGACAGTCTTTGCTGACGCTGCGAGAATATTCCGATCGCAACATCTGTCAGCACAGATTTCAGACAGACCGGGAGAAGGCACAGGTATACTTACACCAATGTGGACAAAATACCGGCATTATCGATGGATTTGTGAATACAAACGTTGCATTATCAGCTCAGCATACACACTGTTCTTTCTTTTGTTTGTCTTCCATGGCACCGTCATCTCCATTATCCTGTAGTTCTGTCTTATTCCTCGCACGTTCGGCGTTTATCATCAGTAGATTCGCTGTCGGTTCAGAGATGACACATTCATTATGTAGGGGGGCACAGTTTCTTCCTCTTTGCATACAGATTGCCTGTTTCTGTAGATTCTCCTTCAGCTATTTCGCGACGTAAGTTCTTGTTTGTTCCATTGCCATTTTCTGAGAAACTGGAGATCTTTTTAGATCTTTTTTAGATCTTTGCACCGCTGGAGATGAGGTATAACAAATGCCTATTTTGACACTTGGGTATAATGCTTTGTGGCGCTTATCAAGCTGTTTCACAGTCCCGATTTATTCTAACTCCTTATTATAATACTGGCGCCGCAAATGTTTAACGTCGAATTTCTCAGTTGTTCAAAAAGTGGAACTGAAACAAACAAGAGGTAAGGTAGCGATTTGTACCAAAGGAAAGGTAACATATTGGCAAGGAAGGATGTGTGTACCAAAATGTCGGCAGTTTTTCTGTAAACTAATCGGTCAAAATTTGATGACCAACTTTGTTCATAACTAGTCGAGATTGGTATCACCTAGGAAAGTTCTACATTCATGAGCACTGGTCCTCCAAACCCTGAGGGGAAAAAAATCTCCACTGTGGTAGTCCCTCGACGTCTCAAGATTGGTGAACCGTGTAGATTCTGTGCCGTTCCATCCCATTATTCCACATGGTCTAGCAGGGAGGCTGGGATGGGATGAGTCCCCTCAAGACATGAGACCCAAAGTGGTTAGCTAGGGTAGCTTTCCAGTAAACCCAGGGAAATTTGTCCATCATTATTGTAATCATTGTTGTTATTGTTATTATTTTGGGGTGTCCTGTACGTGGAAATCCACGTGACGAAATATAGGTCGAGCTCGTTCGGGCTTTGTAGTCAAAATACTCACAATGGGATATTTGGAGGGTTGGTACTAGAATTTTTTATGTCCAAAATAGTCAAATTGAGAAAAATAAGTTTGAACTTTGTAATTTTAATGAAAATTCAAACAATTGCAATAACTTCGATACGGTTACACGAATAGTTTTATTGCGTTATGAAATAAGTCTTGGACACCTACAGGCCTTTGAATAAAATTGGAGACAGCACATTCTGGTTGATAGCCTTCGATTATCATCAACTTGTGGCCAATTTCGGAAAAAAGAGGCAAAACAACAACAACAACACATACAACAATGTGGCCATGTCACCAAAGATTATATTATGACCAATTAGCCAAACATAATCCAAGCAATAACCCTAAATCTAGGCGGGTACCAGCCAACTGGTTAGATCTCAGTGAAACTCAGTGTGGTGACGTCACCACCAACTAGTCGGTCGATCAAAATTTGGCTCCTGCGACCCGAGGCTAAATCTTTCAAAACCGTTCAGGATGCAAACAGTGCCCAATCTGGCCACATGCCGCAAATAATCACTCCATAAAATTTAAGTTAGCACCAAAAAAACTAGTAGTTTGTGTCCTGTGGCTTAATTACTAGGACACTCTGCGATTTACACTAACTTTGAGGTTTTAGCTTGGAGAAGGCACGTTGACACGACAGCGGTCACATTTTGTTAGGAAAAAGGAAAACGATAAATACAGACTATAACAGAATGCTAGGACAAAGGGAGGCCCTACCTGAAAGCGCCATCCAACCACCAGCGGAAAAATAGTGAGGACGATTAAGAGAAGTCCATCGTTTGCATCTGCTGTACAATTAAGTGGAACGTTAACGCAGCTTTTGTTAACCCGCCGCCATCAGCTTAGCTATCTCTTGCATAATTACAGCATTCTACCAATACCAGCACAACAGCTGTGATTGACGTAAAGTCTGGCATGTCGCACCAGGGCGACAACCAGGGCAAGTATTTAATTGTCTCTGTCTATCTCGTAGACTTTCCTTGAGGTCATTAGCAAAAATTTAATGGTATTGGGACTTTCGTGTCAGACCAACATCAAGATATTGGAGTCAGAAGCAGCAACGGCAGCTGCAAAAACAACAGCAGCAACGGGTCAGTGATGAGAATTTTTAAGTAATTCCCTATCACACCACGTCGCGTTAGCGTCACTGGCCACCATGAATTAGAAGAAAAAGTTGAATAAAAATTAAAAAAAATAAAATTTATAGTTGAGTATTATTTTGTATTTTCACCAAGGCAACGTGTATAGATGCATGAGAAACAGTTCCACGCAAGCATAAACCAGATTTCAACCCAGCCTTTGTATAAAAGTTCTCAGCTACAGTAACAACAGAGACTATAGATAAAATAACTTTCATATTTCATTTTTACGTGAGGTAACGAGACCATACATTACATTGTCCATTGTTACGGAGAGAAAGTAACTTATTACTAGGGGTGCCCTTTTCTCTCAAGTCAGTATTCATTCAGTAACAACAACGATGACAAGGACAGAGGCCAAACGTGAAATAAACATCATTAAGTCATATTAAACCACGAGACTGTCCTCTTCAGCTTCGAACTGCTCATAACCTACTAACACTTTATCTTCAGCCTTTTGCATTTATGGCTGTTAATATTTATAATGATGGTTACTGCATCAGTGCAGCAAAAACAACATAGATCAAAGATAAAATAACTTCCATTTGTGACGTTATGTCCAGTTTTACTAAAGAGGCCCTGTACTGGACGCCACGGGTTAACCTAAAACAGTAACTCGTACTTGCTCCTTGCTTCCAGCAAAACATTTCTTCAGCCAATGTGTAAAGATCACCATTATATAATACCCAGCAGCAGCAACAACCATTATGGAATCCCAGAGAAGATGGTGAACCTTATCAAGAGCATGTACGAGGGGACAAGTTGCAGAGTCGTACACGATGGCGAGCTTACTGACAGCTTTGGTATCAAGACTGGTGTTAGGCAGGGTTGTTTGCTGTCCCCATTTCTGTTTGTCCTGGTGATTGATTGGCTTATGAAAGAAACCACCAGTGGAGGAAGAAATGGCATACAATGGACCCCATGGACACAGCTGGACGACCTAGATTTTGCAGATGACTTGGCACTATTGTCGCACACACACGACCAGATGCAAGCAAAGACTACAGCTCTAAACAAAATTTCAGAATCTATTGGATTGAGGATACATCCTGCGGAGTCGAAGGTCCTAAAAATTGTTGCACCCCCAAGCGCACAAGTCAGAGTAGGAGATCAACCACTGGAAGATGTAGAGTCCTTCTGCTATCTTGGTAGTATCATTGACAATAAGGGAGGAACAGAGGCAGAAGTCAAAGCACGAATTGGAAAGGCACAGGCAGCTTTCACGTCCTTAAGCAAGATTTGGAGAACCAAGGATATATCTCTAAAAACAAAGCTGAGGATATTCAACTCGAACGTGAAGTCAGTCCTGTTGTATGGATGTGAGACTTGGAATGCGTCCCAGGCCTGCATAAAGAGAATCCAAGTTTTCATCAACAGATGTTTGAGGAAGCTACTTAAGATCAGATGGACAGACAAGGTCAGCAATGAAATTGTATGGAAAAGAACAAGACAGAGCCCAGTCAGAGAGGAAATTGGTAGGAGGCGATGGAGATGGATCGGCCACACTCTCAGGAGGCCAGGAAACAGCATCACGAAGAAGGTATTGGATTGGAATCCCCAGGGCAAGAGATCAAGAGGAAGGCCGCGCGGAACGTGGAGAAGAGCCAGAGAAAATGATGTGCAACGAAGCGGAAAGACTTGGAATAATGTAAAGAGACTGGCCCATGATAGAGAGGGATGGAAAGTGTTTGTTGGTGGCCTATACCCTGATCCAGGGTGAGAAAGGCAATGATGATGATGATGAGCAGCAACAACAACAATTACAACAGGGACCAAAGATGGAATTTTCCTCCTCTTCCTAGTTTAGTTTCAAATACCCACACTAGATCCCCAAAGGGCGTTTCTTATGAAATCCGCAGTCAGTTGTAAGCTCTCTTGACAGATGAAATAAGTTTAACTGTTGTAATGGGTACCCGCACTTTGCTTCCAGCGAAATTTCCTCCAGTCTTTGTATAAAAATCGCCATTAATAATAAAACATTCAGAATAAAAGCCCTGGTCGATAGTGACCTTGACATTCATTCCTCTCCGTAACCAGATCAATAAATGATTCCTTATCTAAACTTTTTGAACGTAGCCTTGAAAATATACACAGGACCGCAATAACTCGTATACCCGTAGAAAAGGAGAGGCGGGCGGGTAGGCGTGTAGAACTTCGGGATCAGTTGTAAGGCCAAACAAATTTGGAACTGGATAAGTATCTGTGGATCAATATTTTCATGCTTCACCGGGCACTGCGTGCTGGTTACTGGAGAAGACCTAGTCGGTGCGACCGTTCGTTGATCGACAGCGCACGGGCGGACAAAAGGAATGCGCTTTTAATCGCATAGTTTGATACCTACACATCGACTAATTTTGTGTTTGGATTCGATTTCACTGTTTTACTTTGAGAATCAGAGTGAAGAATTTTGTTGTTCGTATGCGGGTTACAGCCTTGTAACATATATAAGGCCGCCCGTTTGGACATGCCTGGGCGAACATGCCAGAGCTTGAACTCAACATCATGGAGCTCAGTTGTGTATTTTGTACACTCGGCGGCATTACGTAAGAAGACGGTATGCACCAATCAAGGGTCTCTGGTGTCTTTGCGTGAACAATTGTCCTTCTGTGAACTGTTGTCCGTAGCGCCAAGAGTCTCGGTTAGCCTCATCAACAGTTGCTCAAACTTCATATCGTTATAGTCCCAAAACATACTTTTGCCTTCTTACTTCAAACATTTTATGGTCATATTTTAAAAAGCTACTGTGTGTTTAGCTCTTTATTTTTGGAGGTTTTCGCTGTTCTTGGCATTTACACACGTCACTTTTTTTTTCCATTGTTCTTGTTTCTGTGTGTGTTCGTGCTAGGGATTAGTTTTTTAGAATTTTGGCTGGGCAGCGGCCTTGTTCGGACTGCTCTTCTCCACTTTCAACTGCCAAAGTATCTTTAACGCGCGCAACGTGCACACGGGCCCTCCGAGTTTTTTTTTTTGTCCTTAT
>OZ007570.1:51065435-51320435 GCA_963931925.1 Onchidella celtica
GCGGCGGCGGCACCGCCTCATGTCCCCTCACTGACTGACTCACCCCGCCCGGCCGCCCGCCCGGGGGGGAAGAACTGAATCCTGTTATCTGTGCCACCATACCATAACATGTTGACAGAGTTGACCTGTACGAGTTTTGGCCCCTTGACATGGCCGTGATTTCGTAGTTCTCATCTGGAAATGACGCGATTTTCTTCGTCTAAAATGTGATAATTTTTCGCAGTATGGATTTGTCTTTAACCGCTTTCCCCGCTTTTCGAGGATATTGATTGTGTTTCTGGGCATTGCGACTGTAGAACGTATTTTTCATTTAAACTTGTGTACGAGATCGTTATGTGGTAAATGTTGGTTTTAAGTATCACTGACAGCAGTGAACTATTAATTGTCACATTCCATTCTTAATAATTCTTAAATTATTGTGGTTCGAGAACTGAAGAAATTAGTTACGTGGTTCACAATTACAGCCTTCGATATTACTGTCATGTTCCATTCATAATAATTCTCTCAGTTCTTCTGGCTCGAGATTTGAAGAAATTACTCGCGTGGTTCGTAGTTACAGTTTTCTGTATTACTGTCATATTCCATTCCTTATTCTCTTAGTTCCTCTGGCCCGAGAACTGAAGAAATTACTTACCTTGTTCACAATTACAGCTCTCAGTATTATTGTCATATTCTATTCATAATAATTCTGTTAGTTCTTCTGGCTCGAGAACTGAAGAAATTACTTACGTGATTCATAATTGTGGCGTTCCGTATCACTGTCAAACTCCACTCGTAATTTTTTTCCCCCAGTTCTTGCGGTTCGAGAACTGGAGAAAATACTTACGTGGTTCATACTTACAGCTTTCAGTAGTGCTGTCACATTCTATTCCCATGTCCCCCAGTTCTTCTCGTTTTTATGTCTTCACTTTATTACTTTGCGTTCACACTCTGTAGAGCTATTCCCAGTTTTCAAATGCGTTCTGTTTTCTGTTGAGACAGAGAGAGAAAAATGAATAAACCAGATATTTTTGCGGATGTTTGACCGACTGCTTGTCTTTAAGTTCGACTTGCCTGTATGTATGAGCGCTTGTGTGTATCACCTGTGAGAGTCCACGCACTTGTGATGATCTTGTATATCTGTCGCTCATTGTATGAAATGGTATGCCCCCTCCTTAATAAATAAATAAATAAATAAATAAATTAGTGAATCGACCAATCAATCAATCAGTCAGTCTGTGCAAAAGGGACCGGGGTTAAGTCTGTTTAGTGAACTGTCCAGGGTCGAAAGGCCCGGCCACATTGCTATTGTTTCCCGTGTTATCAGGTGTTCTATAACATGTGTGGAAGTAAGTAATTACATTGTTGACCTACAAGTTTAACGTGACACCTGGTCTGAGATAGAGCCATTTAACTGTTACAGTGGGACCACGATAAAAGAGGTTGTCACAACATCAGGGCAACCACTATTATAAGATTATATATGTCTCATTAGTAACTCGGCTATTGTTAAGGGACCGTGGTATATTACATAGTAAGCTGTATATAAGCAGTGAACACAACTTAGTATTTTCTCTATTCGGCTTTGTGGTCAGACCACGGTCCCGTAGCAGTCTTGTAAACTCAACTGAAATGAAATATCAACATTGTTTGCTCCG
This sequence comes from Onchidella celtica, assembly GCA_963931925.1. Classification (NCBI taxonomy): domain Eukaryota; kingdom Metazoa; phylum Mollusca; class Gastropoda; order Systellommatophora; family Onchidiidae; genus Onchidella; species Onchidella celtica. The sequence goes on from OZ007570.1 coordinate 51,067,073, forward strand.
ATTTAATTATCATAGAATACTTATCAGGCCTGTTGTGTTCATTTTGGAATGAAATAAAGTAATATTTTGGAGTTGAGTTGAAATTAAAAAGAGAGCGCATCGACACGATAACGGTGATAATTATTTTGCGAAGAGAAAGTAAGACATAGCCAGATTTAACATAATGAAAAACAGATGGAAACCCTACCACTCACGCAGTATTTCTGGGGAAAAAAGTATCACAGTAATAACAGCTGTTATAAACAAATCCGCTTGCTTAAACGAAAAAATCATCTCTCTCTCTCTCTCTTTCTTCAACAATATTATATCTATCATTACAGCCATCACAATTCTGTCCTAACAGAATCGAATGTCGTAAACTATGACGTAGGCCCTATTGAGGGCCTGCGTGGTGAGAGTTCTTATCTCCTCTGTACTTGTAGGTTTATGTTCAGGGAGTATGTTTATCGATTTCTATGGAGCTTATATTGTGTTAAGTTTCCACCGAAAACTCATGAATGGCACTGCGGTGTCGCAATACCGTACACAAAGTATTATGCTGAGTAGTAAATCGGACAACCTCATATTTTGTAGACGACTATTCAGAGACTTTGCTTTTTATGCAGTTCTCTGGAGGGTTATTAATGATACTGGTATTATGTTATGACACCCTCAGGTTGAACACTGGTGTGCCTACACTCCCGTATGTTAAACACCTTTGTGCTAATACACGCGTATGTATGCTGAGAAGGTTTGTTATTGATAGGGCTTTGCATTGTGCAGTTGGTACGCTTGTTTTGAGTGGGTTTTAATATGTAATTGAGAGGTGTGGTCGGTTTCGATTTCGAAATTTGAGTCTCAAGTATTTCTAGAACGTTCTTGGGTTTTCTATCTGTCTGTCTGTTTGTCTATCTGTTCACGTCTATTTGTCTGTCTGTCTGTCTGTCTGCCTGTCTGTCTGTCTGTCTGTCTGTCTGTCTGTCTGTCTGTCTGCCCCCCTCTCTCTTCCCTACGAGTTCTCTCCTTTCCCCTCTCCCTCCCTTCTGCGCTCTTTCTGCCCGGTATTCCTCTCCTCATAAGGCTTTCGCACATTCCATTTTTTTTTTATATAACTTTCTAACTCATTCATTTGAAGAGAGTGAGCAATATCCTCAACACCATATTATTTTCTTCATTACCCAACATTTTACTCATTCTCACGCCATCAGTGTACACCATCACCACTTTCTCCACTACCACGGCCCTTCCTACATAGATATTACAATCTCCGCCATTAATTACTTCCGCCTTTTGCGCGTGCTTATTGATTTCAGTTTAGTTTTCACCCTGTTGTCTGATTCATGTATTAATGATGAAACACCCGTTTGGTGGACATTGAAGTACCGGAAAACGATCATCCTGATACGCCGTAATCGTACGTTTGATTTTTTATCACCAAAATTGACGTGTAGACCATCATGCAATGCTGCGGCACCATTTTGAGTAAAACGTGATTTTTAAAAAAAAATTATTCGGAGAAGCCTGAAGTTTCGTGAAATCAAGTGAAGCCAACCCATTGTCTAATTTCTTTGAAATATGCCTTTTCTCGCAGGTTGGGAGATGAAATTCGTCTAAGGGCATGGAAACATTACGATCGTTAAGATTATTATGAAAGTACTACACCTTTCTCTGCTATATTAGCTCTCTGTCAGCCTTTGCGATGTTACCATACATATCTGTATTGGTTATTTAACGCTTGTCTAGTCCTGCAGGAAGAGATATCAGCTGTAAACGCACGCAGCTCTTTCATGACCCTGGCGAAGTTGACGTGTAAATAATACAGGTCTAGCTCTGCGGGGCAATACCTCCAGGGGACCCAGTCTGTAAATTGGTCTTGCAACCGGTGTGTTCCAATTAATAAATAAAACAGTAGGATTCGCAGATCTATTAAGTCCCGGGGCGATCCGAAATTCACATGGCCAGGGGGTATTACAGAACCATCACGCATGTGGAAATGACCCCGACAGTGTCTGTGTGGCTGGATTATCTACGCCAGGTCTTGCAATTATTTTCTCGTATTTGAATTTTTGTATATAAGCCCATTTGGGAAATTTGCCGTAGTGTCATTGTAGCTCAGGCTGTAGCTGGCGGTTTAATTATATTGTTATTCTTGTTGTTTATGGCTGGTGGCGCTCACTGAATCAAATCTGTTCTGTCACGCCCTGCCCCCCCCCCCCACCATCTGCTGCCTAATGTTCCTCCCTCGCCCGCTTCTCCAAGCCATTTACAAGCACACAGGGTTCACACAGGCCCTGAAAAGTCCTTAAAGTCCTTAATTTTCATAAAAGAAAAAGTAAGTACCCAAAAGGTCCAACTCTTTCCATGCCACGGCCAATTCCACGTTTATGCCAAGGGTTGTTTGCTCGCGAAAAATCAAAGCAAGGGTGAATCAGAAAATTGAGAATTTTACTACCTCAGATTATTGAAACCTAACCATGTTATATATATTATCAAATTGAAGGGAAATGGATGAAGAAGCTGAAAAATACATAAAGAAGTGTATGATAGATAGAAATGTGAAGAACCAGCAAAAGGAAGAGCAGAGTCGTGCGAAACAAAACAAATCCCGGAATTGATATCGACGATAGATCGTGGGTTGGTTCAAACGCGGTCGGCCATATCGACGATATATCAGGGATTGGCATGGAAAGAGTTAAATTCTGAAAATGATGTCAAAGTCCTGAAAAAGTCTTTAAAATGTGTATTTCAGTTGAAACATTTGAGATTCAAATCTTCCAATTGCACACTGGATAATTGGTACCTAGAAATAACTGAACTTTTTAGAGTGAATTTACTATGTTTGAACTCCGGATGCAGAAACATCTCATTTCGATGAGTGCTGCACACCACTTGTATAGTTGTAATATTTCTTGCGCATGGGTACTTGATTTTTGTTTACTGTGAGTCCTTAGGAAGTCCTTAAAATGACCTTAAAATTAGTTCTCAAGACGTTGTATGAACCCTGAAGCACACTCTTGTGCATACATTAACCCTATTACTATCATAAGACAATTGAGTTGACGGTTCATCCCTAGGTTGTCAGAATCAATTAAATTAACTTTCAGAAATGCATGCTTAGTTGGGGTTTCTAAATCATAGACAGCCTCAAGTACTAAATTTGTAAGATGAAGACCTGCAGTTCAAACACCCTCGGCTTAGCACAGTGATTCCTCTCTGACGGGAGTAGGGATACGGTGCTCCAAGCCAAGAAGATTTTCCCGTTCCTCCCAATAGGTTTCATCGGCACCGACCTTATCAGTAATGATCCTATGAATTCATACTGTAACCACTAGTCTCATCAGAAGATTGAATATGATTCATTTTCTTAATAGTGTCGCTCGGAATCCTCGGTGGCAGTGTCATCAGACTGATGACTGCAAAGTTTTCATAGCCTTTCCTGACTTGTCCGTATATGAACGGTAATTTGTCAAATGCGCCGGGAATATTACGTTCCCTTAGAAATGACAAGGTTCCATCTCTACTTTTTGGCTGAACTGCGTTACACACTACACAGGTCTTCTCCATTGCGTGTCAGAGTATCACGCGGATTCGGTGTGTAATTCGTTAGTATTACTAACAAGAAAAAAAAAAAGTCGTATCTCTAAAAGTTCTGAGTACATGAAGCTTCAATCAACAATTTCTCAATAGTTGATGGAAGGGAGTTGAAACATCGTCATTCTAAAAGGACGATTGGTTTCCTCAACGTTTTCTCCACGTTCCATGTCATTGTCGCCACCTGCTAGGTGACCACCATTGAATCCGGGCAACTCGACCCGGTTTTGTTAATGACACGACCATAAAATCGTTAATACATCTTTGTTACGCTTTTAATGTCGTTTCTGGCTGAGCTTTCTGTGGAAAATAATGTCAGTGACCGGCACAGCTCACGAGCACTGTTGTTTCGATGAGGTTTCATGTCTCGTTTTAGCACAGTGATACTATATCGGGATCGGAAGGTGATAGTTTATCCCGTCATTAAGTATTTGTGGTACTTCATTTAACACCAAATGAAGACCCTGTTTATTTATAGCTAAAACATTTACACAACGCATCTGGGTTTGAGTTTGAGTCTGGGGAGAGCACATCGACATGGTAACTGGCGCACAGTACTGGAAAAAAGGAAGACGATGGACAGAACATAACAGAATGATAGGACAGAAGAAGACCCTACCAAAAGCACCCACCGAGCACCCGCATAAGGCAGTCGGGATACTTCTGGCACTTCATTTAAACTAAAATGAAGTCCAGGTCTACTGATAGTCGAAACATGTTCACAAGTCAGTCGGTACACCAAGGGGCCCCATTTAAAGCCCATGTAAAGCTTAGACCCACTGCTAGTTGAAACGTTTTCCTAAATCAGCAGGTATACTGTAGCACTTCATTCAAACTGTGTAAAGGCCAGATCTTCTGACAGTTGAAACATTGTCCTAAATCAGCAGGTATACTGTAGCACTTCATTCAAACTATGTAAAGGCCAGATCTTCTGGCAGTTGAAACATTGTCCTAAATCAGCAGGTATACTGTAGCACTTCATTCAAACTATGTAAATGCCAGATCTTCTGACAGTTGAAACATTGTCCTAAAACAGCAGGTATACTATACCATAGTACCTCATTTAAACTATGTAAAGGCCAGATCTATTGATAATTGAACCATTTTCCTAAATCAGCAGGTATAATATAGCATCTCATTGAAACTATGGAAAGGCATAATCCACTGATAGTTGAAACATTTTCCTAAATCAGCAATATACTATACTATGGCACCTCATTTAAACTATCTAGCAAACCTTAATCAGTAGGTGTACAACAGCACCTCATCAAATCGATGTGAAGAGCCTGTTTACTTGTAATTAAAATTCTTATTCAAAAGTGCACAGTAGCACCTCATTCAAACCGTATAAAGGGCCAGATCTAGTGATAGTTAAAACATTTCCTAAATCAGAAATTATGACATGTCATCTCATGTGAACTGATAAAAATGAAGGACATCATCAAATCGATGTGAAGAGCCTGTTTACTTGTAATTAAAATTCTTATTCAAAAGTGCGCAGTAGCACCTCATATAAACCGTACAAAGAACCAGATCTACTGATAGTTAAAACATTTTCTAAATCAGAAATTATGACATGTCATCTCATGTGAACTGATAAAAATGAAGGACATCATCAAATCGATGTGAAGAGCCTGTTTACTTGTAATTAAAATTCTTATTCAATAGTGTGCAGTAGCACCTCACTTAAACCGTATAAAGGGCCAGATCTACTGATAGATAAAACATTTCCTAAATCAGGAATTATGACATGTCATCTCATGTGAACTGATAAAAATGAAGGACATGTTTACTGACAGTTAGACCCTTTTTGTAGCACATATCAATCTGTTCCCTGGAAATTTACAACACGTGCAAATTAACGTGGGTTTTTTTTTTTTTTTTTGTACTCCCCATAAATTCATGGTGAGCGAGCATGCCAGTTATTTTTAAGGCCAAATCGATAGTCACCCTGGTAGGGCAGTCGCTGTTTAAGCCGCCGTGTACGTCTGGCATGAAAGAAGGCATTAAGGAAGGAATTTCCGTGGTCCCCTGTGGTGATAGACTCTCAGAACGCATAGCGTATTTACATCCCTTTTGTTGCTAGTCCAGAATGCTTAGTGTATTTACAGGCCGTTATGATGCCGGCAGGCTATTGGCTTTGCTATGGGATTGGTCTGTTTCAATTCAGTTGACGTCACGAAGCTGTGATATTATCATGGTTATTATTTTCAAGAGATCTGCTGCCATAATGAACACAAGAGCTTCTTCGATGACTTGCAACTTTATATTAAATATTCTGTCTTCTCCAGGCATCTAACACTGTGTTATACTGGCCTTTTCCCGTTAGATTTATATTAGTGAAATTGTGACGCAACGCGACGGGTCCGTCCGGAAGGTACAGGCCTAGTTATTGAGTAATTGCCCAAACGAACTTTTCTCAAAACTTTACGGCTTAAAAAAAGTGATAGTCATCAACTTCAATTGCTTGTAACACAGTTTAAAAATGTTCAAAATTCAATGAATCTAGTATCAAATCCAAGCGAAAAGAGTTCTCTTTCACGTCATATCAATAACCCAGTTTACCGAAAATGTACTTTGTGGACTGAACCGCCATGATGCATCACATTTATTTGGATTGACAATTCTCTGAGAATCAAGCTAAAGTAAAATACATGAGCGGGCCGTTCCCAAGCCGATGCACTGTAGGAACTAAACTCAAGTCTCAAACTCACCAGACACCGCATTTTTTCTTTCTAATATATAAGATCAGAAAAAAAATAAATGTACACCTGGTGGCTGTGTGAGGTAAATATTTTGAAGGAAAATTTAGACAAGTGGTTGGATTCATTACGATCTCACAGAATTTGGTAATAATAAATTTTCGTGACGTAAATGAAACATACTGAAGTATGGAAAATACGGTTTGAAATCTGTGCAGTGTTTTTATCTTGTATGTACTGTGTGTATCTGACAAGTGTGAGTCTCCTTAGAGGGTAGTTCTGAAGCCCAAAGGCATTGGGTTGTTTGTTTTGCCTCGACTTTAAAGTGGCATGTGGACTGTGGAGTTAAAAGCGGCTTTGGGCAGGAATGAGACTGAAAAAAAGAGTCTGTCTTGCTGATGATTCAAATTTCAAAACCGACGCAAAGCAGATTGATTCAATACGCTTCTGTCTATAAGAAAAACAATTTCCGTGAACTTCGTTACCAGGGTTCACACAGGTCCTTAAAAGTCCTTAAAGTTCTTAATTTTCATAAAAGAAAAAGTAAGTACATGTACCTTAAAAGTCCTTAAATTCTGAAAATGATGTCAAAGTCCTTAAAATTTGTTTTTCAAGTGAAATATTTGCGATTTAAATTGAGTCCTTAAAATTAGTTTTCATAGCTTTGTATGAAACCTGGTTACGTTCAAAGAAGAAATAAATCACCAAAGTGGAGTGTCTCTGGACGTAGTCGGCTCTTAACGTTTTGAGACCCGTTTCCCTCTCAACATTCATGTCTTATGGTTTTGTTTGCCTCATAACATTGCAAATTCGATTTCATACTCTAAGCATTACTAATGTGATAACACGGATTAGTGGAATTAAGCAACGGGGTCTGAGTTGAACGTCCGGTGAAAGCGTTATGCGCAATCTGAATGACAAGAAATCAAAAAGCGATTCTGCGCTTTTCATTGTATATTAGTGTGTATGAAAAGGACTGGTTATTTCCTTCGCTGAAATCGCAAAATTTCCCCCCATGGGGATTTCTTCCTGATAAAGAAACCACTGCGCTGATTATATTTTGATCTGGTTTTTAGATTAATAAACTTTGTAAAGGGGGCATCCATAAATCCCGTGCCCAGGGCGTACGAAAAGCGTACGTGGGTGGAAGGGTTGAGAGTGGTCCTGGGGAATGTACATGTACGCATTTTTAGTTGTAGTAATGAATTAACCCCGGCGCACTTTGGTTGGTTTTGATGGGCCAGCTAGTAGGATACAGGGTTCCTGCACCTCTTTAAGACTTTTTTTTCAAGGGGTAAAATGTTAAATTCCAGGGCTACTTAAAGGTCAGAAAATAAGGGGAAAAAAAAACCGTAACTACTCACCGTCTCACAGGAGCTTTCGCTTGTTCTCTTGTAAATACAATACAATTCTCCTGTAAAACATGTTGTCCTTTTGCAGAAAATACATTACATAGACGCCTTATCCACTTGTTGGAAATATAAATTTCAGGGCTTTTCCAGGGGTAATTCACTTTTTCCAGGTTTTTTAAATAAAAATTTATAATTCCAGGGGTTTTCCAGGGGCGGGAACCCTCTTGGATACAGGATTGTGACGTCAGGACTTTGAGTTTGTGTCAGATCCAACTAGTTGGCTGGTGCGCGAAGTGTCATAGAAATTCAGTGTCGTGACGTCACCAATCAGCTAGTCAGGCTGATCGAACTTTGGCTAGTGCGCGCTTAAGCTTAAAATGTTTGTGTTTTTTGTAGTTTATTTTTTTCATCAGGTTTAAGTCGTTACATTATTAAAGTCATCTTTGTGATGAAATTATCAAATAACTGTGTGCATGATGCCATTTGAAGTTTTGGAATATCAAGGCGTTACAGTGGACATTCGTCATTCTGGGAAAAAAAAAAGGGGGGGGGGGGAGAAACGAGAAATTTTTTTAGCTTAAGGATTCATACAAGAGGGGGTGAGGCCAAGCATGTGAAGAATGTGCGTGGGGGTAAAAAAAAATATTTTAAAAATCGTCAAAATCGAGCGCTCGTACTTCATATATGGCCCCCACTGCGTCAGACTTTAGCGCATGTGGAATTTGAAGTAAAATCCATCGACCCGCGGTCTGAAAGCGTAGAGTTATTATGATAATGAATACAACATACAAAAGGCCTACACTATTTCAAATGGAATGACACCGTTGAATATCGTGGTATCGATTAGAAAGATAAGAAGCGTCAGATTTAATTTGCTGTGTAGTAAGGACACCCCGCGGCGTGGAGGGACCGAACGTTTTCACTGATGAGGAAGTTTAAAGTATTTTCTGTATGAGGTGACGTTTGGTACAGTGTAGGTGTGCATTTTGTATACTTATTTTCTATTTCATTGTCCTTTTTCTCGCGTCTTGTAGAGTCTCATTTTGTCATATCGTTCTGCCATATTTCTCTCAATCGTCTTGCTTCTTCCTAGCATAATATGGCTGTTATCCTGCCGACATGCTTTCTTCAGACTCAGACTCTCTCAGACAGTGTCTGTCTGTCTGTCAGATTGTCTGTATGTCTGTCTCTGGTGCCTTTCTGTGTCTCTTCTCTCTCTCTCTCTCTCTCTCTGCCTCCCTCTCCACTCTGCATCTGTCTGTGTCTGTCTCCTTCCTCTGTGTCCGTCTGTCTCTCTCGGCCTGTCTCCTATGTGTCTGTCTGTCTGTCTCTCTATCTATCCGCCTGTCTGTCTATCTGTCTGTCTGTCTGTCTCTCTCTCTCTCTCTGTCTCGGTCCCTTCTGTCTTTTCCTGTCCTTCTCTGTCCCGCTTTCCATTAACCTTCCTCTTTATTTGCCCTGCGGCTGTGGAATAAGCTCGACTCAAGATCCTGTTTAGCATAAATCAGGTTCATCGATCTCTGAGATTTTTTTTTTTTTTTTTTTTAATACTCATGCCGATTCATTCTGTTTATAAATAATTGACATAGTCAGTAAGAGACAATCTTCACCAGCGAGTGAGTCAGTGAGAAAAAGGACTAAATGAGAAGTCAAGAAATTTTCAAAGAAAAGCGTGTTTAGGGTTCCTATTTGCAAGAAACAACACAAGCCTGCCTTTGATAAATTAATTTTGTTTTACATGTCCTGGGTTCGATTACTTTTAACGTAATGACTGATCTGTCAAACCATTGGCTGTTCCCGCGGCTGTTCCGACAATCGAACGTTGCCCTGCTGAATCAGGATATCGTGTTTCAAGTCGGCGTTGTATGTTATTTCGTTCCGCCTTAAATCATTTAAAATCACCTCTACACATTGAGGTCCACCGTCTTTGAACATTTCATATTTTTGCGCGGGTTGTGTGGCTTCAGTGGGTGTTATAAAAACATCCCAGCTCAATTTTGTTTATTTGTTTGAGAATCCTCAATTGTCTTTCTTTTTTTTCATTCCTTCTTTCTTTCTTTTTCTTTTCATTCTTTCTTTCTATCGTTCTTTAAGTTTCAGGACTTGAATATATTAATAAAGTTAAGATGCAGAAACCCACCCCCCCCCCTTTCTTGTTTTCACACATACACACATATGCGTACGCAAACACATGCAGAGAAATTATTCTTGCTGAGTTGTCACGAAAACAAAATTAAAAGGTTTGTAATGGCGGTACTAACTGGCGATCAACTGCTCTCGGAGCCCGGGAGCAATTTTTAACACGTATGCCATGTGCAAAATGATGTGGCCGTTTTTACCGGCACTTTGCATGTTCAATGCTATCGATTTGTAAACAAGTGCTGTGTTCGATGTGGAAACGTGTCCTGTCGGTGTGCAGAGCAAGAAATGCAGTGGTTGTTTGTTTGTCGGTGTCTTGGGGTGTACTTTTATTTGGTCTTGTTGTCTTTGGAGAACCGTTCTGATCTAATTATGTATTTATCTATCTATCTATCAATCTATCTATCTATCTATCTATCTATCTATCTATCTATCTATCTATCTATCTATCTATCTATCTATCTATCTATCTATCTATCTATCTATCTATCTATCTATCTATGTGTCTGTCTGTCTGTCTGTCCGTCCGTCCGTCCGTCCGTCTGTCTGTCTGTCTGTCTGTCTGTCTGTCCATCTGTCTGTCTATCCATCTATCCAGTAATCCATCTTTTTACTTATCTGCCTGTCTGTCTGTTTGTCTGTCTATCTGTCTGTTTGTCTGTCTGTCTGTCTATGTACCTATCTGCTTATCTATCTGTCTGTCTGTCTCCTTCTTTCCTCTCCCCCTCCCTCCCTCTCTCTCTCTCTCCTTCTCAACCCGCGATTAACACAAAGGCCGGCAACCGCCTGAACAGACGAACCGAAGAATGCCATTACCCCCGATTCAGTGTTAATTAAACACACGTACAAAACGTAGCTGGTATTTATCCTGAAGTTAATTTTTTTCTTCTCTCTTGGGGAAAATGACATTTCTAGATTGTGACAGAATGTCAGTGACAGCTCTGATCCATTCGGGAGTGGTTTCCCTCGCATGGGCATCGGTTCATCTATTATGCAGCTTGGAAAGCGAGGCTATTGCCAAAATTAATTATATAAAAACCCACATGAAATTATTCTGTGTGATCGCAGCAGGGCCAAAAAAAGCCAAAATAAAGCCATACAAAGCCAAAATGCGACCAAAATGTTTTGGAGCCAGGAGGGTTTGCTGAAGCGCAAAGGGACATCATAAAGTACAAAAGCTCCACTTTAGCTAGCTTTGACCCTCCCATCGCGGCGGGTGCTTGGTGGACGCTCCTGGGGGGGGGGGGGCTCTCCTTCTGTCCGATCATTCTTCTGTAATATTCTGACCATCGTCTTTGCTTCTTCCTAGAACAGTATGACCGTTTAGCGTGTCGACGTGCTTTGTCCACCCACAAACTCAGACACTCCCACCCGGCATGTACGCTCCTCATGCTTCTTGGTAAAAAAAACAACACCACCACCACTTTACATGATTTATCTTGCTCGTGTCGGCTAGTAATAATAATAATAATAATAATAATAATAATAATGAAACAGACAACGACAACAACAAAAATCACGTTGGTGTCGGCAGTACATAAAGGTGTTCATGGCTCCAAGTACGTTGACGGCAAATTATTTTCAGTTCGCTTAACTTTCAGGCGCCGCTATTTAAAATCATCTCGCAGTTTACGGTCATAGTTTATTGTTCTTTTCCTTCCTTCTCCCGCCCCAGTCTCGGAGCCAGCATGCATGAAACGATACATCCACTAGGGGAGGACGCACACAACATGCGCATACTGTTATATTCAAGCCCTCACGCACATGTGTGCCCGCGCATGGCATAATTATTCGCCCAATCAATGGCCGTATACAGTGGATGACAGCATGACTTAAAAACTGGTTACGTGATAGTTTTCAGCTTCGTGTCTGTGTGGTGAAACACTTGGAGTGTTTGATATGCCGCCAAGGCGGAAGTAACGCACGGCATTTTGTTTTGCTTCAATTTCCAGGACAGTGCGGCATGATTCTAGTTAGTAGTAATGGATAATTGGATATTTGGGTGGGCGCAGTAGTCACGCTATGTCATGTTGTCACCTTTTTTTCAAAGGCAGTGAAATAAGCCGGAACACCGCGCTTACAAAAATATATTTCGAAGGTCTGTCGCGCCAACCAAAATAGAACATTGTCTGCAGATTAACTTCAGCAAGGCCAGGTTCTGTTCTTTAACTACTGATTGATCTCAAACAAATACACATACAGTGACCAAAGTAAAAAATTTGCAAAAAAGAAAAATGAGTATGTAGCAACTTTTTCTTTTTGCCAGTTTTTTACTTTGCTTTAAGCCTTGCGGCACCCACACAGTTTTTTTCTGTGGTTTTTATAATATTTTATCAAACAGTCGACCAGTACGACTACATTAGCCTTGATCAGTTTGTTTTGTTTTTCTTGTTTGTTGCTGTTGTTGTTGTTTTTAAAGAGTTGCAGAGCTGTTATAAATACCTTGATCGCTCTCTGGTCTCTTTTTGCTGTGTTAGTGTTTAATTTCTACCTTATTTATCTTCTTATATTTATCATGTGCCCATTTTATGTATGTCTAGCATAAGAGTGTAAGGAATAGATTGTGCGTGTGCGAGAGAGAGAGAGAGAGAGAGAGAGAGAGAGAGAGAGAGAGAGAGAGAGAGAGAGAGAGAGAGAGAGAGAGAGAAACAAGACCTTCTGTACAGCGCCGAGAGTAATTTTTTGGACTGGACGCTACAGAAATGATCTTCAGTATTATTATTATTATTATTATTATTATTAACATTATTATTATTACTCGTCTGAGGTACACAAGCTCTCTTTTGTATGAGAATCAAGCATAGTGATCAGGCCTATAATACATAATAATCACAGATTGGTGAAGTGAGGCAAATCACTTGTACACCCAGTGAGTGCCTTTTAGGTGTGGAATTGTTTCGATGAACCAGAACTAAGTTTCTGGAACTAACCGATCTTATAAATGATTATTGTATCTCATACAGAGAATACTGTCAGTAGGGAGGGGGGCTCCCTGCTCACGCTCACACTTGGCAGACTTTGCATTAATACAAGCTGAATACTTCCAAAGACACTAGCTTAACAGCGAACAGAGTCCAAAATTTTCTTTGTGTTACTGTTAGCTTTGTGAAATACGGCATTGTTCATGACTTCTGCGCATTCGCCGCTAGGTGGCGGTGGGAAATTTTCAGAAGTGTGCATTATCTAGCTCAAACTTGAGGGGTTTCTCTCACTCACCGAGTCGAAGTGAATGTGGCAATAACTCTTTCATGGTGAAGGCATTATCTCAGTTGTTTCTCTCTAATTACTGAAAAGATGAAAAATCGGCAGTGCCTCGCATCTATATTATTATTCCCCCACTGTGTCCACTCTAGGTGAAGACTGTCACAGTTATCCCCCAGTTTAGGAGAACATTAATTAATGTGTCTGTGATAGTCTGTAGGTTGTGTTTTTCTGAGAGTTCAATCCGTGTTCTCATTCTAGTACTGAAAATTCTCCATTTGTAGAATGTAATATACTTGGGGAGAGAGGTCGTTTTCTGGTTTATCGGCCTGTCTGTCTATCTGTCTGTACGTCGTTTTCTGCTCTCTGGCCGATTCTGTCTGTCTGTCTGTGTCTTCACTTTCTCTCTCCCCCCCCCCCCCGGCAATCTTCTGTGTATCAGTGTGTCATTGACAGACGCGTGAAGTGGATTGACCAGCCTAATTTTAGTGTTTCACTATGACGCACATAGACTGGTGTCAAAGACCACTCACTTGTTTCACGCCTTGTTTCATTTTTGACCTAAGATAATTAGTGGCAAATCAGTTACGAAAACGAGTTTGTGACAGAACAAAAAAGAAAAAACCCGTGTAGACTTTCATAAATTTCTCGTGTCGTATTTCTTGGCTTTCTGATTATAATGGACGCCCCGGGTGAACTGACTAGAGGTGAGGATTACATGACTTGCAAATCAAAAGACTGTTTTGTTAGGCTCCCAGACTGGCGTATCGTGTTGGGCATGATTGATTTTATGACAATAGCGTTCCTGGTTTCGTAAGTCTTTCTGTTCCAGATTCGCCTTTGTTCTGGTCTCTTCAGTTTACCCTCTTGTACCTGTGTACTTTTCCTTATGTTTTTTCATTTAGCCGTGTGTTCTGTTCTTTGTCACCGTGCTCGTCTACTTGCCTGTCAGGTTTTATGCTTTTTGTTTAGAGAAAAAAAAACTTAAGCAATTGATTTTCATTAGACTGCGTTGTATATAATACGGCACGTAATTAGGTGGCTTTCCATAGGTCTTCACCCCACTCGTATACAATGATCTAGGGACACGAACCACTCATGTCTAGAAATGTGAACTTTACAGGGGGAAGAAAAAAATTGATTAAATGTGGAAAGGCGAAGTGCCATAGACACCCTGGTGACGCAATTCTGTCGTGGTCTGCGGTAAGGTATGTTTTACCTCGGAGTGGTGTGTCTTCGTCTGTTTCCACTAAATACACAAAAATGGAAAAATTCAGATTTGGGCGATTTGTGCTTAGAGAATGGTATCAATTCCTTCTTTCTCGATCTCTGTCTCTGGAATGAGCTGCATTATTCTCACGGAGGCGTTTCTCTCACCCACCGAGTCGGTGTGAATGTGGCAGTTAACTCTTCCATGGCGAAGGCATATATCTCAGTTGTTTCTCTCTAATTACTGAAAAGATGAAAAATGGCGGTGCCTCGCATCTATGCCCCTACTGGGTCCACTCTAGGTGAAGGCTGTCACAGTCATCCCCCGCCCAGTTTAGGAGAAAGTTAATGAATGTGTCTATGATAGTCTGTAGGCTGTGTTTGTCTGAGAGTTCAATCCGTGTTTTCATTCTAGTACTGAAAATTCTCCATTTATAGAATGTAACATACTTGGGGAGAGAGGTTTTTTTTCTGGTTTATCGGTCTTTCCGCCTGTCTGTCGTTTTCTGGTTTCTGGCTGGCAAGTCTCAACTGACCTGTTTCCAAATACTGACCTGTCGCCTGATTTTGAGTACTGATCCAGCTCATTCCGTCATGTGGTATTGTTTCTGTGTTTGTACGCGACATACTTTCCAGTTAGTTGGCTTAATAATCAGAGATCTCGGAACATTGTTTGATCATCGCTTGACGTCATCAGAAAATGACCGAGGTGCCAGGAAGAAATATTGACTGTTCAGATTACGGATACCTAGACACTCGGTCGTCCCTTGAATTAACAGAGTGGCCGAGATTAAATCCGAAGACCTTGTAGGTGGCAGCAAATGTTTGTCTGGGTGGAAGATTGGAATTAACGGATTAACACAGTATCAAAAAGCAGGATACAGAAAGTTTTCTCCTTAGGTGTTAGAACAGGGCGAGAATGCAGGCTGTATTATGAAGAGATGATGCTGCTGAAGGAAAGTTTCAGATAAAAACGAAAACGAAGTCAAAATCTGATTTTGTGTTTTCTTTTGTTCTGTCTCTTTGAGCATTCCCTCTCAGCATAAAACTGGTCCAGCTGTCTAATAAATCAACGTTTTTCAAGTAATTACTTTGGCTGCAGTTGGGGAGAGGATGGGAAAGACGGATTGTGAGACTTTGCATGCTGAGGTCAATCGAGACCTGACCCAACGGGTTTTAATTTCTTACCATTAAGACACAAAAAAATCTCACAAAAAAAAAAAAAAAAACTCCTCCAGAATGTGGCTAAGCTTCAAAACATTGCTTCTATGACGTCAGACACCAGTGAAGAATTCGATGAGATGGCGGACTGCTGCTTGCGTCGTAGGCCACCGTGGGTACACACCTTCATGGATCAGGAGTCGGCCTTAAGGCAATTAGACCAGTCTTTATTAATAAAAACACACGCTGTACCTGCTTTGTGAATCCCCGTGGGCATCGCTGTATTTACTCCCTACTTTCTTTAAACATGATTAATATTTACCTCGGGGCCACACATCTGCAGTATTTGTGCGTTTATGCATCATTAAGAGCCGTAGGCTTTCAAATCAAATGTGCCAGAAAACTCGTTAGCCAATGATGACGAGATGTGTCAGTTCAAATTGTGAACTGGATCGATCCATCTTTACCATCAAAGCGTCTTTCCGTGCACATCTATTGAGGCTCATTCAGCGCAGTAGGTAAACATTGCCCGGCGTGTCTAAACAAGCCGTACGACCACCGTCTTGGAATTGGGGATCTTTCAATCAACTGCACAAGAACTGCCATTGATCGTGCTTTACTCTTCGGCGTTAAATCAATGCAGAACAATAGTCAAAATTCACTGTTGCTGACGTCCTAGGAGGGTGTGTTAGAATTACTTAGGAGAAACGTGCTTTTTATTCCAAGAGCATTGGGGATGGGGGTGTGCGTCTGCCTGGAAGCAGTTTTCTGCAGTATTTTCTAAGAACCATAAATAGAAAGCTAGTATTGGTTTTCTCTGGAAGCAATTTTGCAAAATAATTTATTAGTCAAAATTCATTGTTCCTGGTGCTCTGAAGATGTATATTCGAATTACTGGAAGCTACGTGCATTTTATTTCAAAAGCAAAGGGGCGGTGTTCGGTATATTCTATATGAACCATGAGTGTAAAGGTGGAGTCGATTTTCCCTGAAAGTAATTTTACAAAGCAATTTATAGCCGACATGTACCGTTTCCAGTGCCTTAGAGTTGTGTGAGAATTTCTGCAGAGAAACGTGCATTTTATTTCAAAAGCCCAGGGGGAAATGTGCTTTTGTCTTGATGCAGTTTTCTGCATTATTTTCTGTACAATCCATGGATAAATAAGATGGTATTGATTTTCCCCGAACACCTGTTTACAACAAAATGTCAGTTGTTACGGGATTATTTTTTTTTATGTTAGAATTTATCTTGAATTCTAAAACGGTTCGTATTTTAACGGATCTGATGCTCAAGCTTTGAAGTGATATTTCAAATGTCACACCGCGTCCTCGTTGATCGATTGTCTGATTGATTTTATTTATGACGAAAGTAGCAACTGTTGATAATAATGACAAGTGGCAGCTGAACATCAGACTTCCCATTAGGCCATGTAAAATTTATTTCACTGCTGTTTGAAAGCACTGGGTGTCACGAGTGGAGTGAGTGCAATTAAGGGGATTGCTACAGAGCGGGTGTAGAGTAAGAAAGGCTCACAGTAGACAGCAAGTTAAGCGTGCTGTTGTGAGTAGTGGGGGGGGGGGGAGTCTGAAGGAGGCGAAAGCGCTGTATAACTATCACTGCAAGTTAGAAGGTCCTAGGGAGCGGATCTGTGAATAATAGCCCATCGGGCAGAGATAAAAGGAAGCAGTCGAGAAGACTAGTGAGAGTCTTTCCAGTTATGACTGGTATGTAGAGTGTTGATTGATTATTATGATTGATGTATTATATTATATTCGTCTATTACCATGATGTGAATAAGTATATGTGAGGAATGTGGAAGTCCTTGATATTGGATATAGCAATGTGCGCCATGAGCGATAGATGAAAGTGAGTTCATGGATTTGTAGCGCGAGTGAGTAGTGTGTACTCCGATGGAGGTGTGTTACCGTAAGATGTGTGGTGAGTGAAAGGTGAACTAGTGTGTGTACGCTTCATGGATTGTAAGGAGAGGTGGAGTGAATAGAAATGGTAGGATATTATACCAATGTAATGTTATTCTTGTAGGTGTCGGGGACGGGCCGCAGAGCCACCTCGATGAGCACAGGGGATAGGCCAGCATAGGGCCGGAGGCCACACATAGGCCAGAAGTGAGGCTGTCAGTGCAGGACAGTAGAGGCACATAAAGTCGTGGCAGTCAGGCCACGGACAGGGACGTAGATATGAGAGTGAATGAGATACTATGTTGTTGCCATGTTGATAGGCTAGTGAACTGATATTATGTTGTTGCCATGTTGATGGCTATGGAAATAATAATGTGTTATTGCCCTGCGGAGGTGCTAGGGGAGTGCTAAGGTGTATGACAATAGGAAGGTGATATTGAGAGACTGCGGTGCCAGTGAATCATTAATGTACTATTAAGACCCTGAGGGGAGAGGCTGAGGCCGAAGTGCCTTTAGGAGTAACTACCGGATTGTGGATCCGAGGGAGAGTGTGTGTGAGAATAAGGCCGTTGTACGGCAGTCATTTCAATAATATAATGTAGGTAATTGCGCTATTATATGTATAATTATGTTTAATAAATGTGTGAGTCTGATGGGTTGTTTTGTTAAGTGTTAAACTTGTTTGTTCGTGATTGTCGTCCTGTCATAAACTATTACATCTCCCAGTCTGGGATTTATGACACTGGGGGCTCGTCCGTTGTGACACTGGGGGCTCGTCCTGTTTACCTGTGGTCATTTTGACATTGTGTATTCGTTATATCTAGTTGTTTTTCTGTCGTGCTAGGAATTCGTGCTGTTATCCTTGTTCGTGGGATGAAGGGAAATTTCACGATGATATGATTTATGTATGTTTATGAATAATAATATGTATTGATGCATGTATTTTGATGAATATGTATTAATGTGTACTTAAATTTCAGAGAGACAGTGTGTGTGCGTGCAGCCTGAGGAGACAAGCAGCCAGAGCTCCGATTAGGTCGAGGACTTAAACTCATAAGGCTGAAAGTTAAGTAAAAGTCTAAAATTTTGTACCCTGGATTAAGGGCTGTCTTTTCATCTGTCTGTTTCCCTGTTTTTGCTGTTTTCGTTGTAATTGATTATACGGGCGGTGGCGCGGGTTTGCTGTGGTGAGCGTAGTTTGTCCTCTTCGGGAGGTGGGCTAAATTTGGAACTTCGTTCATCACAGTGAACAGTTCTGTAGGGACCTGTATTTTTGTTTAGATTGTAGCGTTCTATCTTCCTCGTTGTTTTAGGAAGACGTTTCTCTTGTCCTTCTCCTCCCTATCTGTAGATACGTTCTTTTTTTTCAGACTTTGTTCTTGTTCGTACCGTGTTGTGTAATCGGCGTAGTTAGGTTGCATTTTTTTCCATTATATTTTCTTTTTTAGGTCTTTGTCCTAGTCTGGTTCGTTGTCCTTGACGTACTTGTGGTCCTTCTACTGTATTTCTTCATTCTTGTCGTTTCTATTTTCTTTTATAATTAATAGTGCTATACATTTTATAGATATAGAATTAGTTGTGCTGTAAAGGTAAATTTCTGAATTGTATTTGAGACAAGTGGGTGTTGTTATTATAGTGACATAATTTCAGGTCTCTGGTTAGTGATCATACCGACAGGTTGGTCGTTCTCATAATAGATACCATAACCATAGATCCGTGAAATGGCGGAACTCCAACAATTAATGAAGTTGGGTAAGGAACTTGGCCTGGAGGGAGACGAGCTACGCGGCTGGATTAAAGAACAGCAGGCAGAAATGCGCGATGAGCGTGCTAAGGATAGAGAGCGAGAGGAGCAGGAGAGACAGGTTAAGGAAAGGGAGCAGGAGATAAGGTTGAAGGAGATAGAAGCTCAAGAGCGGGAGACAGACGCGCGAGTAAGAATAGCGGAGTTGGAAATCAAAAAGAGTGCGCCAACAGAAACGGTTGAGCGGCAGGTACACAATAAAGGTGGCGTTAGGATTAAGCTCCCTACGTTCGACGACCGGAAGGACGACATAGACGCCTTCCTTTACAGGTTCGAACTGAACGCACAATTGCAATGGGGGGAAAATAAGGAATTATGGGCCACGTACCTGGCGTCGCTATTGCAGGGGCGAGCGTTAACATACTTTAAAGAGCTACAGCGCGAAGACGTACAAGATTACGATAAGCTGAAGGCTTTGCTGCTTCGCCGATTTGCGCGTACCGAGGAATACTTCCGGGAGCAGTTTAGGCGAGCACGTGCAGATACCAGGGAGGACTTTGCTGCCTTCGTCGCGAGACTAACTGAGTATTTCGCGAACTGGGTAGACTTGGCGCATGTGGGCACGGATTTCGCTAAACTGAAAGACCTAATGATCCGTGACCAGCTGTACGCGTCGTGCCACAAAGATCTGGTGGCTTTCCTGAAAGAGAACGAACCCGCGACGGTGCAGGAGGCGTCTAAGTTGGCGGAGGCATACCGTACGGCGCATCCGTCCAAACCAGTCGCCAGGGCGTACGTCCAAGATGCTGGCTACGTCGCCGTTGTCGAGGGGTCGCCGGCGGGACTTAGGGACAGGTCGCGTCAGCGTGGTGCCTATAGCGGGCAAGCCCAGGGGCAGCGTAGGGGCTATCACCAATCACCGGCATATGGATCCGGTAAGTTTGACCGAGCAGGAGGGCTAGGTCGCGGTAATGGCCGGGGCCGACTTGTGACCTTTGCCGATGACCGACGGCATAGGGACTCTAGTTCCGGTCGCGAGGGGTCACGGGGACCCAGGCCTAGAGCAGCACAGGGAGCGGAGTGTTGGACTTGCGGACGCGTGGGTCACTTTTCACGCGAGTGTAGGGCCGCGAAGTGTTGGAACTGCGGAAGAGCAGATCACATCAGCGTGAACTGCCCTGCAGGTAGGATAGCGGCGAACGTGGACAGTAGCTCCAGCCCATGTTCCCCAAATAAATTTCATCATGCGGCTGCGTGCGTTACATCGGACAACGGAGGCGGACAGTATTCTAAGTGTCCCAGTTGTGAGAAGTTATTATCTTCCGGTGTTTTACCTTGTGGGAGAAAGATCCCCGTTATAAATTCATGTCATACAGGAGGTGGTCTTAGGGTTTATCCGGGGTTTGTTGGGGACGAACCGGTCTCGGTTTTACGAGATACAGGATCTACCGTTGTGGGAGTGCATAGGGACTGCATTCGGGATTCACAGCTTACAGGTGAGACTGTCCCGTGCATCCAATTTTCGGGGGCCATTGAGAAATTACCCATGGCAAAAATAATGATAGATACACCTTTCCTTAGCGGGGAAGTCGAAGCAGTCGTTGGTTGTTTTCCAGGCGCCCAGCTCATCATTGGGAATGTATCACGGGTAGTTTCCCCTTCCGATGAGAACGTGCAAGCATGGTCGCAATCAAAAGGTATTGACTTTTGCGCCGCGGTCGAAACACGCCGACGGGTAGCCGATAAAGATAAGATTAGACCTTTGGCTACGCCAGCGGTCAACCTAGATATCACGCCAGAGCGCTTGGCGAGATTACAAAGGGAGGACCCATCATTAAACCCATGTTTTGGGGAAGCGCGAACCGAGAAAACGAGGAGATATAAGAACGGGTCATCTTCTTTTTTTGTTCAGGCGGGCATTCTGTTCCGTAAGTATGTAACGGTGCCCTCCATTTTAAAGCAGGTCGTTGTGCCAGCGTTGCTGATCGCAACAGTATTGCATTTGGCACATGATGTCCCATTAGCGGGTCATATGGGGATAGCTAGAACCAAAGAAAGGGTTCTTAAAAATTTTTACTGGCCATCGATCCACAGAGATGTGCAGGTCTATTGTAAGACGTGCAGTGCGTGCCAAAAGACGACGCATAAGGGTCGTACACCCCAGGCTCCTCTTCAGAAGATCCCCACGGTCTCGGAACCGTTTAAAAAGGTCTCGATAGACCTTGTTGGCCCCATTCACCCAGCGACCGATAGGGGGAATCGATTCTTCTTAACGGTCATATGTAATGCTACGAGATGGCCAGAGGCGGTTCCTCTGCGGACCATAACGTCTGAGGCAGTCGCGGAAGCGTTGTTTGCAATTTTCGCTAGGGTAGGAATACCAGAGCAAATTCTGTCTGATAGGGGCGCGCAATTTACGTCGCAGATGATGAAGGAATTGTTCCGCTTATTCAGTATACAACCCATCACTACCACCCCTTATCATCCGCAGGCTAATGGCATGTGCGAGAGATTGAACTCGACGTTAAAGTCGATGCTGCGTAAGGTAGCTGCGGATCGCCCTAAAGATTGGGATAGATATATCCCTGCAGTGTTATTCGCGTACAGAGAGGTACGGCAGGAGTCAACGGGATTCTCGCCGTTCGAAATGATGTACGGTCGTAGTCCCAGGGGCCCAACTGATGTTCTTCGGGACATGATGACGTCGCCATCATCGGGAGACGATGAGCAGATTTCGGTGTTTCAGTACCTTGTTGATTTAAGAGAAAGACTATCTGCAGCGCGCACTATAGCAGAAGAAGCGTCTAGTATCGCTTCGAAAAGAGCAAAAGACTATAAAGATAGAGGGTCCAAACTGAGAATTTTTAAGCCAGGAGACAAGGTTCTGTTGTTGTTACCTACGGACCATAATAAGTTATTGATGACATGGAAAGGTCCTTATGTTATTGAGCGAGTTGTTTCAAAGGTAGATTACGCTATCCACATTGATGGAGCGAGTAAGGTTTTCCATGTTAATATGCTACAGAGATTTTATGAGAGACCACAGTATCTGTGTGCACAGACAAGACCAGAGGAGACTGTCTTCTCTACTGCTTGTACGGGGGTCGTAGACCAGTTGGACTGTGACGTAAGCGACACCGAGGCGCAGGAGGAGTTACAAATTCAATTGCCGGAGTTAACTCCGACACAAGGTTACAGGGACGTAAAAATTAACCCTGACCTTACGAGTTCAAGGAGTAGGGAACTTGAGACCCTGTTAGCGTCATTTCCGGATGTTGTTACGGATTTGCCGGGTCGCACTACGGTGATCCAGCACCAAATAAAGTTGACTTCGGATAAGCCAGTATTTCTTAGACCGTATCCGCTGCCTTTTTCTTCGAGAGATAGAGTCATAAAGGAAGTTGAGTCAATGTTGAAGTTGGATGTGATAGAACCATCAACATCGCCGTATTCATCACCCATCGTCCTCGTGAAAAAACTTGATGGATCGGTGCGGTTCTGTATTGATTTTCGAAGATTGAACACTATTACGGTAGGCGATAGGGAGCCTATTCCGTTTCAGGAGGAACTAATAGCTTCATTGGCCGGGTCCACGTGGTTTTCCAAGATAGATTTGACGAAAGGGTATTGGGAAATCCCGCTTACTGAGGAGTCTAAACAATACACGGCGTTCCAAACGCCCATTGGATTATTCCAATTTAAGGTCATGCCATTTGGGTTGGTAAACGCGCCAGCGACGTTTGCACGATTAATGAGATTAGTGTTGAAGGACATACCTAATGTCGTTTCATTCTTTGACGATATAGCATGCCATACGTCGACATGGTCTGATCATATTCAGACACTAACAGTAATTTTTCAACGATTACGTCATTTTGGGTTAACTGCTAAACCCGCAAAGATGGATTTGGCATGTCCAGAGATAGTATTCTTAGGACATATTGTGGGTAGAGGTGTTCAGAGACCTGAAGAAACAAAAATTGACAAGTTAGTAGGGTTGCAAATCCCAAAAACAAAGAAACAAGTCAGAAGCTTAGTGGGAATTTTAAATTATTACAGAAAGTTCATTCCAAATTTTTCCTCCTTGTCTTCTCTTATTGACCTTACTAAGAAGGGACAACCCGATAAGGTCCAGTGGACGTCTGAATGTCAGACATCATTTGATAATTTGGTGACAGCATTATCATCGTCACCCATTCTGATATTACCCGATTTTCGATCTAATTTTATCCTCAGAACGGATGCGTCGGACTCTGGTGTCGGCGCTTGTCTTCTACAGGAGAAGAACGAATGTCTCCATCCTGTATGTTATGTCAGTAGGAAGTTATTGCAGAGAGAAAGAAAGTATTCTGTGATAGAGCGGGAGTGTCTTGCCATTGTCTGGTCCGTCCAGAAATTGGGACGTTATCTCATGGGACGAGAATTTTGTATCCAGACAGACCACAAGCCACTGACATTTTTGTCGAAGAATCGTTCGTCCAGCCCACGCTTGTCTAGATGGGCATTGGCTTTGCAGCCGTATACCTTCGTTATTCAACCAATTCCAGGAACCAGCAATCATATCGCCGACTACCTTAGTCGAGCCTAGGGGAAGAGTTCAGGAGCTTATACATCAGAGGACAGGAACATTGACAGGATCTGTGTGAATGAGTCGACTTTAAAATATTGACATTATAAATATGATATGAAGAATGGTTGATAGGTTGAGTGGTTTTTGATTCTGTATTAAGTATTGTGATTAGTTAGCTATTCATGATGTGACACATATATGCATATTGCAGGCCATACGGATCCCCATATTTTTCCCTGATTTCGGTATTTTATATACTGGGGGAACTGATAGGTCATTTTTTTAGTGTAGGTATTGCTCACGCTCACTCGTTGACAGTCATCTTGATGCGATTTGAAATTAATTGCATTAATTTTTTTGGGGTGGGGGATGATGTCACGAGTGGAGTGAGTGCAATTAAGGGGATTGCTACAGAGCGGGTGTAGAGTAAGAAAGGCTCACAGTAGACAGCAAGTTAAGCGTGCTGTTGTGAGTAGTGGGGGGGGGAGTCTGAAGGAGGCGAAAGCGCTGTATAACTATCACTGCAAGTTAGAAGGTCCTAGGGAGCGGATCTGTGAATAATAGCCCATCGGGCAGAGATAAAAGGAAGCAGTCGAGAAGACTAGTGAGAGTCTTTCCAGTTATGACTGGTATGTAGAATGTTGATTGATTATTATGATTGATGTATTATATTATATTCGTCTATTACCATGATGTGAATAAGTATATGTGAGGAATGTGGAAGTCCTTGATATTGGATATAGCAATGTGCGCCATGAGCGATAGATGAAAGTGAGTTCATGGATTTGTAGCGCGAGTGAGTAGTGTGTACTCCGATGGAGGTGTGTTACCGTAAGATGTGTGGTGAGTGAAAGGTGAACTAGTGTGTGTACGCTTCATGGATTGTAAGGAGAGGTGGAGTGAATAGAAATGGTAGGATATTATACCAATGTAATGTTATTCTTGTAGGTGTCGGGGACGGGCCGCAGAGCCACCTCGATGAGCACAGGGGATAGGCCAGCATAGGGCCGGAGGCCACACATAGGCCAGAAGTGAGGCTGTCAGTGCAGGACAGTAGAGGCACATAAAGTCGTGGCAGTCAGGCCACGGACAGGGACGTAGATATGAGAGTGAATGAGATACTATGTTGTTGCCATGTTGATAGGCTAGTGAACTGATATTATGTTGTTGCCATGTTGATGGCTATGGAAATAATAATGTGTTATTGCCCTGCGGAGGTGCTAGGGGAGTGCTAAGGTGTATGACAATAGGAAGGTGATATTGAGAGACTGCGGTGCCAGTGAATCATTAATGTACTATTAAGACCCTGAGGGGAGAGGCTGAGGCCGAAGTGCCTTTAGGAGTAACTACCGGATTGTGGATCCGAGGGAGAGTGTGTGTGAGAATAAGGCCGTTGTACGGCAGTCATTTCAATAATATAATGTATGTAATTGCGCTATTATATGTATAATTATGTTTAATAAATGTGTGAGTCTGATGGGTTGTTTTGTTAAGTGTTAAACTTGTTTGTTCGTGATTGTCGTCCTGTCATAAACTATTACATCTCCCAGTCTGGGATTTGTGACACTGGGGTTTACCCGGTTATTACAACCAACAAATATCCGCGTAGTTTTTAAGTGATCCAGTGACATGTTTGTTCTCATGGTTTTTGATGCATTTCGTCATTGACATGTCTAAGCTACCGTCTGCATACTGTGTCCTCCACCTGTCTCTTGCAGATACTGTAGCCATTGTTACATCGCATTGCTTGAAATCCTAAAAGGCAATACAGAGTCCTCAATAATCATCAAGATGATACACCTTTGTTGAGACTGGCAGTCGTTGTTTTGATGGGTTACACGGGAGTATGGAAATTTTTCCTCCATTGACAAAAGCCTCTTTTCATTTCTGTTCTTTTTCAGTCCGGGAGATAGACAAACTAAATTATTAGTTGAGATTTTCAGATGTTATTATTGAGTTCGACATACGTCAATGCTGCCACTGACGTTGGACGGTACTGTAGACTGCTATGGACAGTGTTCAGTCATGCTGTTAATTCACAACGAGCGAGACGTTTTATTCGAAGGGCCTTGACTCAAACAAAGGAGCGGGACAACTACAGAGCAACAACAGTGCAGATCTATGTTCTTTTTCTCTCACAATGTAAGCCACAGTTCGAGAGACAACGTTTAAATCCAAGAAACCCAGTCCACAGTAATGCGCTCACACTGTTTGCATACTTAAAATATTTTCCATGCGTTATTATAATTTGAAACGATTTACATATTGTGGTTTGTAATGTCATAGCCATGGGCTCAAGTGTGTTATATCGTCCCCTTAGAATGACGAGGTTCTAACTCCTTTCCGTCAACTCTTGAGAAAGGGAGGATTGAAATTTCATGTGATCACAGCTTTTAGAGCAAAGATTTTTCTTTTTAGTAGTACTTACAAATTACCCGCCGAATCTGCTTGATACTTTGACACACAATGGAGACACACAATGGAGAAGGCCCGTAGAGGGAGCGTGTAGTATGCAATTCAATTCAGCCAGAAAGTGATGATAGAATCTTCTCATTCTTAAGGGACGATGTGTTCATGGAGACTTTGAACAAAAGCTCCAAGTTCAGTCTTGAACCATCTAGGAGACTTTTCCATTCAATATGAACGATGTAAGCCCTTGTACAAGGTTACCAGTCGCCAATTAACACTACAGAGCAATTACGCGAGCCGTGGTCAGTTTGGGTTATGTCATCAGTACAGCCGGTCATTCTTGCCGTCCCTCATCGAACCCTGATTCGGCAGAAATCGAAAAGCCTGATAGACGTGCTGGGTCCAGCATTTAGCATTATGCAAATACAGCCACGGCCCTTTCTGCCAACAAACTTGGCGTTTGATCTGCCTAGTCATGACAGTGTAGAAGGGACGTTTTTTTTTGGGTGTTGGACAACCAGTGTACAAATTGGAAAGGGACTTCTAGACCTCCAGAACAAAAATGGCAAATTTTCCCCTTGTAAATGGCATCAGCCGCATGAGTTGTGTAGTGGTAGGAAACTTGGTGGTTTTTCCATCTTAAAGGGGGGAAAGAGTTGAATTTTGTCGTCACTTTAATATATTGGCATGCATATGTTAAGCTGAACTGACCAAAATCAGTAGTTGATTGGAAACTAGTGTACTGGTTGTGCATCTTTTGGCCAAACAAGATTTCTAATCAGGAACTACTAAGGCGATGCTAACAAGAAGAAATAGCCAACATTATCACGAAGAGACGATGGAGATGGCTTGGACACGTGCTGCGAAAGGAAGCAAATTCTACCACCAAAACAGCACTTGTGTGGACACCGGAGGGACGGCGCAAGCGAGGCAGACCCAAGGCCACCTGGCGAAGAACGATCGAGGCAGAGATGAAATCCTTCAATCACTCATGGGGAACTCTCGCAAAGATGGCCAGGACAGACAGGGCTGGAGATCCTTTGTTGCTGCCCTAAGCACCAGTGGGTGCAATAGGAAATAGTAGTAGTAGTATACTGATTGGGGAGGGACTTCCAGGACGCCAGAGCAAGGCAGGTTTCACGGTGTAAATGGCATCAGCCGCATGAGTTGTGTAATGGTAGGAAAGTTGGTGATGTTGCGTCTTAAAAGGGGAAAGAAGTTGAATTTTGCCATCACTTTATATCGATATTGATTGCTTTGCGCTGAACTGACCAGATCAATAATTGATGAGTCGGTTTGGTTGTTTGTTGGTAATCCTTTCTTTCTCAGAAAAACGGGGTTTGTCCATGCTCTGTTGATATTTTGTATTGTAAGAATGAATGTCCAAAGTTGCTCACAACTGTCAATGCCTTTACAAGTTTACCTGAATGAATATGGCAAGTAGGTAGGTGGGTAGACAGGTAAGTAGGTAGGGGTAGGTAGGTGGATGGGTGGGTAGGTAGGTAGATGGGTATGTGGGTGGGTGAATAGGTTGGCAGGTAGGTTGGTTAGGTGGTTGGTTGGCTGAGGGATGGATGGATCTGTCATTCTTCAGGGGCGGACTAAGTTGTACATTTGTCTTTTTGTGGCACTTTTCTCTTCGCAAAGCAAGTAACCTTGGTGAGACCAGTGTGTACAGGATTCTAGTTACTGGTGAAGCCAGATTTACTGCTGTTTCCGCAATGCTCAGACATGTCAACAGCTTCCTTGCAGACCTCAAGCATGGCCATGTTCCAAAATTATTTACGACACTATTTTCCAATCGCAACCAGCCTCCTTCACGGTTCCCTTTTGCCCTCTCGTTGCGAAACAGCCCGATAGTAATTACTGGATTGTGAGACCGTACAAGTCAGACTTTTATTTGCATTGGATTTAATGTAATTTTCGCCGTAGCCTATCGAGTAGAAGACCCATCGGGCGGTAAATGGTATTTTAGGAGTGTCTGAGAGTTTTTCTTTTTTTTTTTTTTTTTGGAATGGGTAATGTTGATGAAAGATTTATTTTTGAGTTTCTTCAGATGGCCCATAGAGATGCCGTAGAATTTTTACATTCTGGATTTGAAAGTGGCGTCAGACCGGCAATTTCAAGGTGTTTTTTTTTTTTTTTTAAGATTCGATGTCGAAGACTTTTCTGAACGTGCTGTACCGGCTGTAATAGACTTGTTAAAAAAAAAAAAAAGAACAGAAAACCTTTAAGATCACAGTCAGGGCTTTGGGCAACGTTAAAAATCTGGCAAAATTAAGAAAAAGTGTTCCAAGTTAGAACAAACAATAAGAAAACTACTTAATAAATTCTTCTAGAAAAAATGGCAGGAGGGGAGGATGGAGGGACATTATGGCGGTATGATCATACGATTTGGATACCGATTAAATTGCTTTAAAGCTGCCGTCTTTCTTTATTACACAATTTTTTAATTTTTTTTTTGATTGTGTGGATACGTCATTATTGATCACGAGTTTCTTCAACATCAAGTGTAATATAATGCTGGCGGTGGACTGAGACAAGACTGACTTGCGTCTGTTTTGACTCACCGCGCGAGGTCCCTCTATCCGCCAGCTGACCCCAGACAGTTTTGTCGCACCCGAGCTAGTGAGGCAGACTTGTTTCACCCTGACCAGGGCGCGAGGGCCCCTATAACTCCCTAGTTCACATCTCACCGAAAATTGAGACAAAGCAGTCTTGACTCAGTGTGCCACTAGCCTAGCAGGCTTTGCATTGATTACAGCGATTTGTGTGCTTCTAGTGATGGAGCATTATTTGTTGATGTGGACATGTTGAACGAGGCACCGAAATAAATAAATAAATAAATACACTGTAAATAAATATGGTTGAGCCAGCCACACAAATAAATACCTGGCCGGTGTCGCATTGTGATTTCTGTATTGATCATTCTTGTAACTTTAGAGCATGCCGAGAGAATATTGTTTCTCACTGATTCCGATTAGCAGTGCACCGAGTACGGGAGCATACCTTATTGATTAGGATGTAGCAGCCAGGGGAGTCTTGTGACACTTGATCAGGGAACCGAATCGCGAAAGCTCCAGTATACAGCTTCAGTACACTGGGACCCTTCATTTATTACACTGGCATAATTTCAAAGTGAAGTTTAATAATGGGCCAGTAAAACAAATTTGAGAAAAAAACATAACAGTAGTGATCGCTGTAGAGGTTTACATGTTAGATTGTCTGGTGGGTCTCAGCTTAGAATGCCGTTTAGTGGATATCTTTACTGCATTTTACGTAATTATTAATGTGCGAAAGAGGTCGCCGGTTCAGATTAATAGCACTCCAGAGATTTACATGCTTGTAGGAAACGGATATGGTCGATATTTGATGTGTCAAATTAGTGTCCAGTATCTCCATGCACCGATTTGACAACTCGTTAGTTTTGTTGTTGTTGTCGTTGTTGTTTTTAGTTCAGTTTAAAACATATTGATGTGCAAAAAGTGATGACGAATTCAGACTGACAGCGCCACGGCGATCTACAGCCTTGCATTGTATGAAACAGACTTTGACTACAGCGTTCATGAGCTTTGACGAATGTTTTCCTGGCACTCGCCTTCAAGAGTCGTCCTAAGAAATTACAGTTGTCTCAAATTTTAGCATACGAGCACGTCTGTTGGAATTCTTTGCTCTGGTGCACAACCTTTATCCATGCACGTTTGGCTTCTTCGGGTTTGGAGAAAGTCTGGTTTTCAAGTTTGTATTTTGACGTCTGCGTTATGCTGGCATTGTTGTGATGTCACCGCCTAAATACTGTAGTATTCTGAATTTGAATGACAGGAATTGTCCTCCCCGTGGCTGATCTCAGCCCTGTCGAGATTTACGTCCACTCTCAGCCTGTGTATTCTCAAGTATTCATTAACTGATTTACTCCTCCAAGCTGCTCTCGGCGGTTCGTACAAAAAAGCACTTTAAAACTTAGGTGCGTGAAAATAACACACACACAAAATGTTTGTTTTTAAATTTCCAAAAATTTGGCATTTTTCAATATCTCACAATGTTTTCTGGTAGCCTTAGTACTGACCCTTGACTTTCAGAATGGGTATTATGGGAGTTGTGGTCATCTTGAGAAAACACTAGGAGTAAGTCAGTTAAAATACGAAGTATGCAGGTTTACAGCTAGGTTCAGGCCTGTTGTAGTTAAATGATTTCGTTCCATTTTCAGCCTAATGACGACTCTCCAGTTCTGTGATGAATAAAGAATGAAGGGTTAAGATGGGCTTATTAAAGGCATATTATTTGTTTTGTAATGACAGAAACCGTGGGAATCATTTGCTTGTTTGTTTGTTTGTTTTAATCCCGCCATCATTTACTTCCTCATTTCTCCAACCCTCTTTGTCTTTCATTTCATCTCCATTATCTCTCACTCTGTTCCCTTCAAAACAATTTGGGGCAATTGGAAATCACTGCCACCAACTGGGAATTTGAGAATAATGAGGTGATTCAACAATTTATCAGTTTTTATTGCGGGCGGCACCAGCTCAGTTAAGAGCACTAAAATTGTCAGTCCCCTTTCGATATCGATAGAAGGATAATTATTTCCTAATGAACTTCAGTAGCCCATTATTGCTACATCAGTGGCCTATCTTTTCCATGATCCCCACGCTCCGTGAACGCTGCGTTCAGAGTGGTGATAGTTATCAATGATGCATCAATTAATAATGTGCCAGAAATGAAAAAAAAAAAAAAAGTTCTAGACGTTAAACACCAGTGAAGACTCACCATTTTCGCCAACGGCCTAATAGCAAAATGGCTACAGATCGCGATTTTACGTCTTGTTTGTTCTGTCTCCATTTTCTGAAAGAAAAAAAAAACCCTGGAAATCTTTTAGTATGTAGGAGAGGTATAACAAATGCACACTTTGACACTTGTTTAAATTGTGTTGGGGCAATTATAAGGCTATTTCATAGTTTATTCCAATTTCCTATCCTAATACGAAAGCCGCAAACGTTTAACGTCGAATTCCTCAGTTTTGCTAAAAGTGGAGTTGGAACAAACAAGAACAAGTGTCGCAAGATGCTGCGATAATTTTCCCATACCCGTGCAATAATATGACCAGATTATTGTGTGGCTGTAAGCAGAAACTAAATAGGCAGAAAATGAAATCAGTCCTTTTGCCTAATGTTGTATTATGCATATCTTGAAATGTATAGACATGAGTGGAGAAACGCAAATGAGATTTTTTTTTTTTTTTTTTAAATTATTGAACCAAATTCATATTGAACTGTAGATAACTAGACTATATCCATATGAAAATGAAATTCTGTTCAAGGTCTTTGAATATACAGTGAATTATACCCACACACGGAACTAGCATTAATATCGTTGGATCAAATAAGATTCATGTCTAAATCTTTGGATATAAATACACTTGTACATTGGCAGAATGGAAAATTCAATTCTTAGTGTACATTTGTGCTGAAAATAAAATCCATATTTCAGACAGTTGAAAACTATTGTGGTCGTGGCTACACATAGTCTTCTACCAGAGCGTGTGTAATGAAAGGCCGAAGATTCCGTAGGGACTTCGTAATCAAAGTTATTGCCATGTTGTTTTTCTGTCGAAATGCCGATGGTTTACTGTAAACAAACTAAAAACAAACTCTTCCATTGGACCAGAGTAAAGATAACAATGAGCGAGAAAGCCGCTATTGTCGTGTGCAGACGGGCTTCTGTAACATTCATCAGGTGCCCTCCCTACGCCCGTCCGTCGTCATGGTGACGCGTCGTGCTGAACTTGAAACCTGTATTTGTCTGGGTCATTGTCCAAAGATGTAGTTGTTGAGTTGAGAGGCACTAAACAGTTTGCTGTTCTGCCAAGCTTTCCGGACGGACCGCAACATAGAAATGAAATAATGATAAAGCCGTCACTTTGTCATCCAATATTCATTGAAAGTTACGTCCGGCAGTAAAGTGTCTAGTGATGGAATATCCATATTTTTTCAGCTTTAGTCCATCCTTCCATTATCTTCAGTGGTTCATTGTTATTTTCAATTAGTTTGCCGATAAAAGGACTTGCCTCGGGCGGATTTCAGTGTCCAATTAGTTGGTTGGTTGGTTGGTTGGTTTGTTCGTAGACTAGTTGTTTGGTCCTTTCGTAGGCTAGATAGTTTAGTCGTTCTCTGGTGATTTGATTGATTAGCTCGTCCCTTGGGCTTGTTGATCATATTATTATGTGTTCATAAACGAACAACACCTTCGGGTCAAAACTGTCAACACACATTTGCCATACACCTATCTGTTTTTTTCGGTCACCAGTCTTCTGCCTGTTCATTTTATCCCATTCCCACCTGCCTTTCATCGTGCAGATTTGTATGTCTCTGTCTCTCTGTAAATCCGCCAGTCCCTGGTATCTTTCTTATAATTAATAGCTTACGTTGTTATTATCTCTGCACTTGCGAGTAGGTGGTGGGCGCTTCTGGTGCGGTCTCTTTCTATCCTGTTATTCTGCTACATTCTGTCTATCGTCTTGCTTTTTCCTCGCATAAAATGGCCGATATCGTATCGACATACATTCTCCAAACCCAAACTCAAAACATCTACACTTTCAAATTTTTATTTTTGATATATTTATTATTTTGTTTTGTTGTTGTTGTTCATCTTTGTTTTACTTCTTTCTGTGTTCCACCTGCTACCTACCCAGTATAGAATGTGTATGTTTACACCGCCAACTCCCAACACTCAACAGATCCATAACCACCTTTCTTCGTACATTATTTTGATGGTAATCAATAGTTCATTCCGTCTCTCCATGGGTAGCCATGACCAAAATAAACATCATGGTCCAGGCCCGGGGCAAGCGCTGCACTGAGTCACAGTCTAGTTTGTCGTCCGTTTTGACACAGTGAGCCAGGTCTCTCTTCCTGCCAGCTGAATCAAGACTGTTTTCATGTCCCCCCCCCCCCCCTTCGAACGTTTCGGTTTTTGCCAGTGGGCGAGGTTCCGTGTAATTTCATAGTACACATCTCATTCTAAACCGAGACAAGTCAGTCTCAACTCAGTGCGTCATCAATCAGTTATGGTACACACAACTTGTTTTGACCCGTCTTTGAAGACACACACACTTGTGTCGTAATTCTCAGACAGAACTCTCCATCATTTGATTCTGTTGTTTACCTCATGTCAGACAGACACATGAGCGGGCAAATCGCTACATTACGTTTTATGACCTGTGTCGAGATAAGAGGTAACATTCTGATGCTTTATGAATAATGATCGCGAGCGGGGCATTTATATTTTGCTTATCGATTGTGGATTTGTACAGGAGAATAATTATTTAGAATGATTCCGGAAAAACAGTTCATCTGTATCGTGTGTGTTCTTGCAGTTATGAAATTGCTGAAATCTATGTTTATGTCAGCTTGTAATGGCTTTTAATAAGCTTTTTAAACATACATTCTGGAGACATTTTGTTGTCGGGCTTTGATATAGAAAACTTTCTCAAAGAAAAAAAAATGAATTAATGGCTGTTTAAAGCGAGCGTTTTAAACGAATCAAGGAATTCAATGCATTTAGCCATCCCCGCGTGACTTTGTCAGTGGAGCGAAGATATATTCCAGAGAATTTTGTTGTTGTTATTTTGGACATAAAAATCATCCGCAAACAAAAACAGACAGAATTTAACAAAACAGAAATGTTGTTGTTGTTTATGTTATTTGTTCTCAGCTGTTCAGGTTAACTTTTCTCCTCGTCAACAATAATTAGAATAATTATTGATGTTTTTCAAGATAGCTTAAAAGCCATTACTTATATTTTCTTTTACGCTGTGACGTTGACATACATCACTTTCCAGACCAGCGAAAACATGCAGAAAATAGAACTAAATGCTGTGGCATCGATTCGATTTGCTAATTCTTTTTCTTTGATTAATGTTTTTATTTCATTCAAGACTGCATTTTTTTCCCGTTTCATACCAACGACATTTTAGGCTAGTAACGCTCTGGGGCAAGTCTTGTTTTGCTTCACTTTTAATGCAAGATGTGGACTGTGGAGTTTAACAGGCACTAGTGATCCTAAAACATTGTCTCGCTAGTTGATGCAAAAAGAGTTCAAGTCTGAGTAAAAAATGACGCAAAAGAAACTTCACAGTGCACTATGGCTCTTAAAACTGTTTATAGCGTCAAAATTATGGTCTTCGCTGATTTGGTGAACTCCGTAGTTGTGCAGCTTTTGCGCAGGTGCATTGGTGCTCTAGTAGTGCGCAGTATGGGGTAAAAGACTGGCAGCTAAGCCTATGACATAGTCAATAAATGTCTCGTTGGGTTTCAGTTAAGGAGGCATCATACTAAGCCCGGTACAGACACAGTAAGATGCTGCCAGCAGAATGTACACCAAAGAAATAGTGGCAGAATCTGGCTGTGTCTGACCGGGCTTAGTATGATAGGGTCTTTTCGGATTTACTAAGAAAATATATAGGAAATTATGGTGTGCACTTCTTGTCTGCCAGCAGTTGACTGTGTCTGATCGGGCTGAGTACGATACCTCCCTTGGCCGTGGGGCTTTGTTTTATTTGATCATGAACTGTTTGGACACAGATTTCAGATCTTTTCTGTGATTTCTGTGAAAGGTGGATAGTGAATTATGCTGGGTGAAAACTTTGAGTATCGAGTCCAGGAGTTAGTGCTTTGATGTAATAACGATGTAGGTCTGTTCAAAGTGCGTATCTCTTAATATCGAATTTACTTGTGAATAGGCAGGAGGTAGTGGTGACGATATTTTATCTGCGTCTTCAACGTTTAGATCTTTGAGTATTGAACATTCTGGTGAATCAACAGGACATAGTAACGATATCTGTGTGTTCAGCATTCAGACAGTGGAGTATCGAGCCAGAGGTAATTATTTGAGATGCGGTGGCAGCATCTGTGTGTTCTACATTCAAATCTTTGAGAATCGAGTTTTCCGGTGAATCGGCTGAATGTAAAAAACGATATCTGTGAGATCAACTTTGGGATCTTTGAGAAGTATCGAAATTTCTCCTGAATAGATTGGACTCTCTTGATGTCATAACGTGCTGAGACTCAGGAATTACTGCGTCCACGATGTTGCCATGTAACGTTTGTAGTGGACTAAATTCGCCATTGATGTTCTGATTGTGCTCGTCATGGCGTGCTGGACGGGGCGTTTTGCTGTTTCAGAAAACAGTTGACGACCACATCCAAAACTGTGTATATTTCACTGCGCATGGCTTTTCTATGAACTCACATTAAATTTGGAGTACACACCCCCCGAGAAACAATGGAGCCCAGTTTCAGAGTGGATAAATATTCGTACAACATTAAAGAGTAAGTTTTCGTTGGTGTTTTGTATGATTGGTTATTGCATGTTCTTGTAAATTTCTGTTGGTTGGTTGGCTGGCTGGCTGGCTGGTTGGCTGGTTGGTTGGTTGGTTGGTTGGTTGGTTGGTTGGTTGGTTGGTTGGTTGGTTGGTTGGTTGGTTGGTTGGTTGGGTGGGTGGGTGGGTGGGTGGGTGGGTGGGTGGGTGGGTTGGTTGGTTGGTTGGTTGGTTTGGTTGGTTGTTTTTTTTTTTTTTTTTGCTTGGTTGGTTAGCTGGCTGGCTGGTTGGTTGGTTGGGTGGTTGGTTGGTTATTTGGTTTGCTTGCTTGGTTGGTTGGTTGGCTGGCTAGCTGGTTGGCTAATTGGTTGGTTGGCTGTTTGCTGGCGGACTGGTTGGCTATTTGGCTGGCTGTTTTTTTTTTTTGCTTGGATGCTTGCTTGCTTGGTCGGTTGGTTGGCTGGCTGGCTGGCTGGCTGATTGGTTGCTTGGCTGGTTTGTCAGTTGGTTGGTAGTATATCGGAGTAACTGACAAGTTAGTGGATACTTTCATGTAGTTAGCTAGTGGATACTTTCTCATGTAATATAAAAGAAGACAACCAGGCAGGATCGGCAGACAGATAAGAGTTGACTGGCACATGGTATAGACACCTTTGCATGGCACTGCAGGGCGAATTTGAACGATCTGAGGTGAACTGATGGAAGGTAGCCCGAGTAGAAAAGACTGTAGCATGGTGGTTAATTAGGATTGCGGGAGGGGCGGGGTGGGTGAGTGGAAACCTAAGTGGATGGATGAATGGATCGATCAACAAATGAATGAGAAATCAATCAGAATAATGTGAGAAACAGATGGCGTTGTTATACTGTTTGGCGTAATTACCTAGTTGTGTCCAGAATCTGTGTATTCGATCGCATTGTGATTGTATAACAGAAAAAATGGGTTGAAGGAACCGCCCAGTACTAGACGACACAATGTTTGGTTCCTCACTTTTTTTAAAAATTTTTAAATCTGAAAGTCTAATCTGTGAGGGGATCTGGCGAAATCGGGCTGCAGGTGAAATTTTTATACCTCTTTAAAAGATGAAAATGAAATATTTCTATGACGATTTCAAGCAAAATATTTTGATCAAATGCAGAAAAAAATAGCCAATCTTTCATTTTATCAGCAAATATCAATTTCCATAGAAAAAATGTCCCCCTTTTGGGAGGGTTTTCTCAAGGATTTGGTCTTTCACTTAACGCCCGATTTCGCAATATCCACTCACATACGTTAGCTGAAGGAGGGCAGTTCTCAACAATGACAAAAAAGTTATGAAATATCGCTAAACATTTCTATCGTCTCCAGGGGACATGTTTCTATCATTGTCATAGTCAACAATAATTATTACAACACCGTGTCTTTGTAAATAGTATAATACGCCACTTCCCTTCCCGGATAGGCAAGAAAAATAGTTTGCAAAGAATTTACATCCGGCACGCCCATACCACTTGCTGTCGTGATCCGGCCATGTTTGACTTTTCTGTTTGTTCTTACCGACTCTGCAGTGTACCCGTGTATCGCAGCGGGTGGTTGGTGGGCGCTTGTGGTAGGATCTCCTTCTGTCCTACCATTGTGTTATATATTCTGTCTACTGTCTTGCTTCTACCTAACACGATGTGACCGATATCGTGTTGACGTGGTTTCGCTAAACTTAGCCTCAAACGTGTTTCTCATGTGTACGCACTTTCATTCATTCGCCCAGATAGAAAAAAAAAAAATGCGACGCGACCCCAACGCAATAGAGTCGCATGTGCGCGCCGAGCCTTAGACAGTAGTGGGTTTCACATGTTAAAACCTTGTCTCTAAACAAGAAGAAAAAAGAGATAATGATAATTACTTTTCATCCATGTGACGGGAGAGCATTGCGTGACGGATCTATAGCTCAAATTTGGTAACTTCAGTGAAACGTACAATTTATTGTGAAAGATGGCGATGGCACAGGGCGGTGCCAGGGGTTTAATTCCCAGCACAATTAATTTGCAGTATTATATTTTGTAATGTTGTGATAAGTACTTAGGCAAATTGGTGTCTAGTAACTAC
Organism: Onchidella celtica; assembly: GCA_963931925.1. Lineage (NCBI taxonomy): Eukaryota > Metazoa > Mollusca > Gastropoda > Systellommatophora > Onchidiidae > Onchidella > Onchidella celtica. The sequence goes on from OZ007570.1 coordinate 51,104,442, forward strand.
CAGAAACAGTTAGTAGTGTGACGTTGTTAATTACGCTGAGTGAAAACTTGGCCGAGCATTCATGTGTAATGTTTATTTTTTTTTCTTGCTCTATTTATTTTTCTTCGTAAAATATAGAGCCACTTTATAAAGTACGTACGCTTATAGGGGGAAAGGGGGGGGGGTGCCCCCAGTGTATGTAAAGCGTAAGTGGAGGGGAACTGGGGTGGGTGGCTGGGTAACGTACATACATTTTTCAGTTGGGGTAAAGAATTGGAAAAGTGGGTTGTTGTTTTTTTTTTGCGAAGGACGTTGTACTGTAGAAATACAATGCATAAAAGTCGTGTTTCTAACGAAACGGTGTATTAGTCCATTGCAACATTGCCACTTTAAAAGGCTCAATACAACATCAAGGTCTGGACATAAATATCCACCATTCTGTACCGGCTGTAGGTCAGTGCGAAGGTTGGGGGAGGGGGGGTGCCACCAAGAATGTGAAGAGCAAGCATAATGTGGAGAGGGAGTGTCAATTACCAAATCGATCGCACGTTTTGTATGGACAAAATATTTTGAGAAAGAAAAAACAACAGAAGAAAATTTGTGGAGTCGCAGCAACAACTGATGTGTTTGTTACTCACCACCATGTCACATCTCGTGCGGTCGAAGTGTTTTCTACTTCTTTATCATCCGACTATTTAAAGTAATAATACACTGTTGCAATAAAAGTTCTTATCCACGAGATCACTTGCACTCTGTCCATATTTTTCTCCCACCCCAAAGACTGGAGTAAATCATGCGCGTCACATCCCGTGAAGGAGATGCGTTTTCTGTTTCTTTTAATCTTTCTACTGTATTGTGTATTTTGTTCTTAAAGAATTCAGACTGATATCATGATGTGGTGTTTTCTGTCTTTCTTTCTGTTTTTTCTTCTCCATGTGATATTTTTGTTTTCACCGGAATTGAAACTTGATATAAGGTTAACTTCTTTCCTGTCTACTAATTGTTGTCTGTGTTTAATTCTGTCTTTCTTTCTTTTTGTCTTTCTTTCTTTTTCGTGCCTTCTATCTTTCTCTGAATGTACATGATATAAGTATTCTTACACTTATTATCTCCCTTCTCCCGCCCCCCAGTTTTTGTTTGTTGCCTCCACGCCCCCCCCCCACCCACCCACTCCTCTTCTCACCCCTGTCAGTTTATCAAGATCAATAACTTTGGTGTCAATGACTCTACGGCTCCATGACAAGTGCCATCGTCCTCTGTCTCAACTGTCCACCTCCCTGTCAGTTTCTGTCAATTTATGACAGACTAAATACGACCTGGTAATTCTTCAAATGCTCTCAGTGCCAGGGGACGAGCTGTGCATTCGGCAAACACAGCACCATACACACAGGCACACACACCCTGAGACAGTGGTTCTAAGCCAGTTTTGCCCATGACCCTTACGGCCTTAGTGCAGATTGCCATTTTGGGGCAGGGCAACCCAAAAATTTTTTATGCCTATGTTCATTTAACCGAGTTGTTTTTTTTATAGTAAAACATCGGAAAGGTATTCCACAACAAAACGGAATTGAAATGTTTGATAACTACATGTATTTATTGTGTTTGCCAAGTTGACACTACGAAGTTATTTAAGGTTTCATGTCTTTTTTTTTCTCACCGTAGGAAAAGAAAAACACTGGCAGAAACAATGTAACCAGTAACGCACATACATACATCGAAAACAACGCAAGCACTCTGGTTTGCCGAGGGATTCTAGAGCCCAAATATGGGATGTGTCATTCGCTTAGAAATTAGTGCCACTTATCCTGTGAGTGATAATACGTTTCACTATTTGTGATAGCGAGCAATCTATACATTGTGACACCCCCACGCAGAAAGTACCCAGTAGCAACAGGCTGGAAATTAAATTAATCAACAAGAATTTGACGTGACAAAGTGGGTGATATCCTGCTCAGGACATTCGAAATGACCGCTTATGAATTTTATTCGTCGTAGAGGAGAATGCCTGCCTGCAGCACTTTTAAACACAGTGTTAGAGTTATATTGTCATTTTTGCTAAGACCACATTTAGGGTTGACCTCTATGTCTGCAAATTTTTTAGCTACTGTTATTATTATTATTATTATTATTATTATGCATTGACGATCTCCGTATTTATTACGTATTGGATAAACATACAATTTATTTTTTTAATTATTAATATTTTTATATTTTTGGGGGTTGGTCTGTTTATTTATCCATTAGCAACATCTTTGTGAAAACATAGATCTCACCATGAGCAATCATAAGGTAGCAGTAACTCAAAACCACCAAAATCATCAATACGCCAGTACGTGAGATGGACGACGCAAAAACTAAAAAACAAACAATCAAAAACAAAGCCGAAAAAAACAAAACACGAAACAAATAGAAATCACGGAGTCATTGAACTTCAGGGCCATTTGGACAAGCAAAGCACAGAAACACGCCCACCTGCAAGATTCGCAAAATTAATGTGAACGCGCAGCTCGGAAAGGTTTAAAAGGTTTGGGATATTGGTGACGGAACAGTTGCAAGCCAATCTATATCTCCTCCCCTTTCTTGTTTTAACCCCCGTCCGTGCTCATGCATGCACAGGCTTTGGGCAAATGGGCTTTTGTTAGGGGACCGTAGTATAATTATTAAGCCCAATAGAGAAAATACTGAGTTGTGTTCACGGTTCAACTATAGCTTACAATGTAAAATACCACGTTCCCCTGACAGCCTCTCGAAATACATTATGGCTGCCTTGGTATCACCCATCCTCCACAACCTGAATTCTGTCATGCTTGTCGAACTCAGATATTGTGATTTTTTTATTTTTTTTTATGCGAGGGTTGGAATGGTTCTGGCATCACAACTTCCATTCTTCTGTTACTTCAAATCCTATAACCCCAACCCTTTGATCTGAAAAAAGAGACTCCCAGCCTCACTTTAGCACAATTATTGATTACATTAGGTTTTTCCATCAACATTTTGCCATTTTCCTTCTGTCCTATCAGTCTGCTATATTCTGTCAATCGTCTTTCTGCTTCCTAGCACAATATGGCCGTTACCCAGTCGTCGTGCTTCCTCCAAACTCGATCAAATTCAAACTCAAACTCACAGTAAAAACAAGACCATCGTTTGCTTTTAGGTTAGGTTAAACTGGCAAACAGAATTCTGGGCATAAATGAACAGTGTGTTAGATACAGGTTAGAAACATACAGAAAACACCATTTCATGCCCAATTTCTCCTTAATAAAGGATGGGGGCACAAAATAAACATCTTTCGGGGGGTGCCGAAGCCCAAATATGCCACACAGTTGTGACAAGATATCTCAAAGAGTTACATAGGTATCATTTTGAAACTTAGCATCAGTGTAGAAAGTAATGCTACACAGATTGTAGACTATTTTCATGTAGATAATGTCGCTACTTTTTTTTCTGTAATTTTTCAGAATCATGGAGGAAAATTTTTCCGAAATTTATGGGGATCAGGATACCAAAATTTAGCTTACTCCAAAAGTTATAGGTCAATAACTTTAGGAATAGTCTATTGTCACCTGCATACCATCAAGAACTACTCTTCAAAGTTTCAAGCCAGTAGTTTAAGTAGTTTTTGAGATATCTTGTCATGACTGCAGTCGTTGTCTGAAAATGGCAAAACTGAGAAATCTGCAAAAAACAGAAAATCTATGCGAAATTATACATTTGCACTCACCCTAAAAATCAAAATAAAATACTTCTTGAAGTTCTAGAACATTGTAAAACACACAGAAATGTGCAGAATTGAATAAAGTTTCATATTAGTGAAAAAATGAAAATGGCTTGGAGAACGACTTTTTCATGCTACGGGGCCAGTTTAACACCTAATCTTAAGAACGTTATCGCGCCATATTTAGCAACTCCATAATTAATAGTCACAAGAGATATCCACTCTGCTTTGTTGTGAAAATGTTTCCAATTTTTTATTATCAAAGCTGTTAATTGTAATATCCTGCCATCAAAGTTGCGGGATGTTGTGTGTGTGTGAGGAAGACTTGTGAATACTTGCATTGTGACGTGTGCCACATTTGCGCCATCCGCCTTCTTCGGCTCGTGATTTTCAGTGCCTGATTAAGGCATGGGCTTTTTGGCCTGGAGCTCAAGGGCCCGCTGAAGACCCCTAGAGATGAAATGAAATTATAAATATCTTTTCTCTTTTTGTTGTGTATTACACTTGCAGCCATCTATGTGTAGCGGCGTGTTGGCATTATGTTGTAGAAGTTGAATAAACGGATTTCAAGAATCCGAAATTCGTGCTTTTATTCATTGTTACTGGGGGCCTCACAGCATCTGTAGCCCAACTAAAGGCCTACAAAATCGTAATCCGACCCTGATGATTTCCTGTATGTAATTATCGTCTTGAGCGGAACCGCCCATTCCGTTTAACTCTTTGTATATCTTGCCCCTTTCCCCCAAGTCGTTAAAAACAAGGGTGAAAAAAATTAGTCGCAGAAATAAATACAAACACTAACGCAGACCAGCGAACGATTAAGCAAAGGAGGCTAAACACATGCAAAATATGAACAAGGTGTCGTGGTAACGAGGGAACGATTTTGTAAAGGATATAATTATTCAAACAGACGCAAAACGTGACACCGATCAAACCCACACAAATCGAATGACACAGCACTGCGAAAGAATGTCTAGAGGTTTCATGTCTTGACTAAATCTTTCTCTCTCTCTCCCTCTCTCTCTCTCTCTCTCTCTTTCTTTCTTTCTTTCTATCTCTCTCTCTCTCTCTCTTTCTTTCTCTCTCTCTCTCTCTCTCTCTCTCTTTCTTTATTTCTCTCTCTCTCTCTTTCTTTCTATCTCTCTCTCTTTTTCTTTCTCTCTCTCTCTTTCTTTCTCTCTCTCTCTCTTTCTTTCTCTCTCTTTCTTTTTCTCTCTTTTTCTTTCCCCTCTCTCTTTCTCTCTCTCTCTCTTTTTCTTCCTCTCTCTCTCTTTCTTTTTCTTTCTCTCACTTTCTCTTACTTTCTTTCTCTCTTTCTTCTCTCTCTCTCTTTCTCGTTCTCCTTCTCTCTCTTTCTCTCCTCTCTGTTGACGGACACAGTGACATTAGCCGAGTATGTTTGCCGCTCACACCGGAACACAGCCATGTGAACAAACAAGCAAACACAGCTTTGAGCACGCGATTATACGGCGTCTCAAGGGCTTGTCGCAACTTTTTGGCGTCTTTTCCAGGCAGATTAAATGCTGAGACGTTATTCTCTCTGTGTGTTTCTCCCTCTCTCTTTCTCTTTCCCCCCCCCCCCCCCGCCCCCGAGATACCACTGAAACTTTTGCGTTGTTTGAGATATTTGATATTTCCAAATAATTATGTTAAAAACATTTTGTATTTTTGTAAATTTTTAGTAGATAGCTGTCATCTGTTGTTGGCTACCACGTATCTTTCTATGTTCTAACGTAAAAAACTATTCGACACTGAACTCTATGCGGGCACAATACAGCCCTTATCGAGCTGACGCACCCGTAAAAACCAAACTTAGCTTCCTTTCCCAGCCTCCGTGCCCCGCGAAAAAAAACAACTTTTTCGATATATCCCTCGCTCAGAGTTTATTATTTTCAAAGTGATAATTGTGCTCTTAACTTTCATGCGACTCGCTGCAATCGTGTCTTACTTTGTTGTTCCCGTTGACTTTGAAATTGTAATGAGCCCCTGTCTCGTATGTTTGCACGTCTCCATTCGATCCCCCTAGATTTCAAAATTTTATACGAGGCGTCTACAGCGCAACCAAAATCGCGTGGGAGCGCTTAGCTTAAACGGCACAAAAACATCTAACTTATCATATATCAGTTCTCATGTTTAATTGAAAGCGTGAAAACGAAGCAGATGATCACAGATTTGGCCGCTGATGAATCCAAAACAGTAAATCAATAAATAACCCTGCTTGAAAGTGCTATTGATTTTGCTTGAGCACATCGCTGCCAGTTAGTGTCAAAGGTTTGAAATTAAGACATTTGACCTTTTATTTTGCAAAATCAACTTCACATTACTGTGTTCTGGTTTCCGTTTAATCGCGGCAAAGTGGTTTTATTTGTAAGACTTTACGTGGAGACTTAATTCAGGGGCGGAGCGACTCGGCCTTTAACTTTGAAGGTGTAGGTCACGAGAGCCAAAAGAAAAAATCGTGGAGAATCGCTTTTGTCGTGCAGAGATAGTTTGACCGGACAGGTATTTGTGAAGGTATTTTAGATTTTGCTCATAATAATTGTGTCTTGTCGTCTTATTGTCTCCAAGACACCTCTTCTGACCATACTAATTAGAAGTATGAGCACACAAAAAATTAAGCGCGAAAGAAATTCCTGTCGTTCTTAATCCTCAGCTACCGTGTTTTTATTCTGCTGTTCTGTAGGTGCTGCAACTGTCTTGGCCTGTAGCTATAGCGGAGAATGGGCCGTTCACTAGTTCAGTCCTTCTGGGGGGGGGGGGGGGGGGGGATTTCTTTCTTTCTTGTTTTCTTTCTTTCTTTCTTTCTTTCTTTCTGTCTGTCTGTCTTTCTTTGTCTGTCTGTCTTTCTTTCTTCCTTTCTCCGTGTCTTTCTTTTTTGTCTTTCTTTCCTTTTTTTTTCTTCCAGAGGCATTCAGCTCAGGAATGACATAGCAGTTAATTTACTATCTCCATGTTGTCATCATGTCTCTTCAGCGGTGTTTTGTTTCAATTATTGTTGTTTCAATTCTTTGTTCATCTCACATACTAAAGTATCGATGATTTAGGTGGTTTTGTGTTATACCTTATCATTATTCGTGGTTACATCAATATTCTCAAACCGTGGCTTGTCGATACATTTGATTCTACAGAACCGTTTTGCCACATCCAAAAATAACCAGTGTCCAAGAATTTGAAACCCTGTCCTGTGAAAAGAGAAAATTCGCGACCTAATTTCTTGTTCGTTGCAACTCCATGTTTTTGCACAACTGAGAAATTCGACTTTAAACGTTTGCGGATTTGCTATTCTGATAAGGAGTAAGGATAAATTGGAACTGTGAAACAGTTTGATAGGCGCCACAACTCATTTTAAACAAGTGCCAAGGTGTCCATTTGTTATACATCTTCCACATACTAAAATATCTCCAGTTTTCCAGTTTTTCAGAAATAAACGAACAAGAACTAAAGTCGCGAATTGTTGATACGCCAATAGATGAGAGAGGAGAGGACGAATTATTTGCCGACACCTGTGATATTTGCAGTTTTGTTGTGATCATCAATGCTGACAGTTGTGTTTTGAGACATTATAGTGATAGTGACGGCAATAATAAATGCGTTCTTTTTCTCTGGTTTCAGGTCCGCTGAACCAAGCAACATGAGTGGACCACCGGGAAGGTAAGTTGGTCTGTTAACCCTTTCAGCATCACATTTCCACAGCTCAAGTCCTCCATCCCTCTTGGTCATTAGAATTAGAGCCTGTCAGGCTTTGGCGGGCGAATTTTTACTTCCTTCGCTTTCTTTCTTTCTATCTTTATTATTTATTTATTTATTTTTCATTCATTCTTTTGTGTGTGTGATTGTTTGTGTTCTTTTGAAACACAGACTACACTTCTTGCAATTACAAGAAAGGTTGCACATTGAATTTGGAGGAATGTGGATTTTATTTATTTATTTATTTACTTATTTATTGGGCGGAAAGGGATGATGTTATTTTCGAACGTTAACAAAAACAAACAAACACAACTCACAACATTGTTGCTTTCTTTTGCCATCTTTAGGCATGGAATCCCACATGAGTAGTGCTATCAGTTCTGCAGGTCTTGACCTGTCTGTCATTCAAGTCTTCACTTTCTCACACATGCAGTTCAGTTTCTGTCACTTAGTGTCAATTTCTTTCCCTGTCTTTCTCCCACTCTCCTTCTCCCCTCCCCCTCCCCCAGTCGCTGTCACACTCACATCAAGGTTTTAAGCCAGACGCTGGTCAATATTGACTCAGCTGACCTGCAAAACCTTCAGGTTTTTTTGTTGTTCCCGGAGGCTGGGAAATTACTTTACAAAACACTGCTTTGTGTGTGTGTGGGAGGGGGGGGGGGCGGTGTGGATGGGCTTGACCTCAGATAGCCACACGGCTAAGTGACTTGACATGAACTGACCGTCATACATACATTGTGTAATCCACGGCACACATTCGGGTCAAGTGATATATACTCGACAGTAGTAAATACGGACACTATATTATATGAAGATTCCGCAAAACGTCACTGTGGCAATTTCGCTGATGAAAAGCTATCGAGGCAAGCAAGCCAAACACAATCCTTACTCAAATCCTTGCACTTTCCCAAAAAATTCACTCTGCAAACAAATTTGGCCACATCCCAGCCAGCATCCCCACACCAATCTGAAGTAGAAATGTATAGGATACACGTAGGGTTGGTAGGATTATGGTATGGGGGATTATTTTCCTACATCAAACTGAAAGCTGCGTGATGTCATAACCAGCGAACCTGTGTTGGAATGATATCATTCCAGTGAGCAAACTTACGATCAATCCTAGGGAGTTGCATTGAAGTAGTGTTGCTGGCTGGGGTGGCGCAGGAAGTCACTGGTGTTTCATTTTTCTTTCTTTCCTATTTTCAGCGTTCCTGATGAGTATAAACAGAATAAGCTGGAAAGCCAGCGTGCTCTCATCGAGATGAGTGCCAAGAAAAAACGGCAGATGCCACTGATGATGCAGCCCAATGACAACAGCAGTCGCCCAAACTCTGGCCGCAAGAACCGGGATGACAGCCGGCCGTTGGTCAAAGGTGACACCACACAAAAGTCCAAAGCCTCGGACTACAACTATGGTAGGTCACATCATTGATTAACCTCCCAGGATAAAGCTGGTGGTGCACTGAGTCAAGTCTGTTTTGCATTTGTTTTGCATCTGTTTTGCGTCTATTTTGTCTGTTTTGCATCTGTTTGTGTGTTTTGCGTCTATTTTGTGTCTGTTTTGATTTAAGTGCGTAAAGTCTCTCTGTCTGCCAGCTGTCTCAAGACAGTTTTGACACTACTGAACCAGTGAGGCGGACTTGTTTCGGTCTCACCAGCCCATGAAGTCAAGTTTAACTCCATAGTTTCACATCTCACACGAAACCAAGGCATCAGACTTAACTCAGTGCAAAAAACTCCTTATTTTGGCATTTTGTCAGATGTTGTCAATAAATATTTTTAGAATATGAATTCTTTCTGCACTCTATTGCCAATTATAAAATAATGATAACAACAATAACAGCGACAGTAATAATAATAATATCATTGATGATGATGATGATAATGATGTGATGCAGGATTTTGTGCAACTGAACTTCTGGAGAGACAAGAGATTTTCACAGATATCAATATGTCACTGGCTGTGTGAGAAAACAGTATCTTTAACAGTTTAAGAATGGTAGAGAAGGAAATGCTCATCTGTTATGTTTGGTCTTGTCCCAGTTTATACAGGTCCAGCTGCAGGTTTGGAGATGGGATCAGGTGAGCCAATTGGAGGCAGTGAGAACTTGGTGGCTCGGCCAAGCAAATACAGTGTTCAAGATGTAACTGAGGATGAGTCCAGAGACATGAGTGACACAGACAGTGATGACATCCCTACCATTCCAACAGGTCATCTCATTGAAAATACAAAATATTATTTTTCAAAAACAGAAAATCTTTGGGGTCGCACAGTGGCGGACTTACATTTTTGGGACCCTGAAGCTTGAACTGTTATGAGGCCCCTTCACAACCAGCAAAAATAGGGCAACATCCAAAATTAATTCATTACAAGTTTCTTCATGGCCCCTCCAGGATTAGAGGCCCTGAAACTTAAGCTTCATTAGTTTCATCATAGATTCGCAAGGCTTCAAGCAAAGTCAGAATGTGAGAAAATCGTTTCTGTATTATTTTGTACACGAGGCTTTGCTATACACAACTTTTTCCGTTTGCCACATTTATTCATCGAAAATATAAACAGTCACCTGTGTTAGGCCTTAAGTAGTGGATTTAAGGGTTTAGGAGTAAGCAAGTTCTAAACCAGTTATGCAGGTCCCCATGCAGATCTTAGTAAGAGCAACAAGGACTTCATGAGAAGTCAAAAAACCAAAGTATGAATTGTGTGGTCCTATGTATCCCTGTCTAGACCTCAAGAAGCCCAACAGAGAATTTATGAACAAGTCTAGTGAGAAAATTAGGTTAAACTGTATCTCCATATTGGCTTTGAGAAGTCCAATGGTGACTTTTTGAGCCAGTTCTCAAAGAATTATGTAATAGTAGATTCCCATGTAGATCTTCTGAAGTCCAACAGAGAGTTTATGAACAGGTTCTCAAAAAACATTTGTGTATCCCTACGTAAAGAGATTTATCAACAAGTTCAGAAAGAAAATAAGGTGATCATAAATTTCCGTATTGGTCTCAGGAAGTGCTTCAGAACAAACGGTTTGTGAACAAATTCTTAAAGAATAATGGGATCCCGAGTCCCCATGTAGGTCTTCAGTAGCACAACAAAAAGCTTATGAACAAGTTCTGGAAGAAAATAATGTGACCTTTAATCCTTAAGTATATGTCAGGAAATGCTTCAGAAAGCCTGTAAACAAGTTCTGCTTAATGTATTTATGTATCTATATATTCTACTAACCTATTTTGGCCTGGCCATAAATATGATTTTTATTTCTTTCTGGACAGATTCAGATCCTGTCCCAAATGCTGGTGGCCGTCGGCCAAGGCCAGTGCCATCGGACACAAGCACGTCACCGCTTATACATGATGATGATGTAGACAATGAATCTATCCCCATGCCAGTAGCTCCCACAACAGGGGGCTCTCGATCCCCATCCTTACAGAATACAAGCCAGCCCCCAGTGGCCACATTCCAAACACAGAACACATCAGGCAACCCAGAGGTTTGTACTCAAGATTGGCTGTTTCTGTGTCTGTGGTGAAATTCAAATTGAATGTTTTTTGGTTTTTTTTGGTAGAATGGTTGCAACATAAGTACAACATTGGGATACTGGCATGCACTGAGATTGGGATATAACACTGTGGTCACGGGGGTTGGAATATCGTATCCTTAGAATTTGGTCCAAAATATTGTGGGACCACAACTGCAAAATCTCACTTAACCTCTTGAATGCCAATGGCTTATTCTCATGAATAATCTTTTGTCTGTCAGTTGTGAATTTGTCTTATACAGTTACACATTTCTAGACCAATCATAGATTCTGTTTACCTTTTCATCAAACAAAAGTGACTAAATTCAGAGGTAGCAAGTACTATGAAAATTAAAGCACTACTGCTTTGGCATTGAAAGGGTTATGTTACAAAATGCCCAGTATTTTCTGCAGTATCAAAACCATTCTGGGTCATCCATTTCATTCCTAAAGGATTATTTGGAGGAGCCCATGTGTCAACATGCTCAGTTATAAAAATTTAGAAGTACTTTTCCAATGAAAATCTTTCAGTAGTATCAGAAAGAGATCAGCACTCAATTACAACTCTTTGAAAAATTTAAGTATCTTTGTTTGGAAGTCATCATTACTACCAACTTTACCTGTGTTTTCTTTCTCAGCACAGTGTTGTCAATCAGGCTTTGAACAAAGCGAGATTGTACTACTATCTCTATAGAGATTAGCTTGATGTTGTGGAAATGGATGACCTTTGCTTTCATTGTTGTCTTAATCTAATGATCATTTTCTAGATTGTAGACAGGGAAATTTGTTATGATTGTTCTGGACCAACCTGTTATTCAGACTTAAGTTTGATGATCCAAAGTATGTTCTTCAGTTCCATTTTCCTTCTAGGACAGGAATTTAAAGTCAATCAAATCAGGAGTTGTTGTTTTTTTTCAAGAACAAGAAAATTTGCCTGTTGTGGGAAGTTAAGGGTCTTCAGAAGGGTAGCCAGAATGTAGTGATATTTTTAAAAAGTTGAAAGAGAAAAAAAAAGGAAACAGTATAAGAAAGTAGAAAGACAAGTAATTAACAATAAAAGGAAACGTAAAAATCAACGAAGGTACATCTGGTAAAACATGTTAAAACTTCATTAATCTTTTTGTACCAGATATGGGATAAAGTGAAAAAGTCCAAGAGTCTCATAGAGAAGATCAGTGTGGCAGTCTTAAAGGGACACAAGTCAATGACATTTGATATAATTTTTTCATGTAATTGCTCAGCTGATTCCTTAGCTTGGGAAGTGAAGGGGGTTTCCATACTTGTTGTGTAGTACTTATACGATATAAAACAATAGCACTTTTAGGATGTGACAAAAAAAAAACAATTTCCATGTTTTTCTGCAAGGCATGCCCTATCCAATTACCTTAATGGTGAAAGGCTTGTGTGACTCTGGATGTAGACTATTGGTGTTGTGTGTGGCATTTCATCTTGTCTGTGCTTGACTGTCAATGCAAAGTTGTTGTTGATGGCAAAGCAGCTTTTTGTGGTTCTCAGTCAAATAACTCTTTCTCTCTGACGGTATGTGTGAAAATGCAATACATCTGTATTTTTCTTATGCTTGCAGTATGGGTCATGTGCTCATATTTACTGGCTGATGGATTGAATAGCTCATGTTTATCCTGCATTATCATATTATAAAATAAATTGGTGGTGTGGGTACTTCATTATGGTGCAATTTTGGCCAAATTTTAGCTCACACTATGTTTCAGAGACATGGAAAGAGTTCCCTATATCCGCACCACTTTTAACTCTTACAGTTTAGGTTAGGGATAAGGACAGGGTTAGGGATAGGAAAAGGTTTAGGATTAAGGACTGGATAGCGTTTTAGGTTCTTGATTGGATGGTCAGGACATACAGAACTCTTCCCAAAGACAGAAATATTTATGATTTAAATCCATACTTTCAAAAACTTCCTCTGAGTTCTGTGAGGAATGGACCCATATTTTTCATTTCCATAAGAGATATCTGGAGACACCAGTGATACTCTGACATTATAGGATTGAGCTTATCACTGTATTCAATAATGGCCATGCCATTTCAGAGAGAGCTGAATATTGTTTCTGCCAAGCTATGTATTTCACACAAGAGGAATACACTGATACAACACAGAAAGAATACATTAGAAATAAGACAAATGAAGTTAACATTTCAGGATGTGAATACCCTTTGGATATGAATGTCTGGATTTATAAGTAAAGTAGAATGAGGAGAATTTGCTGACTTGTCGGTTACAGAACTTTGAAGCCCCTCCGAGGAAGAAAAAAGGAAAAAAGAAGAAGAAGAGGCAGCAGCAGGAGCAAGAAGAAGAACAGCAGGAAGTAGAGGCTGAGGTGAGAAGAGGCTGCGTTCTTGATTGAGGCCAGAGCAGTTGTAGTTTCTTCACCATAGTATTTCTTCACAATATTTTCAGAGACCAGCCAATGCAATATATCACTGTATATTATATAACACTTCACCAGATTTAGCTTAATAGTTAATACTCCATTGTAGCACTTGTTTACCTTTTCATATATTATATTCATGGCTTCAAAGTTACTAATGAAAAGGGGAGGGGGGGGTTCTGGGAAAATGTACACTACCACCGTTTTGGCTTTTCAGTTATGTGAGAATATTAGATTGTTTAATCTCACTAATTTTTGCTAATATGAGATGTTGGCATGAATTTGTGGGTGGAATAAACAAGAGGTTGTAGCATTATTTTGACAGCCAGCTCCCTAGATCATGTTTAAACAAAATCAAAGATAGTGCTTCATATTATTGTATTGTATCAGTCCCAGGAAATAGCCCAATATAATTTTAAGTTCTTCATCATATTGTTATGCATTCCACTTGTCAATATAAACCCCTGAAGAGCATAAACTATATTCTGTGGAAACTATCCAAAATGTGTCACATTTGTACTCTTAACTATCACTGTATAAGACTGCCCCTTCTGTCACTTTGATATCCACTTCCACTTACCCTTACCTTCTCACCTCTAACAGTGTGTTATTGTCACAATCCAGGAAAATGTCTATAGAAATTACTGGAAAAATATCCTAATTAATTTCTTCTGATTAATTTTCATTTAAAATTAAAAACTCACTAAAGTCAAGATCAGATTTTAAAAAACCTGTACCTTGTGTGACATTTTAATCATATCTGGGCTGTGTCCGTAGATGTTAACAGCAAAATAATGAGACATATGGCTTTGATATAAAAACTGCCTCTGTGCCTTTATTGAACTGTGGAAAATTTTCTTCATTTTCGTTACATAAAACTGTAGTGACCATGCATCGTAATACTAGCCTTTTTGTATAACATTTGCTGGCAATATTTGTTCCATGGTTATGATGATATCAAGCTAGATTTAAAGTGGGTGCTTGCTGTGAATTTTAATGCTTTAATGAATAGAGACAAAATTTTACAGTTTATAATCGCTGAAATTCACCACAAATCACATCATTTGAAAGTCATATGGTCCTATCTACTTTGTCATTGTGCATGTAAGGTAATGTGCCATTCACTTCACTATGTACTGTGTAAACAGTTTAAATGCTTTGTAGTTTCTTAGTCTGAACAAGGAATAGACTGAAGGTTTCACACAGATGCCATGCCTCAAACTCTAGCCATACCTTTTGCATTGCATATTGCCTAGTGATACTTATATATTGATAGGGGCGCTTTGGTTCACCCTAGACTTTTTCTCATACAGCAAAGAAATGCTTTCATTATGGTCACATAGTTTTTAATGTGTTTATCTCAGCTAGTTTAGAAGGCATACTTTTTCATACTTATCCAGACAGCATCCCTATGTCAATCCAACACTGATTTGTGCAGTATTTCTATCGGGTTTGTAGGATTACCGTAGGGGGTGGATTTGCTGCATCAAACCGACGTCGGCATAGTAACCAGCAGAACTATGTAGGAACAGTGTCATTTCTAAGTGCAAACTTGATGTCGGTCGTATGGGTTGGATTTCCTAAGGGTTGCTGGCTAGGTACACTCTCTTTCACTTCACTCATCTCATGCTGTAAAACCCCTCTTTTGTTGTTTGTTTATATATATATCGGTACATAAAATGGTTTCACCTATCTAAACCTGATGAATCTATTTTCATCGCAGTGTTCAAAATTAGTGTTGTTTTATTTACTGTGTTGCTGTTAATTGTATATTTGATTGTGCTTCAATGTATTATCAGTATTGTCAAGATTGCTTCAAATTTTCCAAAGACCACAACAAAAGTGGGGTTTTCAGTGCTCTGCCCCATTTCATCAGTCAACAAAGAAGTTTTCATATTTTCATTCAGGGGATCAAAATAATCCCATCCATCTTGGTAGATCTTAAAGTTTTATCTCCTTCACATCTTCAACTTTCCTATTTCATAAAACTGACCTGCATGTATATGTAGGTTGGAAATGGGTTGAATCCATTTGCTGCATGTGGTATAATGTGTGGGCCCTGCTGTCAGCCAGTTGTAAGTACCCCTTGACACAGCATCACTAAATGAGGACCAGAATGCATACAGTTGCAATGGAACAGATAACAATATTGGTTAAGTCTTACTTAGCTGCAAACAGATTTGGAGATGGATTGGTTTCTTAGGTTTCTTAAAGGATTTAATCTGTTTTGATTTACTGACGAGATCCGCAAGTTCAAAACAAGTCCAATTTATATCCTCAGTTTTGTTTTTAAAATCAATGTTGGTGGAATGTCTTTGTATTGTTTTTTTATTTTTTTTTATTTTAACTACCAGAAGTAAGACCAATTCTCAGCGAATCTGTTTGGTAGAGTCCACTGCGAACAATCATGGAAAGTAAATTGGTATTCTGCGAATCATTAATTTTCATACAGATTAAGAATTTGTCAGTATTTTTCACTAAAATGACCATAGATACCCAGCACAAAAAAAAAAGGGGGGGGGGGGGGGGGGGCAAATAGAAAAAACAACAAGCCAAAATACTATGACCTATACATGTAGTTTTAAGCAAGAGGTGTTCAGCTTAAGCAGTCAGAAGGATTAGTCCTCATTTCTTGCTGATTTGTTGTATTTAATGTTCATCAGTTCATTTAAAAAACTATGCAATAGATAATGCACGGTTTAGAAACTTTGAAAGAGCACTGACAGCTGAAAGTCCTATTTGTAAAATCACATTATATGGTAGATAGCCTTTATTTTACTTAGCCTGTAAGCCCTAATGAGACCACCCAGCAGTTATAATCATAACTATCACGCCCTCAATCTGTGAATTTTCCTAGTCTATGTTAAATGAAGTTGCTTAATGTATTCTATTCTCAGCCAGTTTGGGTTTCTCACTGTTAGATATCTGAAATCCATTTTTTATGACTGAGCCCTATTGCAAGATTTTCTTTAAGATCCTAAGTTTCAGATTACTGCTGGACATGACCAATAGAGGTCAGGTTAAAGTGCAGCATGGAAAAGGGGCAGGGGTCATGGTGTGGAAGGAGAAATTGCAATCATTTTATTTTTAGGTCAATTTCCTTTTAGTGGTAAAGAAGTGTTCCTCTCAACAAACCACCAAAAGGTCCGCCCTGTTATTCAAATATAACTTATCAAACAAATCTGAATCAGCATGTGTTTACTTTAGACTCTTTTAACCAAGAAGTTATCAACATCATCATAATCTAAGCTCTTTCGTTATTTACAAACTTTATGGACATGTTGTAGGGTTACATGGAAAAAAGAACAGTTGTTTATTTAAGCAGCACTAAACCTGGAATTTGATTCTGTTGAACGCAAAACTTAATTTCTCTCATTGAGCACTTTTAAAACTTCCATCTCTTTAGGTGTACATTATTTCTTCTGCCTGCCAGGGAAAAAAAAAATCAGTGCGAAGAAAATACACAGTAAAGCAGTGTTTAATATTGTATAAACACCGTACCAGTGTAAAAAAAAAAAAGCCAGAAAATGCTGTGTTCTTAAATGGCCAAATCAAAATGTTAAAATGCAGATTGAATGCAAATTAAGACCTCTGAGCATTTACATTCAAGCAGTACCTGCATGAAAGAACCATTTACAAGCAGCAGCGTGCAGCTGAAGATGAAAATCAGATTAACTCAAGAGTTTCTTCATTAATCTATTTACTTCAGGCTTTTACTTTGCCAGAGTCCTGTAATTATTTAGTGCAGCTCCTGTTTAATCAGCCTAGCTTTGGTTAATCATTTTGATGATCAAAATATCACTGTCTGATCTTAGTTGTTGAGAATCCTGCTCTATGAACATTCGTGCTAGGCTGATCCCAGAAAAGCAGATTAAAAAGAAATTTAATGATAAAGGCCAGATTTCATCAGGACACTGATTTTCCCAGCCTGAAATACTGTCTCTTGTGATTTCATGATTACATAGCTTTAGCCTTGTACTTTATAGATATGGTGCATAAAACTTTATCCAAGATACCATATATGTGTATGTCAAAAGTGAATCATGATAACTTGACATGAAAGCTGCAATTAAAGACTCAACTGTAGGGTAAATTTTTTTATTTTTTTTTCTACATTTTCCTCCTTTCTCTGCAGGCAAATGTATCAAGAGGGCTCTTTGCAAAAAAAAAAACAAAAAAAAAACTTCACTTTATAAAGTTGCCAGCAGTATTTCCTGTAAACATTATGTTACATAATAACCCCCCTCCAGATAACGATGTACATAAATATAGATTTAAATATGTGTGAAAATATTGATGGTTTTGGCACATGGCAGAACTAGAAAAAAAAAGCATTTCTGAAGTACAAAGATGAATTAATATTGTGAAGCAGAACTTGATGTCACACCCTATGCCAAAGTGTGATGGAATATTTTGCCAAGTGAAAATTTGAGGCATTCTTGTTGAATTTTTTTGAAGTTGGGGAAACAAAGAAGCTGCAGCCAGTCTGTAGCTGCTGAGGTGTTTTAAAGAAACTTTGAATGTTTCCTGACTTCAGCATTGTTTGTTTGTTTATTCAGCATTTACCCTTTGAACCTTTTTGAACCCATGATTATTCAAATGACATGAGAATGTTATGCAGTCTGTCTAGTTATGTTGAAGTATAAAACAGCTTCAGTTCTTAAACTAGTGTGCATGTTTTTGCCATAAATTCACTGTGGCATTGAGGTGAATTGTAAAATTCCACTTTTCATGAGCAATTTCAATTCTAAGTTCATTTTGTTTGGCATGCAGTCTTTGAAGGCAGTGTCCTCCATTCTCATTAGCCCTTCGCTTCAGCCCTTTTTCTCCCGGTACATACAGTTTTTTGTCTGACATTTTGGACACGATTAAGTTACGTAAGCGATCTCATGTTGAGCTTTGATCAATGAGACATGTGGAGGTAAACCATAAAATCTAAACTCTCTTGCTGTGATTGCTGTGAATGTGACAGTTTGATGTTTGATGTAATATTTGTGGTTTTCTTATGCCTCAACTTATGGGGGGTGGGGGGACTGCTTGGGTCATGTGGCCAAATTGGATTTTGTCTACACAGTAACTTGTGGGAAAGTACAAGGGCTAGGGCTAGGACTGCCTAATTTGGCTTGCTGGCCAGAATAACCTTTTCATCTGCTAAATGGCCACAATAATGTTTTTAGAAAATGGCCACAGAGTGGTCACCGAAAAAGCCTATTGTGAGTATTTTGGCTCCATTGCTCAAATTCCCTCTACTTTTTTTTTTTTTTTAAATATATGCCACCTGGGAATGATTTGAAGAGAAGAGTTAGCAAGAATTCTTATGAAAGATAAGATGGTTTTGAACAAGCAAAAGTTACGTGGCTGGGATTTTGTTAGTTTTACTATTTTTTTCCCTCTTGCTTGTGTTGACAGCAGGACCAATCAGAGAATGATGCCTTTGGATTAGGTGCTGGTGCTAGATCTTATACCCCGGATGCCTCAGAATTGGAGGAATTGGTCCTTCGGCCTGCCCCGCAGGGTGTGACCATGAAGTGCAGGATCACCAGGGACAAGCGAGGCGTGGACCGCAACATCTACCCCACCTACTTCCTACATCTGGAGCAGGACAATGGCAGGAAGGTCAGTATTGCGTAAAGAAGAATCATCTAGACCACTGATTCTCAACCTTTTACAGGCAGTCGCCCCCTCAGACTCCAAATTTTCTTTCATCGTCACCACCAAAATCCCTACTCCGCTTAACAGATATATTTCACAAGAAGACAGACAACATACACACTATGGTGTAAAGTTTTTCAAAGCCTTATTAATGACAATAAGCATGTTGATGATATGAATGATGTCGCCCATGATGTCACCACTGATTCATACATTTGGACTAGAAATTACATTAATGCATTAGAACTTCATAACTGGGGAAATCTGTAATGTTTTAGCAAAATGCTTTAATTTCAAACGGGTATTTGCTTTTTCATACTGTCCAGATACTAAATTTGCAATATATCCACATTCTTTTACATCTTCAAGCTAGATGTGTGGATGGATATCTGCTGGTTGTCAGTTATGAGACACTGCCTGTATTTCATTTTTTTTTTTCTTGCTGCTGATTCAATATCCTTGTTGTTCGTGACAGGTATTTCTGCTTGCTGGCCGAAAACGCAAGAAGAGCGCAACATCAAATTACCTCATATCTACCGATCCCACCGATCTCACGCGTAATGGGGAAGCTTATTGTGGCAAGCTCAGGTGAGGAGACATTTGAATTGTGCCAGCAGGCCTGAGCAATTACTCCCCTTGAATATGTGAACCGCAACCCTTTAATGGCTCATTTTGCTGAAATTATTTCCCCTTAATCCGATAGGGGGCGCGCAATAACTGGAGGTAAACAAACAGCAGCCGATCCAGGAAGTGACCGCTTGATTTTCCCTATACTGATGCTCCATGGAGTGACGGCTGCGCATAATAAACTGTAGTTTTCTCTCCAAAATGCCAGATTATTGCATTGTTCCCTTTTTTCAAAAATCACGGTGGTTATCGGCACTGCCTCGATCCGTTCTTATTCCTCTGTAGCTCAGCACCAAAATAAAATAACTTAAAATGCCACATACCAGTAATACCATTGAAAATAACACCTCTTTCAAATGTTATTTTTCAATTCCATGAAATTACTGTTATAACTTTAATACACGTATTATGAGCCCACAGTAGTCACTATCGGACATTTTAACGGCCAAAATCGCTGATCTGCGGGAACTGAGTAACACCCACATATCGTTTCAAGATGGATCTGATCACACAGACTCAAAATTACAATTTACTGATATTTGGATTACATTGAATAACTCACCTTTATTTGGGTATATTTTTGCCTGGGCTACGGAAAGTCATTTGTTGTATGTGTATGTGTATGTCAATTTTGTATGGGGTTTTAAAATTTGCGAAATTACGCATTTTTTGCTCCTAAATTAAGCTTCAATATGGTTCTTGATTTTGAAAATAACCATTTCGTTTATCCTTCTGTGGATAGGCCTTCGAATAACCAATACAATGATGTGTTTCTTACTTCTGCAAGTCAATCTGTTGATGTTTTATGATGACAGTGAAAACTGATAAATTTTTACATTTTTGTCTCCCTTGTCAAAAAGTGAAATTTAATGTGGAGGCATTTTTGATTCAAATAAAAGACCACTTATTAATAATTTAAACCCTTGAAAAAATTTAGGCTTTTTGTCTGTATTAAATAGAATGTGTTTACAGTTTGGCATGTTTGCAGTGATAACACACCGGTGGTGTCTCATGAAAATTCAGATGATCATAACTTTGCCAAATATTGAGATACAGAGACAAATTTGGTATCAAAATTCTTAGGAGAGTGAGTTCTTTCAATTGGAAAACTTAATTTAAGTGTCTTAACAGCGACTTTCCAAAATCAGTTTTGAATACCTACTTTTAATCCCAATCCCTGCCTGGTTTCAGATTTCCCACCTAATTTGTTTGTATTATATTATTGCTTCTGTCAGTAAATATGTTTCGTTCATATCAATATCACTTTAAGTAATTGGTTAACGTTTAAGTCATATCAATCATACAAATCACAACATAAAATAAGTTTTCATATAGTAAACACTAAGAAAACACACCCACTGTTCACTGGAGTATAATTTATTTCACTGCCAATCAGGATTAGAGTATAGAAAGGCGACAGGTTATCGGGGAATTGCAAGCACAAAAAAGAATTTTTTTTGAAAAAGTATTTCAATTTCAGGTACATAGGGCTACAACTCGGACTTTACAATCAAGAAATCACTTTGCATGGGAATATGATCCATAAGCTCATTTAATGAGATAATGGCTGATGCCTAAAATCACATGATAAACACATTTTTTTAAATAAAGCTATGCACGGTGTATGCAGTAATTTGCATCATAAGGCAAGAAAACACCATAGCTGCACCTAATGTTGGTCTAATCATGCTCAAGAATCCAAACAGATTTAAATAAATCCTTCTTGCAACGTTCGCCATATTGATAACATCGAGTCGGATAAAGCGAAAGTGCTTGAAAGTATAACTCCACTTGTGGAGCGCCACCTATATTATTACGGCCCTTTGTGTTTGAGCAAAATGAGCCATTGGTCATGTATTCCGACAGTTGGCATAGCTTTTTAATCTAGTGGCTCCATCTACCAACAGGTCATGAGGTGAAATAGCCTTTTTGCCAGGAGAGTCATGAAAATGTTTGATTTTACGAATATTATAATATAAATAAAATCTGTTTCTGCTGACTGACATGAAAGTTCACTTTGTGAGTCAGGTTTAATGTTTGTTTTCTGGAAGGAAAATTATATTTATAGAAATGATATAAATGCTGTTGATGTTGTTTTGTTTTGTTTTTTTTTTTGTTGTTGTTGTTTTGACAATTTTTTTGTTTTTTTTGGTGAACAGTGAAGACATAGACCTTTTTCATACACATCGGAGCTCACATTTGTTTAATTTCATGGTGTAAATACATGTAGTATGAGTATGAATATTCTAATGTAAACTGAATTTTTTGGGATCTCTTACATGATAGCTTGTCACCTGCTGACTTGACTGCTTATACACATTCCTGAACGAGGCTGTTATGCAAGTGTCTGTTCACAGAGATAGAGTGCTGACCTAAGTGTTTTGCAATATTGAATAGTTTTAATTTCTGTATTAGAGCTAGTTCCTGGCATTTTCATGACCCACTATGCTCAGGATGCTATTAAAATTGATTTTGTGTTGATACCACTTTGCTACATGACAAAATATAAAATAAGTACATGTACTTCAGCATCATGAAAATCATTTTGTATGATGAACATGAAATATGATTTTTTTTTTTTTTTTCACAGATCCAACTTATTAGGAACCCAGTTCACCTTGTTTGACCATGGAGACAACCCAAAGAAGGCAGGACCTCAGGGTGCCAGGCAAGAACTGGTAGCTGTTGCTTATGTGAGTTCATTTTGCTACAACCATCTGTAACCAGCTTGTCTTCGGGTCATGCAAGTTAGTGGCAAAATGGCCTGGAGTTTTGCATCAGGATTGTATTCTGGAGATTATATTGTAATGAAAGATAATGGACTTCAAGTATCATTATGTTACAAAAATGAAACATGTTGGACCAGTTTGCTTCAAGCATTATATTGAACGCTTTCAAGTTATAAAGATCTGAAAAGTCATGTTTTATGTGAAGATATAGATCATCTATATATATATTTTGGTAACTCAAAACTTTGGTCACCTAAGGCTCAGGAACCGCATCATACTCAGGCTTCAAACTTTGCACAACAGCATATTATCAATGCGAAATTAACATGGGCTATATTAGAAATTATGAAATGTTCATGTTGAGAGTATGGATTTTCAGCTCCCTGAGGTTTGAAAATTACTGAACGATTTTTATTATGTTCTTGTTCATGTTAGGCCTTGTCCGTCCACTGCAGGATGTAGCTTTCCACCAGTGATCTCCATTCTTCTCTGTTTTTTGTCCGTCATGTCCGTTCCTGTCCACCTGGCTGCACAATATCATCTCTCCATCGTCTCTCGGGGGCGTCCTCTTGACCTCTTACCTTTTCTAGGCCTCCATTCAGTGCAAGGCCTTTCCCATCTGTTGTCTTTCATTCTTCCAATATGGCCAGCCCATTTTCGACATAGTATAAATTTCATGATGTCTGTATTCTGGGTCTGTTATGGAACTTTGAATTTAAATTGAGAGATGCACTGTGTCAAAGAATTTGATGGAAGAATGTGTAGAAAGCGATAAATTATGGAAAATTTTGTACCACTTTTCTCACTGAAATCCATATTATTAAGTTTTTTCCATGTGTTTCATAGTTTCAATAGAAAAAGCAGTGAGAGATGAACAAGGGGCCAGTTTTCTGTCATCTGTTTTTGTCTAAACTGTGGTGATTTTTTTTTTGTAGGAAACAAATG
Organism: Onchidella celtica; assembly: GCA_963931925.1. NCBI lineage: Eukaryota > Metazoa > Mollusca > Gastropoda > Systellommatophora > Onchidiidae > Onchidella > Onchidella celtica. The sequence continues at coordinate 51,127,690 of OZ007570.1, forward strand.
TATTGGGTTTCAAAGGCCCGAGGAAAATGACCATCATCATCCCTGGAATGACCAGTGAGCATCAACGAGTCAACATCAAGCCGCATGGAGTGAGTAATAGTTTTCTTTGTCAGTCATTATCTCTTTAATGTTCCTTTGATCTTGTCCCTTAATGTGCATCATTTCTGCTGCTCTGTGACATTTTCTTTTTCCATTTTTCATGTTTTTTTTGTGTTTTTTTTATCCTCTCTGCCTTGATGGATTCATTTCCACAGTCTTCCTGTTTTCTCCCCTCATATTTATTCCTTCCCTCCTGTTTATTCCTGCCCTCCTGTCTTTATCAAATTACAGCCCTTTTGAAGGCTAAGAAGAAGAGGATGATAAGGAAGAAAAAGTTTATAAAGAAGAAGGAGAGAAAGAAGATGAAGACAAAGAAGAAGAAGCAGAATGTGTTACAAAAGAAAGACAAGAAACAAGAAAAAAAACAAAGAAACAAAAGAAAAGACAAACAAGAAGAAGAAAAGGGAGGTATAAATGCCAAGGGCAGTGATCCTCCTAAAACAGACCTCAAAACTGTCTTTATCAAATCCATTGTTTCTTTTAACACCCTCTAATTATCTTTTTAACCTCAATTTTTGTACAGTGATATTTAACTTCATAAAATGTATTGCAGGTTCATGATGGATTGATTGAGAGATGGAAGAGGAAAAATATGGAGAATTTGCTAGAGCTTCACAACAAAACCCCAGTATGGAATGATGGTAGGACCAGAACTTTGCCTGTGTCTTTGTTTTAGCTGAACTCTGTTTAAACAAAGTATTATAAAAAGAACCCAGGAAATCTGTGGGATTGCAGCAAGACTTGAAAGAGAGTCAAAATGTGGCAAAAAGAGAGTTGTATGCGTAGCTTGATTTGTATTTCCTTTTCCTTTGCGTTTGATAGAACCGTTTCTGTATTATTTCTTATGTGAGGCATTCGTACATCCAACTTGTTCTTTTTGCCACATTTTGACTCTCTATGTCTGAATTTGACCATCTGCGCTAATGTATCTATCTGGGCACAGGTCTGTTAAGACAGTTTGTCCATGGATGTGACTGCCTTTGCAGTCTTCTTATTTGAATTACCTTTACTTCTTCCCTTTGAAATACAAACTGACAAGAGAAGAAAAAGGATAACAGTACTGACATTATGCTCACCAGTTGTTTTCACTTTAAATGTTTGAATAAAAGCAAATATGTAGCATCAAATTCCAGATTCACCATGCTCTGAAGTTAAATCTGTTCTAGAACACATGTAGAGGGTAGCGAAAACAGTACAAAAGTGAAAAACCAAGTCTGTTACAAAACTCAGACTTTTCACTTGGAATTTGACTGTTGTTGAGTTATTGGTGTATAAGATCAGGTAGCGTGTTAAATAATGTGGCTGATGAATAAATGGATGTGATAAATTGCAGAAAGTGCTCTATCACTTGTCTTTCTAAACATTCATGTGGGTGTGTGTCACCCACAAACCATGAACCTCTCATTTGAAGCCCATATTTCGAAGGCTGCATGGAAAAACTCGCCCGTGCAGATGCGGGGACAGCAAAGAATACATCTGACGTGATACTGCGTGTCGTAAGAGGCGACTGAAGGTGCAAAGGTCCTGGTCTCCCGAGAAGAGCCAGTTGGCGGTGGGCCAACTACCCACCCTGTAAAAATAAACCAGTTACAGAAACACAAGCAAATACTTTAAATCAGTCTTTTATCTTGGGAGAAGGGGGAGCATCTGCACCTGTAGATTCAATGAAGGACAATGGACAAAGCCGAAAGGACTCCACTGGCCTGACTGCTCCTTCATCAAACAAGTCACTCCGGATTGCGTCGTGGAATGTCCGCTCCATGTATGAAGCAGGAAAGAGTGCCCAGGTTACAATGGAGATGAGGCGATACAGACTGCACATACTTGGAGTTAGCGAGACCCGCTGGATACAGTCCGGACTGAAACAACTTAATTCTGGGGAAAAGATTTTGTATTCTGGAAGGGAGGACAAAAAGCATACAGAAGGAGTAGCGATCATCTTGAGCAAGCACGCCCAGAGGTCACTGAGGGGATGGGAACCCTACGGAAAGAGAATTATATTGGCATCATTTACTACAAAGAACAAGAACATCAACATGAACATTGTGCAGATATACGCCCCAACAAATGAAGCAACCGATGAGGACAAGGACGATTTCTACAACCAGCTTCAGGAAATAGTTGACACATTGCCAAGAAAAGATGTGAACATTATAATGGGAGACGCCAATGCCAAGATAGGACAGGACAATACAGGGTATGAGGACATTATGGGGTGCAATGGTTTGGGACAAATGAATGAGAATGGAGAGCGGTTTGCAAGTTTCTGCGCATTTAACAGCTATGTGATTGGAGGTTCAGTATTCCCACACAAGAGGATCCATAAGGCCACTTGGATTTCACCGGATGGAGTAACTGAAAACCAGATTGACCACTTCTGCATCACCCGACGTTTCAGACGCTCACTGGAGGATGTCATAGTACAGAGAGGAGCTGATGTTGGATCTGACCATCACATGCTGCTGGCAAGACTCAAACTCCGCCTCAAGAAACAAGGTACCAGAGCAGGAACAAAGAGAAGAAAGTTTCAAGTGAGCCTTCTGGATGGAGACAAGAAGGAAGAGTTCCAGCTGACGCTGAGGAATAGATTCAAACCCCTTGTTGACCTCGAAGAGACAGTAGATTTGGAGACTCACTGGGCTAAGGTAAAAGGAGTATTTACATCGACATGTCAGGATGTTCTTGGGGAAAAGAAAGTGGAACACAAGGAATGGATCAGTCAAAAATCACTGGACTTGATAAGGATAAGAAGAGACCTAAAAGAACAGGTAAATGCAAGTCGTACAAGAAGCTCAAGAGTTGGTAACCAGGAAGAGTACCGGGCAACAGCTAAAGAGGTCAAAAAATCAATTAAAAAAGACAAAGAGGAGTTCATAGGAATGTTAGCAGAGAAAGCAGAGAAGGCAGCAACAGGAGGACACATGAGGATCCTCTACCAGACTACAAAGACTCTTGCTGGAAAATATGGAAAACCTGAAGTTCCTGTCAAGGATTACAACAGGAAGGCTATTTTTGGAAAGGAAGCTCAGGCAAAAAGATGGATAGAACATTTTAACAGCCTCTTGAACAGACCTCCACCAAGCAACCCACCCGACATTCTACCCGCAAGAAATGATTTACCGATCAGTTGCGACCCTCCGACTAAAGCAGAGATTAATGATGCCATAAAGCAGTTAAATCGAGGCAAGGCAGCTGGACCAGATCAGATCCCACCAGAGGCGCTGAAGGCAGATGCTGCTGGGGCTGCAGAGGGTCTGCACTCACTATTCTCGAGGATTTGGATCGGAGGCAAGTTTCCAAAGGACTGGAAGGAAGGACACCTCGTGAAGCTTCCAAAAAAAGGGGACCTCAGCAATTGTAGTAACTACAGAGGAATCACACTTCTCTCCATCCCAGGAAAGGTTTTCAATCGGATTCTTCTCAAGCGAATACAGAATGCAACAGACCCAAAACTTCGTGAGGAGCAAGCTGGTTTCAGGAGTAACCGATCAACCACCGACCAGATCGCCACGCTGAGAATCATAGTAGAGCAGTCGCTAGAGTGGAACTCCCAACTGATAGTGAACTTCCTTGACTACGAGAAGGCCTTTGATAGCATCGATAGAGAAACACTGTGGAGAATATTGAGACATTATGGAATCCCAGAGAAGATGGTGAACCTTATCAAGAGCATGTACGACGGGACAAGTTGCAGAGTTGTACACGATGGCGAGCTTACTGACAGCTTTGATATCAAGACTGGTGTTAGGCAGGGTTGTTTGCTGTCCCCATTTCTGTTTGTCCTGGTGATTGATTGGCTTATGAAAGAAACCACAAGTGGAGGAAGAAATGGCATACAATGGACCCCATGGACACAGCTGGACGATCTAGATTTTGCAGATGACTTGGCACTATTGTCGCACACACACGACCAGATGCAAGCAAAGACTACAGCTCTAAACAAAATTTCAGAATCTATTGGATTGAGGATACATCCTGCGAAGTCGAAGGTCCTAAAAATTGTTGCACTCCCAAGCGCACAAGTCAGAGTAGGAGACCAACCACTGGAAGATGTAGAGTCCTTCTGCTATCTTGGTAGTATCATTGACAATAAGGGAGGAACAGAGGCAGAAGTCAAAGCACGAATTGGAAAGGCACAGGCAGCTTTCACGTCCTTAAGCAAGATTTGGAGAACCAAGGATATATCTCTAAAAACAAAGCTGAGGATATTCAACTCGAACGTGAAGTCAGTCCTGTTGTATGGATGTGAGACTTGGAATGCGTCTCAGGCCTGCATAAAGAGAATCCAAGTTTTCATCAACAGATGTTTGAGGAAGCTACTTAAGATCAGATGGACAGACAAGGTCAGCAATGAAATTGTATGGAAAAGAACAAGACAGAGCCCAGTCAGAGAGGAAATTGGTAGGAGGCGATGGAGATGGATCGGCCACACTCTCAGGAGGCCAGGAAACAGCATCACGAAGAAGGTATTGGATTGGAATCCCCAGGGCAAGAGATCAAGAGGAAGGCCGCGCGGAACGTGGAGAAGAGCCAGAGAAAATGATGTGCAACGAAGCGGAAAGACTTGGAATAATGTAAAGAGGCTGGCCCATGATAGAGAGGGATGGAAAGTGTTTGTTGGTGGCCTATACCCTGATCCAGGGTGAGAAAGGCAATGATGATGATGATGATGGAAAAACTATCATGACTCGACTTTTGTCAAAAATTGAGATATTTGGCATGTTTGTAACCCTTGACAGCCCGCAGGTTGTATAAATTGGGGGTTAAATTCTGAAAACTAAGGGTTAAATAATGTTTTTAAATATTGTAACTATTCAGTCTGTCAAAGAAAGTTTGACAGCTTTTTGTTTGTCCTGAAAAATTTGTAAAATCCAAGTTACGATAGTTTTCCATGTGTGTGTCCCTCGATTTGTCTAATCAGTGATTTTCAAGATCAGGGGTGTAAGAGTATTAACCCTCTTGCTGCCGCAAATGTTACAAAAGACTGCCACACAGCCCATGTATCAGCCCTACCGTTTCACGCTAAACTGCTGCGGTGCCGATATATCAGCCGACATTGTTCTGGCATGTTTCGCACTTTTACACCACTTCCTGCTATCTTTCTAGCCAATAATTCATTATTCTGGTAGTCTAAAGGAAGGAAGGATGCTTGGGCTTGGCAGCAAAAGGGTTAAACAATAAGTGTACATTTCCAGTTTAAAGGTAATTTGAAGATTGGCTCATTATTTCTTTTACTTTATAAGAGTGCAGGCCTGAAGGAGAAACCATAGTTTATTGATACTTATGATTTTTTTTCGTTTTTGTTCCAGACACCCAGTCTTATGTGCTCAACTTTCATGGGCGAGTGACCCAAGCATCTGTGAAGAATTTTCAGATTGTTCATGATAATGATGGTAAGTTTATAAGCACTCAGACTTGATTTGACTATTTTGTCAAGTCTGTCAACAACTTAATCTAAATTTAAGAGAAGATTTGTATATTTTTCTCCTTTTCAATAGCAGGTTTTCGTTGAACATTGTTGGACATTTGCTTATAAAATGAAAGATTAGCCATTCTTCTGAATTCAGTTAAATATTTTGCTTGAAATCGTCTTAGAAGTATTTTATTTTGATTTTTTTAAAGAGGTATAAAAATTTCACTTCATTATATGTTTGTTTATTCCAGTGGACTACATAGTGATGCAGTTTGGTCGAGTAGCAGAGGATGTGTTTACAATGGATTACAACTACCCAATGTGTGCACTTCAAGCATTTGGTATTGCACTGAGCAGCTTTGATGGGAAACTGGCCTGCGAGTGACAGCCTCTCCTGCCTCCGTTATTGTTAAACCTCAGTTCAGAGTTTTGGAACCATATCAGTAACTTGCCGCCACCCCCCACCTGTAGCCATCATCAGCTCCAAACAGCAGAAATATCCGCAGCAACATTCGATGCAACCTTGTCATTTTCAGAGCTGTCATTCAAGCACAAAAACATGTATTCCTTCCTCTCCACCTGTTACAGTGGAACACATTTTTATACACAGTACACTCCATTCTCTCTAGTCTGTCAGCTGTCTTGTATATATATATATATATAGACATATCTAAGGGGCCGTTAATGAAATATGTAAGCTCTCAAGGTGGGGGAGGGGAGGGAGGCCCCCCAGCATGTGGAAAGTACATTGGGAGGGTTCTAAGGCGTGTCCATGCAGTGTTAAATCATTGTAATGAGATCAGTTCTAAATTATTATTTTTTTTAAGTAAGTTGTAGGATTACATAAAAGTATTTTAAAACATCAATATCTTATCATGGAGATTCATCATACAAGGGTGAGGAAGGGGGAGTGTGAAGCCACGTATTATATGAAAAATGTACACAGGGGAGGGAATGCATAGAAAATTGCCAAAATCGAGGTGTATTAAACTTTATGGATGGCTCCTGGGGTAGTTTGTGATATCACAGATAAAACAAACCCACCTTTGCATATGTGCACGGTTGTTGCATTGACAATGTTCTACTGTTTGTTTTTTTTTTTCTTCCATATGTTTCATACTTACTATTGGTACTTACAGAGAGTTAAATGAATTTTTTCCAGAACTAATGTTAATGACTTATGGACACCCCCCCCCTCCCCCCCCCCCACACCTCCTGTTCCACAAAGACACAAAACAAGTTTAGCTATATATTCCTTATCTCATCGATATCTGATCAGTTAACCCCTCTCTCAAAACATTTCTTATTAGTAGCCCACAGAATACTATGTGTGGGGGGGAAAAAAATTGTTTTAATTTGTGCAAATTCAGTGGAGTGAGCATAGACCAACTCTTCTTATAAGCTGATTATGATGTTTTTTACATTGTTTTTTTTTTCATATTGAAGTGATTTAATTGATGATACAGAATTTATTTCTTACTTTAATGATAATTTTATAATATCGAAATCAAAAAGAGTTTGCTTTATTGTTGTAGCAGTTGGAGGGTTACGTGGCAAACAAAAGTGTTAGATATGTGTCAGCGTTTCACAAAACAGAAATCTGCACAGTACTGTTGGACATGGTTTATCTGCATCTTTTAAAACTTGTTAACACAAGATGCAAGGTGAAGCGAGATTTAGTGCGGGATAGAGAAGTTCATTTCTAAGAGTTGTTTAAATAACAGTGAAGTTATTTTAGAAATAGGTAAAACATTTTTTCAGAACTGAGCATTGTTGGTAACCCTCTGTCCTGCTACGCCGCCGCCGCCCCCTGCGATACACAGATATGTGGAGTGTATCAGTTGCCCTGTGTGAATAAAGTGTATGCCTGTCACACACCTGATGGTCATCGGGTAGATTTGTTCAGGATACAAACTCTGTTCCCTTGCATGACTCAGAGAGTAATGTCTGTGAAAAGAAGAACAGGTTGTGATTTTCATCTTCTATTTTGGCTTTGGCGAACTTTTTACTATCTGAATCGTGTATTTTTGCTCCTATCTGTGCTTTTTACTTAAAAAAAAAAAATCTTACAAATAATACATATCTACATTTTGAGCTGCTCTTTGCCATATATGTAATGTTGAAATTTGTTCCTGATGTATTATTAATGTTTGAACCATAATGTTCGCGCGCCAACTTACAACAATAATTTATAAAATGACATTCCATCTCAATGTTCTCTTGTTGTTGTAGTGACACATGGTGCAGTCCACTTAACAATTGAATACATGTTTACTTCTTCAAATATTCTTTTATAAAGGATATGTGGTCACTGTTGCTGATGAGAGAATGGAATTTCAACTGATAGAAAGGACCTATATATGTTTTTGAGTGATATTTCATTTTATATGTTACTTAAGGCATTGAATATGAAACCAGAAAAATTTCAAATTTTACCTCCGTTTGTAAATTTTGAGTTGGTAATTGACTTGTCATTCTCTTTTGCAACGCCTAATGTTCTGAAGAACACTGGATGTCTGGTGAGTCCTAACCACTGCCACATCCTGGTGTGCTAGACACAAAGGAAATAATGCAGATACAGCCAACGGGATTCCAATTTTTTTTTTTTTTAAATTTGGAAAAGATGATCTTTCAATAGTGTTTTGCTTTGATCAGATATCAAACAGCCTTTCAAATGTTCAAGTAAGAGCAGTTTTTTAAATTGAGGTTGTTTGTATTTGCTTCTGCCAGTGAATAAGAAATGCTGTATCCACAGAGGTCATTATTTTGCTTTTAAGCTGGTTGATGCACTGATACAATCCAGGTTTTAGTGATCCTCTTAAAACAAAGACCACAGACACGGTCCAGGGGTTTTCTAGTAATATCTATATTCTAGTAATATTTTTTGAGGCAGTCTCAATTTGCAAAATTTCAAAGGTTCAGCTGTTAAATTATTTTTTTTTAGATGTAGGTCAGATGTCATTTATGCAACTTTTTTTTTCATTTTTAATAATGAAGTGGCAACCAGTTTTAAATAGCCAAAGACAGGCCTGGAGGTGAGGAGGAGAAATGACTTGTTGTATTCGGTAATGTTGTGAACTACACCAGTTTTATTTACGTGTTGTTTGAGTATTAGGATAGAGTCAAAGCAAATAATGAATTAATACATGAGTATGAATGATGCTGTAATAGTGAGCTTTATGGCATTTTTCTCTTCAAAGATGTCACATCCATGGTGTTGCTTTGTCCTGAGTTCAGTAAATTACTTGAAGTAGTACAATGTAGAAAGTCATTAGTGTTAATTATTGAGATAGTACATGGGAAATAAGAGAGCTGTGATGGTATGCATGAATTTTTTGTAAGTTTACCTGTTTTTTACTCCACAGATAGTGTCTTTAACCCAAAGATACAAGCATGTTATGAGGATGCCTTAAAAGGTCATACATTTTTGTCATAGCTTTCATATACCTGTTAAGAACAGTACTTTTAAGAATCTGCTTGTGAAGAATCAAGTCAGGGATAAGAAATATTGCGAGGTGTCGGTGGGCACTTCTGGTCGAGTCTCCTTCTTTCCTATCATTTTGCTATAGTCTGACTATCGTCTTGTATCTTCCTAGAAAGATGTGACCATTATTGTGTCCACATGCTTTCTCCAAACTCAAACAGGAAATATTTCTCAAAACCTGAGTGGCACAGTGTATGATACTGTGAAGGTCACCTTTTTTTTTCCGAGAAAGTCTACAAGGGGTGATTTTTGGGGGCATTGAATTATTTCAGTGATTGGACCTGTGACGCCGCAATTTGCATTTTATCGAGGGGGTGGATATCTGCCAGCTCAGGTTCTTTTGTTGCTGGTTTAGATTATGAGTGAAGTGTTGAAGGTTTCTGTCAGATACATTTGCTCATGCTAGTCAGTCACAGTGTGTTTTAGGTTGGAATACAGGTTACATACAAATGCTACGGTTGCCATTTTTGATGTACCACTTGTTTGTTACTGTTGAGTCATAGGGAAACTACACCTGAGCTTTTTGGACTTTTTTTTTTTTCAAAGCTCTTACCACCTCCCCCCAGCCCCTTCCTCATGGAATTTCAGCCGAGAATATATCCATATTTGGAATGTCATTGACTGAGAGATTGCTGCTGGGCTTTTTTTTCTTTTTTGTTTGTTTGTATGTTCCACTTGTGGCCCACCCCGGCCCCAGTTTAAAGGTAGCAAAGCTTTGACATCAGAGCTGAAATGTGATCCTTTTATGGCAGTGTTCAATGGAAGACCATGGGATAAGGGCCGCAGCCCTATAATAGCAGATTATCTCCCTTCTACCTTGACCACATAGTCCCATAAGCTAAATGGTAGTTTATTACACACACACATAATATATTCATGGTTATTAGAGCAAATGTGATGTTGACTAGAATGTGAATGGCATGAGCACAGTTAAAACCTTTGATATTGTGTCAAGTACTATTACAGCAAAGTTAAAAAAAAATTACATTTGCTTACTGTATTATAACATTTTACATATCCCAGACTAGCCCACCCATTTTTTAATCGAAAATTATTTCATTTTATACACTTCACTTTTATACATTACATGAAATATATGGTGTTTTACAGCACTATGTTTGCTTTTCACATGTAAGTAGAAATTGAGAGTATGCACACTTTTTTTTTTTTTAAATTAGATCAACTTACACATTTAGAAAATAGAACACTATAATTTCTATATCAATAGCATCTACATATATTTCATGGAAAATTGTCTTTTAGTCAGTTTTTTTTTTTTTTTTCAATTTAGCCTGTTTGAAACCTTAGTTGTTGCATTTTTTAAAAATATTTGATAAAATATATAACTCTGGGCAGTAGAATAGTTTATACCTACCAGATGTATAAATGCATATTTTGGTCCATTGTAATCATTACCAGTCCCACAGTAAGCCAGCCAGCAACTCTTTGTCAGTCTGACAACACAGGATTTACTTCAAGTTTGCCTGTAGGAATCTCATTGTTCTTACGGAGGTCCACTGGTTACAGTATCACATCACCATAGGTTTGATGTAAGAAATCATTCCCCACAGTAACCCTACAAATTTTCTTATCAAATCTACATCGAATAGATGTAGGAATGCCAACTGGGAACTTCCTCAACTGGAAACAAAAATGTCATAGTAATTGCTCACATTTGATGTCCTACTAGATCTGGTTTGAGATACTTGTCTTTCAATTCCAAAACTTCAAATAGCCATTCTTTGTACTTATTGTATTAGCTTGTTTTCCTTTTACACCCTTTGAATCCTTTTATATGTTGAAGCAGGAGAGCTGATTGTTATGACATACAGATCAGTATTCAGATTGTTTCATAAATATATGTAGGTAAATGTTGCTGATAGCTAATTCGGACCCCTATTATGGATGATTTAGATAGGCCATATATATGATTAAAGGTTAGACTCAATATTCTGTGCAGTAAGCCTCTGGCACCTGAGATTAAATATGATGAAAGTGGAGTCTATGATTCCTCTAAACATTGTGAAGGTAACTCACTTCTTGGAGTAGATTTGAAATTGAAAAGCATTTTTCCAAAACTGGGTAAGTCAAATTTTATATGAGTTATAGCCATTCAAAATTAGTGTAAGCATTCAGTTAATACTTGCTGTCTCGTCTTTATCCGAAGTTTTGACTGAACACTTTCAAGTTGTAACTGAGCACTTTCACTACCTCTTACACTAATTTTGACTGACTATCTGAAAGGGGCCGTAACTCATGCAAAATTTTACTTACCCAGATTTTGAAAAATGCTCTTTCAATTGTTAAACTAACACTTTCTAAAGTTTAATTTCAAAATTTTGCAAGTGATTTTCTTTCTCGAAATGCACTGATGTGGTGATAGAATAAAGAGGTTCTAGGGTAACGATATCCCAGGATGTTTTCAGACCCAGGCTAACCAGTAATCACTTCTCAAGTTTCATTATGCTGCCTTCTTGGCTAAGCCTACAAAAATTACACAAGAGATGAATTCCACAGTAAAAGAAACATCTTTCCTTCTTCTGTCTTAATCTTTGCTTGTCTTTAAAATGCTGTCTTGCCTTTGATTACTTTCACAGACCTTGAAGAATTTTGTTCTATAATTTGCTCGGTGTGAAAAGTGGTTACGCGGGCTTGCATAAAAGAGTGGAACATTTTTATTCTCTATTTTGTAAATGATTTTAGATTTTAGAATAAACTACACTTTAAAATGTCCCAATGGTATCATTTGGGTATATTCTTTTCCAATATATTTCATGTGTTTACTATTTGCCAACAGGCAGATAAACATTCCAGTTTCTCAGTTGTAATTGTTAAGCTTATGTTGAACGTTTTCATCAGTTTAATCTTTTCATGATGTTGGACTTTCACTTTTGTTCAGTGAAATTATGTACATTCATTTTTCATCACAATTTCAGTTTAATCCTTTCATACTGTTGTATCACAAAATATGTTTTGCTGTGATGTTAATGTTAATTCAAGCTTATGAATGAAATCATTTTCTCCCCAGATAACCTACATGCATACAGGACAAAAGAGTTTAACTTTTGCGAGAGTAACTCATACATGAAGTTTGTCACTTTTGTTTGAGATATGAATATAAGGCATGAATGTTCTGTGGAGGAAGCAACAGCAAGAAAGATAAACGATGGGGAAAACAAAAAGGTGACAAAAAATATTTTTTAAAAACACACAGAAAATATGTGGGGTGTCAGCAGGGCTTGGAATAAAGTTAATGTGGCTCACTATCAAATGTCCTTGTAGATAGGAAATGCAAGTTAGAAGAAGGGATTATGATTGGAGGCAGTGAGGTGTGATGAAAAGGCAAAGTAATGTGATACGGAGCTTAAATAATAGTAATACATATCGGTATTTATTTATTTCTTTTCTAATGTATTTCCTGATGTCGCAGTTCTGCAGTCAACATGGGTGATTAGTTGAATTCAGTGATTATTTGCATGCTGTGTATCATGCCTTACGTCACCACCACCAGCCCCCCCCCCCCCCCAAGGCATCTACTGTGATCAACAAACCTAAGTTAAAAAGCACCTTTAATTCCAAATAATAATGCCATCATACCAAGTCTTCTTATCATTCAATACTGTCCTTTCTCCAACAGTGTTCTTTTAAGGAAAGTATTTTGTGAGAAGCGGCTATTGAAAGATTGCTGAACAGTGATGTTTGCTGATATATCATATGTGTGTGAGTGAAAAAGGAGACACAGCTTATTTGCTTTCCATTTTTGCCCTGCGCTGGGGCAAAATCTTTGTTTCTCAAGGGCTTCAGCATAAAGCTGTCGGCCCTAATTGTCCTGGTCTTTTCCTTGGGACATTTTTTATTTGTGTGCAATGATTATTCAAGCTAAATCCATCCATTTATAGGCTCTACTTATTGTTATTATTGCTATTTATGTCATTTGATACTTACCGTCACACTCACATGATAAATGCTGCAGTCATTTTTGGGGCAGTATCTTGTACCACGGTTCGAATACCTCCATGACTTTTAAAAATGTTTATCTTTTTTTATGAAATATATAACAAAGACAGGGTTTCAGAAAGATAAAATAAAACTGTTGTTTTAGATTTCCAAATGAAACCAACTGGCTTTATCATGTTTACACAAAAAGGTGAAAAATGTCTTACGCATTTATTGTATGAGTGTGTGTTATTTGTTTGTACATGTGCAAACTTTTTAACTGTCCCGTTGTAGTTACTTCTGCATTTTGTCACAACGATTCACTGCAGACAATGGAATCATGACAATTCTGAGTTATTAGTGCTTGTCCAGCATGAACACATTAAAGCCCCTGTGCGTTTGTCTGTATATCCTTGGTACTCTATGGATACAAAAACAATGTTGATTCACAATAGCATAAAAATATTTATGAATTTATGAATGTCCAACCAGTTAGAGCAAATTGGTGATTGGGGTAATGGTATGCGGTTTGATTAATAAAAAATTAAAGTACACATTTGTCGGCATTGGCAAGTACAAAAAAAATTGGATGTTTTGAGAAGCAAACCGTGATTTTATTTCATTTTCTGAACTTCAGTGGAAACAACATCTTACGGATTCTATGCCGTGGCCTCACATTTTATTATGGGAACTTTCGTATTGTTTGTTTATTCATTGTGACAATCTGCAACACAAGTTTTTGTTTTTGTTTTTTGTTTCTTAGACTTCATCCTTGAAACTGAAAACAAATGCCACATTTTCAGAAACTCTTACACTGGCCTCGTTTCAGGGTTAATTCACTTACACAACTATTGTCCACAAATTCTTTTTAAGTTACTTTTATGGCATTAAAAATCATCACTTCAAACTGATATATTACCCTGAAGATATTTTTGTTTTTTTCAGTCATTCTTTGATGAACTACTTCAAAGTCAGGTTATGTAACTGGTATTATATATAGGTTATTGCTTTGATGAAACTGTAGTATCAAATTATTTTCTTTTTACCAGTTTTTCTCTTATACTTTCAATTTGGAATATCATATTAATATTGATCATTATGAAGAATCACCAAGATGTGACCAGCAGTTAATGTTTTGGATTCTTGTTCAAAACTGTATTGCATTGTATTTTTCAACTGATCTTTTTCAACCAATTTAACATTAATGTATAAAGCAAAATGTCAGATTGTTGTCATAAATATTTTTTATGTATTTTATCTTTTTTTTTTCTTTTTTCTTTTTTTTTTTTTTAAATAATGTGGCCTCTCAAAAGATATGCCGTCCATATAATTGAAATTTTGCATAAAGATCCTATTTTATTGTAGTTTTCTTTATCTTCATTTTTTTTTTCTTTTGTTTTTGTTTCTTAAACGTTATGTCTAAATGTAATTCTCTTTGTCTACCTGTGACTGTAATAAATGGACCTATGGTCATAGTTTGGAGCCTGATTCTGTTTTTTTCATTGTCTGTGAGAATATTTTCTGCAAAGGTGGTCATAGTTGCAGTATGGAACTTCTGGATGTTTGTTTGGTTTTTTTTGTTTAAACAGTTCTAATTCAAGGAACCACCTACACACATACTCAAATGTGAGTGTGCATGAGAAAACCCACAAAAAGTCGGCAAAATGACATTTTGAGTTCTGTACATATTTAATAAAAGACAAGGCATTTCTGATAAATTGAAGTCAGTAACCCCCTTAAAACAAGATTTTGAGAAAACGGAATTTAATCCTATAAGTGGCAATAGCTAATTGACCAAGTAATAATGGAGTGATTGATGTTAGGAGACCGTAGTCTAATAACTAAGCCATTATAGATATCATAGTGAGTAGTGTTCATTGCTCGTCTACAGTTTACCCTGTAACATGCCATGGTCCCCTAAAGAATAGCCAAGTTGGAAGTTTGTGTCAGACCCATATTTTCACTTCAAAGCCGTTTTTCTCAAAATCAGCTCTGCCGACTTATTGTGGGTTTTCTCATGCAAACTCACAAATATCAAAAGATAAGCCGCCCACATAATCGAAATTTTGCACAAAGATCCTATTTTATTGTAGTTTTCTTCCTCTTCATGTTTTTTATCTTTTGTTTTTGTTTCTTAAACATTATGTCTGAATGTAATTCTCTTTGTCTACTTGTGACTGTAATAAATGGACCTAATCACTGGTTCTGTTTTTAATTCAATGATTGTCTGTGAGAATAGTTTCTGCAGAGGTGGTTACAGTTGCAGTATGGAACATCTGGATGTTTAATTGTTTGTTTGTTTGCTTTTTGTTTTGTTCAAACAATTTAATTTTAGGAATCACATACACATCAATCTCATCTTAGCCCTCACCCCACTCCCCTTGATGCTTTGAATGGGGTGGTGCAGTTTGCTGATTGGCCTGCGAGATCTGCAGGTATGTGCAGAAGGCTAATGGCACATTGGGTGGAGTCTGTTTTGTCTCAGTGCACGAGATTTCTCTTTTCGACAGCTCAGCACACCTTTGGCGCCCTGGAACTACTGGGGTAGACTTGTTTTGGTCTCCCATTACGTGAGGTTATGTTAAACCCTATTACTGTCTGGAAGGAGTTACAGTGTGTATGTCGTGCTATGGGTGTTTGAATTGCAAGTTCATCTTACAAATTAAGTATCTGTGGCTGTTTTTATTTATAAACTCCAACAAAATAATTATGCATTTCTGAAAAATCCTTTAACATATTCTGGCAGTACAGTAGTGAACAAAACTGCTAAATTAATTTTACTTGGCATATGACAGAAATAGGATTAGGCCTAAGTCTGTATTTCAAAGTTAGCATTAAAACTAAGACAAAACAGACTTGAGGTCGCCAGCGGGAAAAGTCTCCTCTCTGGTGTAGCGGAATACTGTACTGAAAAGGAACACAACTCTCATCCCTTCCCAACAAACAAATGAAACTACTGACGTTCAAAGTTCATGACATTAACGATATGAAAAAGACAACAGCTCCTATTGTGGTGAGTGAAATCAGATAATAGGCAAAGCTCAAATTTCTATTGGGCCAGGGAGGGTTACATTCTTTCGTGAAAACAATTAAGATCAATTAGGATCAGTGGTTGGCCTTTATGACTGAATATGCGTAAAGATTTAATTCCAGTTTATTTTGAACAGAAGGAACGACGACAATGGAAGATACTCGTAGAATAATAATTATAGTTCAGAATTTATAATTACAGATTTCAGCTTGACATCCAAGTGAATGAACTCTAAATAGTTAAGCAAGTGGAAAATAACGCTTTGGTAATGGCGTGAATGGTTTGTGTTTAGATCTTTATTGTAGGAGGTTCCGCTGCCCTTGGCATTTGCACATCACTTTTTCTTGTTTTATTTTTCTTCTTGTGGTAGGGATTAGTTTTCTGTAAAGCGCCTAGAGCAAACCCGGAGGTTTGGATTAGGCGCTATATAAATGATCTTCATTATCATTATCTTCATTATATATAATTTTGCCCGGGCATCGGCCTTGTACGGCCTGCTCTTCACGATTTCCAACTGCCAAGGTATCTTTAATGTATGCAATATGCACACTAGCCCTCCGAATCGTTCGTCCTTATCCGAGAAAACTAGGTGCTCGATCCTACCTACCGCAGGATCAGGGACAGGAAAATATGAGAAAAATTCCAAAATTCCAACATGCTTGCACCGACCGGGATTAGAACCCGGTGTCTTCGGCATGAGAGGCGAGCACCTTGCCTCTAGACCACCATGTCCCCCCCCCCCCATAGGAGCGGGAATTTATATCCAGCCACGCGTTTTGAGTTTCAGTTTTATGGTCAATATGCACGATAACGGCCACTTTGCACCTTTCACAGTCTATTTAGGTACCGTACATTAGGCTATTATATAGGCCTATGTTCTTTATTTATGTTTCGCATTCAGAGCTTCCGAATTTAACAATAGAATTAAACACTTTCATATAATTTTATCACATTGGCAAAGTTCTCAAACGTTGTTTTGTATCGATCTGAAAAAGTTTTGTACATGAGTATAAAAGTTTTTAAATCAAGTTGTAGATCTTAGCCTCTCTCAGAAAGGACAGGATGCGTTAATTGTGAGTCCGCGTTAGAAAATAATTCTTTCATGGATCCTCAGGCACACTATATACCTTCTTCGGGTATGCATGAAGTCTACACATTCAGTTGAAATATGTTTTAGTGATAGTTGGCTATTGACGTCAAGTTTGCACATGGGAATGACATCGTGCTATGTAGATCTGCTGGTTACGACATCACGCCGTCTTCGGTTTGATATAGGCACCCCCCCCCCTCCCCCCCTGGGTCCCGCAGAGATCCTGCCAATCCTACAGGAATCTTGGTCGGACTCAAGTGGCGTTTCCGGCTGGGTAGCTACTGAGCAAAACATAAGTCCAGGCGACTTAAGCGGCCAAACTCCAGTTGAAACATGTGGAGGTAGGCTACAGCTTAGAGAAGAATGCCCCCAAGCGTTTTGCGCTAGGAGCGCGTACGTATACGTTCCCATCCCTAACCCCGTCTTTATCCTCAACCCTAGATCGTATGGAATTCCTAACCATGCCCCTTACTCTTTCAACCAAAAAGCAGGAGGAAAACAAACAGAAAATCTGAAAGAATAATTAATGAAGGCTGTTGTTAGGAATATTATGGTAAGGGGGGGGGGGGGAAGACTCTCTAGCTCTGGGGTTACAAGAGGATTTAAAATACGCACTTGGGTGCGTACGAACAGGCGACAACAATCCCTTAGTCCCAGAGGAATTGCTTCAGAAGATGCACAGATTCTCTGCAATCATCTCATGTTCATCCCAGCGACCTTATCTGCAAGCGAACGTTCTGCATCTGCTCTGCCAGGAACATAATGACATGGACACGACTGAACCATTTCATGCTGTTCCACATTCACGCGGACGTAAAAATTGCATTGTTATAGATGCTCTATCTTTAGAGCCATAGAGGAAATCGCCAATGAATTTGTGAATACTGGAAAAGAGTACGTGTGTCTTTGGAAAGTTCATCGACAAGGACCGCGCTGACAACGAAAGGAATTGGGAAGGCAAGGAGTGTGGACCTAGGCCTAATGCAAAATACTTTGAAAATTGTATTTGTATAACTCTTTAATCCCATTTGGGAAATTTGCCTTTGTGACATTGCAGCCCAGTTACAACTGGAGCAAGCACGTCGTCGCCACAGTGCAACGCCGGTCGGCGGTTTTTTTTTGGGGGGGGGGGGGAGATGAGGGAGGGGGAGGGAATGGTAGGGATGAATTTTATTTAATTTTGCCGGGGCAGCGGCCTGTTCGGCCTGCTCTTTACGATTTCCAACTGCCAAGGTATCTTTAACGTGCGCAACGTGCACACGGGCCCTCCGAATTTTTTCGTCCTTATCCGAGAAGACTAGGTACTCGATCCTACCCCTCAATAGGATCAGGGACACGAAAATATGAGAAAAATCCCAAAATTCCAACATGCCTGCACCGGCCGGGTTTTGAACCCGGGATCCTTGGCATGAGAGGCGAACACCTTGCCTCTAGACCACCTTGTCCCCGACCTTTTTTGACGACCTTTTTTGAATGAAAAACTAAAACATAGCGATCGGGGATCGGCATTATGTGAGGCGCTCCAGGGAAATGGTCCACACTGCCATTTTTTTTTTAATTTGTGAGTGTGCATGAGAAAACCCGGCATAAGTCGGCAACATGACATTTTGAGTTCTGTACATATAATAAAAGACAAGACATTTCTGATAAATTGAAGACAATGACCCCTCTAAAACAAGATTTTGAGAAAATGGCATTTAATCCTATAGGTGGCAATAGCTAATTGACCAAGTAATATTGGAGTGATTGCTGTTAGGAGACCGTAGTCTAATAACTAAGCAGTTATAGAGATAGTGAGTAGTGTTCACTGCTCATCTACAGTTTACCCTGTAACATGCCACGGTCCCCCAGCAACAGCCAAGTCGGAAGTTTTTGGATCTTGTTAGGAGACCGTAGACTAATTACAAAGCCGTTATAGAGATCATAGTGAGTAGTGTTCACTGCTCGTCTACAGTTTACCCTGTAACATGCCACGGTCCCCTAAACAACAGCCAAGTTGGAAGTTTGTATCGGGCTCATATTTTCACTTCAAAGCCGTTTTTCTCAAAATCAGCTCTGCCGACTTATACCGGGTTTTCTCAGGCACACTCACATTTAAAACTGAGTTAAAGGTATACTGTGGAAATACAAACTGTCCTGAGAAGAATGCACTCTACATCATGTAAAAATGTAGAAAATTGACCAAGTTATTGCTATTTCAAGATGGCAAAGTAGAAAAATTCCCTTTTGAGAAAAACGCGTTTAAAGTCTACGCAAATTAAATTAAAAAAAAAAGATCGTTAGATTGGATCAGAAAGAGTGAAAAACAACAACAAAGCATATTTACAGGCGGAATTTATTAGAATCCTTTTGTCCACACATAAAGAAATGATTGAGGAATCTATTTATGCCGAAAACTGATATAGGACCAGGACGTCCATATTCACCTTTTTTAGGCTCTCTCTCGAAAGTGCCGATCGCAACAATCGACCATTTCCGCAGAGGCATAAGACTGATAAATATTCAGAGAGAGCATAATGTGAGAGAATAACAAAAATCGCACATTAGGACAAAACAAGCCAACATAATCAGGACTGCATGGCATAAGTTGTTATGAGTGAAAGTGACTTATCAGCGACCCACAAGGCCTGGAAGAATTCATAAGACAAATGTTTCAGCTTCTGGGTGGGGGTTGTGTTGGGGGCTCAGCCTCCAGCTCCCCAGACACCCCCGCCCCCTCTAAAAAAGTCAAAAGCTTGCACTTTATTTGGTTTAAAGCATGAACATTTCAGAGACGTCAGTATACCTGAAACCTTTCTGGATGTCTTCAACGACACAAACATTTATCACAGGACCAAATACTGGGCGTGGCCGTTGTTTTAATTTTGTCCGATCATGGTGGAGCCCATGTTGTTTGTTTGTTTGTTGTTGTTTCTTTATTGAAAGTGGGGCTTGGGACACAAAAGGTTGAGTCGAGGCACTGCTGTGATCGTTTACCGAGAGAATGAAACGGAACAATTTTAAGTTTCTCGTAGATGTCTGCACATTTTGAAACTACAATGTACTATCCTCAGCCGTGAAACCAAGAACAAATCGGCCCACTCATCAGTTTGGATGCTGAGAACGATATTTGTACGTATGACTGCGCTGTACGGATCGACAAGCCTATGGTCCTTCATAACAGTAAATTGATTCGCATCTATCGGTGCACCACACATTACATTGGAGTGGAGAGGGGGGGGGGCGGGGCATATCATGGTCGTCTATATATCATCTTCCTTCAAAAACGAGGTTACAACATTAGATACCCCCACCTCCAACCCCAACATACATACACTTTGCTGATGTTATCAATTCAAGCAATTAACAGGCATTGCACAATCTGTTTTGACTACGTGTAGGTCTATATATGATTGTACTGAATGCAGCTACGCAGTGTTTCTATCACTATCAGTGTTAATGTTACATCGATGCAGGTCATTGGTGCGTGAAAATTTTGCCCTGGAAATAGCTGGGTAAAGTTTTTAGCGGCTATTCATAGTTTGACGAAGGATCGAGACTTTCATAATGATAATTAATATATCAGTTCAATAGTGTATATCTATGTAATATATAACTTTAAAGTAAATTAAAAACTAAATTATTTAAACTTATGGACCAAAAGAGTTTAAAGGGAGTAGTTCATTTCGATTAAATCATGGGTGTGGAAGGTCGATCTACCCTCCTAAACAAAATTGATCTGTACGTCCATGTTGCAGTGTCGAAGGAACAAGTACAGCAAGACCACAGACTAGGGATAAACTACTATATTATTTATCTATGAGCAAGACTAATTTGCGTTTTGGACCATTCTTCCACTAAAACATCACAACTTTGGTCCTATTGCGGTAATAATTTGTCCTAGCCATCCTTACCAAATAAATCTTTAATGATCTTACATGGGCCAGTCTGTCAGGTAATTTCTCAAACTGTCCATGGAGCCACACAAATCATTTACTACATCCTAGTGATAAGATATTACTATTACCATGTACAAATCGTGCACATAAAAAAAGAATTATTTATTTATTTTGTGTTTTAAGTGTTTGTGTGAGGAGACCAAGTAGGCCTAGGCCCATATGCGTATATATAATGCTCTATGGAAAGAATGGAACCAAACATAAATGTTGAACAACTACAATGTCCTAGATTGAGTTTGACTGCTTCCAGTTTTATCCGTATTAGTTTTCAATACTGAATCACAAAAAAAAATAATGACATTTACTTGCTGCTATTCTTTTTAAAGTGATTGCCTAAAAGAGGATGGTTGATAAAACGGATAGGCCTGTTACAGGACGTTCAATGGATCAAGGAGAGAACGACAGATGAGACGAACAGACAATTTCATATTTGCAAAATAGCGATAATTTTAAATGCGGACATAATTTTAGTTCACAGATGTGACGAGTAAAAATCTTGCTGACAATACTAGTGAACTTGGCCTATATAATGGCTTTGCCAAATTGTATAGTTGGAAGGGAAATAATGCCGATGAGCAAAACTTGTTTAGTAGAGGGCGCTACATGACTTTCATGTCGGCTTTCATTCTTTGCAAATCTCATCACAAATTCGCCAAAATTGCGCAGAGATTTTGCATTTCAGTGATGCAGATAACTGAAGGCATTTTGTAATTTCAAGTCTTGCTGGGAAGAAAATGTCATAAGTGCAGGTTTTGCGGTCAGGAGTTTCACTTCATGTAAGTGCTTGGTAGCCTTCGCGGTACTGTCAACATTGTGGCAGTCTAGCAGCAGCGTTGTTTAGTGGCGTCAACCGCAGTTGTTCATTTAGTTTTTTGTCTCATTAAAGTACTGGCACTTTGCAGCTTACAACCCCAGTGTGTTTGCATCACTTGTTAGTGCGTGTTATTCCAGACTGTTGCTTGTAAAACATTTAAGCCACGCTGTTAAAACCTCTACACACATTCTAAACAAGATGAAAGCCCAGGTTTGCCCACCCATTTATAAATGAGCTCTTTATTTCACTTACAGTCTAGATCTATTCAGATGCTGTTAGTCATAGACCTAGACTCTAGGTACTTAATAACGTTGCTTATTTCTCTCAGTGTATGGGTTAAAATGTGTGAGTTTTTTTTTTTAGCGACTAGATCTAGAATCTAATTCCAGTGATAGCCTAGACTAGTAGACAGTTTATGAAAAGGACATGAGAGTTCAGGTTCAGTTAGAATTAGTCTAGATCTAGAATCTAGATCTAGATCTAGAGTAGAGGAATGCCTGCGCTACCCCCTAAGCTCCTTTTTGTGAATAACTTCCGTTTACACAGTTGGATTTTAATATTTTCTTCACTAGAGAGTAGCCCCTCACTTGACGCATAGCATGCACTACTTTCTTGACCCTTTAGCATGTGGTTTCTATAAAATAATGATGTGTTGTGACCTAGTTCGGGAATACCCATGCGATGAGTGGAATGTCCATGCCTCAATACGGGGATGTCCATGCAACAATGGAATGTCATGCGCTAGTCATATGGAATGCTCATGCACCATGGCTTGTTAGGCGTCAGTGTGTACAGCTTCAATAGACTCTTTTTTATGTGTTAGATATTTATTTATATACACACATGCTGAATAAAAAAAAAAATCAAAGATATATAATAGGAAATTTCTTTGGTGTTTATTATAATTTAATAACTGTAACATAACATCTCTCTTAATAATAATAAAAATAATAAGATATAACACTATTAACTCACACGCTGAAAAGAGTCAACATTCACACGCATGGGGGGTGACTGCAGTGGAAATCTACTGCCTCCAGCTCACTGGAGTCCATGTTCATGATGGCGGTATCCATTGTGCATCTTGTGTGCCACCACCCGTCACACAGTGAACACTGCACCCAGAGTCCTTCTGTATCCATCTTACAGCGCTTACATAAATTAGGGTCATTGTTCATTTCCACCTCGCTCTCATCATTATACTCCACCACCACATCCCCACTGTCATCACTGTCTGAGTCACTTGCCTGTGTCGTCATCAAACTTTTCAGCATCTTCTCATCAGCCTTCCTTTTCTTTTCTGCCTCTTTCTCTTCTTTCTTCTGCTGTCGCAACCGCTTGTTCTCTTCCACCCTCTTTTTCTTCTCCTCTGCTTCTTGTATCTTCCTCTTCCTGTTCTCCTCTCTTTCAGCTTTTCTTACTTCCTTTGCTAATTCCAATTCTTCTCTTTTTCTTTCCTTCTCCACCAACTCTTCTCTGAATTCTATGCCGCTTAACGCCATAGGCATAGATTTTGGAGGATTTCTTCCACCACTTTTGTTCCTAGGGAATTGGGGACGGGACAAGATGTCAATGCTACTGACATTGACAATGGTGTCGCCTGCTGCTGGTGTAGCTGATGCTGATGCTTGTGTCGCTGTTGGTGCTGGCGCTCGCGTCACTGGTGCTGCTGACCCTGATGGTGCCCCTGTTGCACTGAAACCAACACCACTCAAAAGCTCCTTAAGCTCCTCTTCGGCAATCCCGCCGGCCCCAGTGCCGAGTGTAGTCCAGGGAGAGTCCATCTTTTCTGGACTAGCTAACGCAGCAAAGTCAAGCAGCCGTTTCATTGCTGCTGAAGCTGGTCCTCCCGTTGGTGTTGCTGGGGGTGCTCGTACTGCCGCTGGTGCCGAGGGTGCTTGTACTGCCGCTGGTGCCGGGGGTGCTGGTACTTCTGCTGATGGTGGTGCAATGGCCAACGGTGCTGATGCTGCTCCTGTAGCAAAAGTGCGGCTTGGTGCCAGTTTGTCTGAATGCACCGCCCTTTCAGGGTTGTATGGGTAAATCCCACTCTTGGCAAAGCCATTGAACGCAACCTCGGGTCTTGTGGTGGCGTCCCAGACAGGTTTCAGCGCTGTTGTGAAAGTCCTGACACTTACGCTCTCTCCCGTTTCATTCATCACTTTTTGGCACTGTTCCCCCCAAGCCTGTTTCATGGCCCCAAACAGAGATTGGTCCAAGGGCTGAATAATATGGGAAGCATGGCTCTTTAAGCAGTAAAGCACTATCTGCTCCTTGATGCACAGATCGATCACCTCAATGTTTGAGGTATGCGAGGTGTGGCCATCGACAAACAGCACAACCGGTTTCCTTTTGTGAGCGACAGCTGGTACATAGCAGTCCCTGAGCCAGGACAGAAACACATCTGTGTTAATCCATCCATTTGTCGAAATCTGAAACTTTGCCTCTGGGAAGCCTGCCATGAGATCAAAAGCAGGTCTCCTCTTGTAGGGGAAGATGATAAAAGGCTCAATGTACTTGCTGCCTCTCGCTGCTATAACTTTTCGGGGCTTGGGGCACAGCTGGAAGCCCGTCTCATCAGCATTGTACAGCCGATTCGGTGATGTTATGACAGTTGGATCCACGCTGTCCAAATACTCTTTCATTTCATGAAACCAGGCAGCCAGTCCGCCCGGCGTTACCAGGGCTCGCTCCTTTCCAAGAGCAGATGGCGTCCCCTGGGACAGATCTGGATTTCGTTTAAAGAAGTCCTTCAACCACTGTTTACTAGGACGGTTGTCAGGGCTATTGGTGACAGCCTGGCGTGCATCCAGGATAGCCTTGACGGTGTCCTTTATGTCCTGCTTTGATTTCCCAAAGCCTCTCTTGGCACACTCCTTCAGCCATTCAGCGACCTTTACTTCCTCTTCACGAGTGAGTAGGGTACGTGCCTGTGGGTTGACAGGCCGTCTTCCCCGCACCTTGTCCCCGAGTGTTGCATATGGAATCCCGAATGCTTTGCTGGCTCCATTGAGGCTCATGGACTTGTCTTTGACAGCTTGTATGGCTGTTAGCAACGTGGCTTTGGTGTAAGGATGTCGCGGTACTGGTGCCATGATATTGCGAACGATTGAGTATTGATGAAGTAAACTGAAGAAAAAAAAATCGATGGTATCCATTAGAGAGTAAAAATAAAAATTCTTCCTGTAAATGAACGTGGATGTAGAATTACTTAGATCTCTAGCTTAGAAAAGATGGTAAGAAAAACAAAGCGAAGTTTTCAAACTGAAGGGTAGATCTGTAGCTCACAAAGGCTTAAACGTCTAAATTACAGTTGAGAAAGTAACATAATAAGTTGTCAGATGCGTAGTAGTAGTACTCATTTTTTAAATGGTAAGAAGCAAGCTAGGGTAGTTAGCGCATAAGAATCCCAATTAAAAAAAGGTCATATCCATGCGCTTAATCTATCGCATAAATATCCCAATTCAGTTCACGGGAATATTCAAGCGCCATCCACGTGATTGACCACAGGGGTTTCCCTCGGCCTGAAATTATCATTAGACATTACATCATCACTATTTTTACCTATTTAGGCCACCCAATGTCTTGTGGGAGTTTAGTGTTGCGTGCAATTGCTTGTTACCATGACCCTGTTGCTTAGCAATATTGTACTAAAAATGGATGAAAAAATTCTCACCTCGATTTCCGGACGATTGTCAACACTGAAAGTGAAAGCCACCGTGCAAAGGACTGGAAACGACCGGATGTTGTTACGAACGGAA
Organism: Onchidella celtica; assembly: GCA_963931925.1. NCBI lineage: Eukaryota > Metazoa > Mollusca > Gastropoda > Systellommatophora > Onchidiidae > Onchidella > Onchidella celtica. The sequence continues at coordinate 51,153,256 of OZ007570.1, forward strand.
GATCGAAATCAAAACCGGTGAAAAGAAACGAAAAATGAAAGCTTGGCGCATAGGCATGGTAGGCGTGCAGGCATTCCTCTACTCTAGATCTAGATCATTTCGTTAAGTGCATGCATCCTCAGTTTCATTAAAAAATCTGCTGATATTTCATAAAATGGGAAGTCATGTGCCCTAAGTAAAGTTGGAATTCTCAGCGTGGAATCACTGAGCCACACAGTTATTTATATCAATAACCATGCTTATTCACAGATGTCTATGGATACCGTTTTTTAATAATTTTTATGTAGAAAGAGGTCCTTTCTAAAGATTACAGTTCTGGCTTGTTTTGTTGAATAATTTTTGTGAGGCTCTCCACTTGGTAAGATGGCTCGATCCGGAGTAATGCGTGGTGTTTCTTACACTACACTTACGGTATTGATGCACCAGATTGTCTTTTTTAGCAATAGGCCTACTTATCGGTTATCGCAGACCTGCCTACTGTTACGAAATTTCCGTAATTTATATGAAATTCCGATCCTCGTTACGGAACTACGAAATCCTCCGAATTTCTACGAATTTTCGACACTTTTGTGGAATTACGGGCGATGCGGCACAAATGCATTAGTTCTTTATAGAAATTTGAATCATAGAGTTGCTGATGTGAATCGGAGGTTGTAATAAACTTTTGACCTCGTGTACCTGTAGTTTGCCAGTGTGTTCAATTGGGTATTGCTCTTTCAAGGGCTAGGTTCATGATTTGCTTCAAATATTCCTTCATTTGGTTCAGTTTGGCTCCAATTTTTTAAAAAAGTGTCATTCCACACATCTAGATCTCGGCCCCTCCCTGGCAATTGCGAAGCTCGAGCGGGAGCGTTTCATTGAGTTGACGTTGTGTGGTTCTCACTGAACACTGCAAGCATGTGGATTTTTATCGTACAGCCCGAGTAGTCCCTACTTCTGATTTTTTTTTGAGATTACTGCTTTCTTAGTGTTACTCCGTGAGTGTTACAAGGGATTACTAATTTTTATGTGAAATTACTAAAAATTGGTAATCCATTACTAATTATTAACTTTTGAAGTAGACAGGTCTGGTTATCGTGTCCTCGGTAACACAAGAGAGACCCAGCATAGTAACGCTTTTACCCAGTTTCCCTGGTGGCATGCTGATTGATTTATAAGTAAACTCGCCTACCGACTGTGTAAAGTGTACAGTAAGGGGGGGTTTAAATCTCTGCAAGTGCAAGAGCTATGGTTTGTTTTTTCTTCTTTTTCCCAATTTCCCCCACTTTTCATCGTTTAGGGATGTAATTCTGTCCAAAGTGCGATTGCCGACCACACCCTTTCCATCTGAGGCACGGTCGCCGACCATTCGCCGGTAGCACTAACGCTGGGCGTCATCCTCAAATCGGTCAACAGTTCCTTAGAAATGTGGCAAACAGAGTGGGGAGTAAGGTCTAATCATGATCTTTTTGCAAAGAAGATTTCTTTTGTTGTTGCCTTTCACTTCCGTTGGCCTAGTGGTGTAGCCTCACTGCCTGTAGTGATGTTTCACATGCGGTTTCCAACACCAACATGGAATTTGGTGGTGGTGATGCTAAAAAGCTTTGCTAGCTCTAGCTTGAGATTTAAATATTTTCCCAGAGTGAATAAATTTTTAATTTTATCACCAAATGCTATAGGCACAGATGGCATGACTCTGAAGAAGTTCAGGTGGCAAAAGACTAGATCAAGTCTATCTAATGTAGTCTAGATCAAAAGAGAATCGACATGAACGGGGCTTTGGTAGCAACTTCATTTTTTAAGAAACTCAACCAAGACAGTTATGCATTGCGCTTATATTTTAACTACCTGTAAAGTGTCATCAGTGAGTCCCACTATAAGACCATTGTGTAAGTGTATTGAATCTGTGTAAAGTACAGCCCTTCTGTAATTGTGTAAGTGTATCATGTTATTTCTTCTTAATGTCTTTCCCTTAATATAAAATAAATTTATTGTATAATTTAAATTTAATGATCATTATCAGGCTTTGCTCTTTTAAAATATGGGATTAACTTTACATCTTAATTATAATTTTTTCTCTATGGCTTTTGGGCATGCCGCACAATTACCTTCTATTTTGTCCCTGACTGTTTACATCCCTGATATTTGCTTTGCTCTAGAAGATAAAATATTAAAATTGTGAAAAGGAATTTTTTTTTTGTTAGTTGATATTAGCCAATTTTGTCAGGTATGAAATCATATAGAAAGACAGGCAGAGCAAATAAAAATGAACTAAAACTTCCATGCAAACAAAAAAGTAATAAAACAAAACATGACAAGTAGCTGAAGTAGAAGACCTCCAAAATAAAATATTTTCAGTAAATGCAGGCTAGATCTAAGTTACTGTAGAGATGAAATTTTCATTTCACACAGGCTAAAAGAAATCATTTACAATAAAAAAAATAATAACACGTTTAAAATTTGATTTACATTTTTATTTCTGATTTAGTTCACAACTGTCCCATTCAATGAACAGGAATAAAAAAAAAAAAAGTTATCTGGAACATACTTGTTACGGATTCAAGGAAGGGTGTGCCCTCGAGTGTTACGGGGATGGTTATTATGAAATTATAGTTACGACTGCATTTTAATCTATCGAGAGGTTTTTTAGAAATTACTCTTCCATACCATGCCACATACACTAATAACAATTCGAATAAGTTTTACAAGGACCTTGCAGGGCCACAAATTTATTACTTTAAATTCCCTAACAAATTTCGTCTAGCTTTTACATTCTAAAAGGACAACATCAGCAGCATCAAATGAAAAACACAATAATATATCACTAGAAGTCTCCTCTAGATGCTTAAAAGATTATATCATTCTGACTCATTCACAGTTTAATTATTACTTATCTATCTTTCAGATTTAGCCTACCTACTATCTAACAAATAATATCTTAATGTCTCAGACGACAATGCTAACTCAGTTATTTGTGCCTACCGCTTAACAAGGATATAACTCGTCAACACAACGGACGTAGTTACATTAGATCTAGATCTACTCTAGGATGGGCTGGCAATCCCCAGCCTCATCCAGACACATCAATTTCAATTTACAAATGTGTATACCAGACACTCATGCTAGATCTAGTTGCATGTAAGATACATTGTAGTCTTGCATTCTTCGGCAGCACTTCTACTGGAAAATTAAGGTCAGATTCACGTTCATCGTCGAATCCGGGGGTAGAAACTTACGATTGTTCCCTGATACGAGATCAGGGAGCTGGAGATAATAGCAGTAGATGATTTGGTAATAGCGTATGGTCTCATTCCCATGTCTATCAATGGCATAGACATGACTTTAACAGTCTTCTGATTCTCTCAGGCCGAATCCAGCCGACTGCCCTCGCAGGTGGAAATTTCTGCATGGAGTGCTCAAACATAGTAATGGCTCTGGTTATATACTGCTCGGCCATATGCAATTCCCCAGCCAACTGCCCAAATTTGATTGGTGCATCCATTTCGAGCTCAGCTCGTAGTATTAATAGATTCTATTAATAGTAACAGACAAGGTCAATTTAACATATCAAAACCCTTTCTAAAGTCTCCAAACCCTCTACGTTTTATGTACGAATTTACTCACTCCCTTTTCTCACCCCTGTTAAAGTTTATCAAAATCACGGGGTCGAAAACTGCACCGTCACTGCTAATTTATCCATTTATTCTATCTTGCCCCACTTTCTTTCCATCTCTAAGAAAAAGCGTTACAAAAACAAACTCAAGGACATTTGCACTGGCTAAAATCAACGCGACCCTGAAATAAACAAACCGTGACCCAGCACGGCAATTCTAGTCCTAACCCTGACAATACTAGTAATGACCAGTTCCCCATGACATCGATTTTGCAAAATCCTTAGAAAAAGAAAAATGATTCCTAATGATGAGCAGTACTAGGTTTAACAAAAAAAAAAAAAAAGCTCCCTCCTGGGATCGAACCCATAGTCTCCTCGACTGATAACCGCAGATGCTAGTCATTGTGCCACTGCAGACCCCGATAGGCTGGAGGAACTCTTCCATGTAGACATCACAAAACCAAGAAACCCCCATCTGGGAATTTAAGCACTTTGTCAGGTTAATGCCTATCCGGTTTGAATGTTTGCAACCTGTAAAACAGATTGGTTTTGAGGATTTTTGACAATTTTTAATATTTTTTTTTAACTCCAGGTTGCACACAATGTTGTAAAGCCCACTGACGGGTTAGTGACCTAATTCACGGGGAATCTTATCTGGGCCAGTGATCTTTGCCGAGGTACACAGTACATCTATGCTTGGGGTTTGTTTGGTAGGCACATCGGACTCTCAATTACAATGAAACACTAACTTATGAATTAAATGAAACCTTTTGTCTCTAAACAATGGTCTGACTTATGATACCACCTGACAACTGTAACATTCATGAGAATGGAGCATGATAACCTGCCACGCCCCCAAACCCATCAAATCCTAAACAGATGATTTTGTCAAGATCGGCACAAACTAATGAGTCAATATAGGTATATGGTATTTATTTTGGGGCAAATGTCATTTCGGAGTTTGTCCCTGATTGGTCCCTAGGCACAGACAACTCTACTAGTAGATGATGGTCAGTTTAGAAAAAAAATTAGATATTATTACAAATTTGTTGAGCAACACTGTGCATGTCACTGCTTTGCCTTTTGATAGTATGGGCAGAGCCTTTGAAAGTTTAGTCTTTATAATTTTGACCAGTGGTTAACCAGTTAACATGTTCTTGTCATGTTGCTTTTGACATACAAGAGATAAAAACAGTAAGAAGATGGTAGTTAACGTCTCACAGAGGACATGCCACATGGCCTGGATCTTGAAATTATGGTTTCAGCCCCCGTGGGTAGGCTTGGCCAGTGCATTGTCACTGTTGGCGCAGTGGACGCTAGAGAACTCGTGGCATGATAACACAGACATTGCAGTGTCTGTGTTAAAAAAGCTTTACTGTATTTGCTGGTTGTGGTGTAGATTACCAGTCTTGAAGTTGTTACGAATCTGGTCTGGGTGATAGTGCCCTCCAGTGTTACGAGACTCGACTAAAGTCCCCTCTAGCTGTTATGAAGAGGGTCTTCTCAATGATGGTATTATGACTGCATTTAAATCGAGAGGTATTTACTATTTAATCTTTCGTACCATGCCACACACTAAGAACAATCTGAATAAGTTTCATAAACAGACCTGCAGGGCCACAAATTTAATTACATTAAATTTCCTAACAATTTTGTCTAGATCTATTACATACTAAAGACAACATCAGCAGCATCAAATGAAAATTCAATAATATGTCACTAGAAGTCTTCTCTAGATTCCTATAATGTTATGATCATTCTGACTCACTAACAATTTAAGTATTAGTTATATATCTCTCAGATATAGTCTGCCTACTATCTATCAAGCAATATACTAATATCGTCTCTGGCGACGATGTCATCTCAGCTATTTGTGCCTACCGCTTATAATGGATCAAGCTCGTCAATATAAACTGACGTAGTTAAGTCTATTGGATCTACTCTAGGATGGGCTGGCAATCCCCAGCCTCATCCAGACAAATCAGTCCCAATTCACAGATGTGTATGCTATACATTCATACTAGTTGCAAGTCAATATAAGTCTTTGTCTTGCATTCTTGGGTAGCACTCCTAGTATATGCGGCAATCCTGTCCTACTGGATAACTTATGTTCAGCTCCTCGTTCATTGTTGAGTCATCAATGGACAAACACTTACGCTTGGTCCCTGGTGTTAGAAACAACCAGGGAACAGTAGACAATAGCAGTGGGCATATCTCATTCAAGCATATGGCTTCATCTCAATGTCTATAGTGGACTAGACATGAATCGAACAGACTTAGGATTCTTCAGGCAGAATCGTGCCGACGCCTGCACAGATTGGAATTTTCTGTATGGAGTCATGGACATAGGTATGGCTACACTTTTATACTGTGCAGCCACCTGCAAATTACCGTCCAAATCTCTAGATTTGATTGGTGCATCCATGCGAGCTCATCTCGCAGTATTAATATATTCTACGTGGGAGTTGGTCACCACCTTGTACTAAAAACAGACAAGGTCAATTTAAAATGTCAAAACAATTACTGAAATCTTTAAACCCTCGTGCTTTCTACATTTTATGTACGAATTTCTGAACGCGACTAAGCGTCTTAAACTATCTATCCTTATTCACCCCTTCTCTTCCCTTCTAAGTGTTCATCAAAATCACGGGGTCGAGAATTGCACTGTCACTCCTAACTTATCCATTTATTCTATCTCGCCCCACTTTCTTTCCATCTCTAAGAAAAAGTGTTTCAAAAACAAACTGTTCACGAGAACAGTTCAAGGACAAAATTACGCTGGTTATAATCAACGAGACCGTGAAAAATCAACTCCTTGCAAGTCGTGACCCAGCACGGCATTTATAGCACTTAAACCCTGACAGAAGTGCTTCAGTTAGTGAAGAACACATTTTTCAGGAAGTTAATTTATAATGTTTTGTTGGAAAAATCCTCTTGATTTCTGCTGTATATGATTATGACCACCAAATTTTGTTCAGTGATTTTTTTTTAAAAAGATTGAAGCCCGCCCGAGGTAATGGTACTAAGGTATTTTACTATGTTCTAAACACTAACAGTTTCTGATGAAGAGATATAGCAGAAATGAAGCATGAATTATGAAATTAAATTTTGAACAGGACCGTGCATCCCTGACCATGATGCCTGCCAGGCCAGTATCTTAAGTGTCATTTTACCAGAGATAAATATATATATCATAGACTGATAGAGAGAAGGAATTTTTGAGATTAGACATAGACAGTGTTCCACTTCCAGGTTGTAAAAGTTTTGATTACTACACCAATGCAAATGTTCTAGTAACTTAATGATACAGGCGAAAATTTTATTGGGAGTCAGTGGGAAAAATGGGAAGAGAATAAGATGTTCTTAATTAAAGAAAACTAGAGAACTTACAATTGTTGTAAGCAGGTGAATGCGCTGCTGGGCCTGGTAACTTGATTTTTGCATCAGTTGTAAAATGCACCATTTTCTATTACTTGGTGGTAAAATTTGCTTTGAGGTGGTCTAGCATGCAGAATGAAACTATTACCATGAAAAGCTTATTATGTGTTATCTTCATAGGACATTTTAAATTTTTATTTCCAATCATTTATCCAAATATGAAAGAACATGAAAATACAAATGAACAATCATGCCATGAACAATCAGTTCTGCATAGGTTATTATTATGCCTTTTTGCGGATATGCTTTGCTTATTTGTTTAGTATCTTGATACTGCAGACTTGCTTAAAAAAAATCATAGATTCCAGTTACTGTAACTGATAACATGCAGTGCAGATATTATACAGTTCACACTCAAGTAACCATAATATAGTTGACAGAGGAGAATATCAATTCAAAGTGCCGGTCAGTCAGCGAATAAATCACTTTATTATTAATTTGATACTCATAGGCTTAGTATTAATGTAATTGCTTTAAAAGGACCATGAACAGTCAAGGCTATGGATGCCCTTGTGCAACGGATGGACAAGTATTTAAAAGCCAGTGTGTACAATGTATCATGTGACCCAACAAGAAGATAAAAATATCCTGTTCCACTGCATATTTTGGGGAGAGGCGTGGAATGGATAGCTTGTTGAGAATAGAAATGGGTAAATGTTGCTTGTTTAAGGTTGTTAAAGGGATGTAACCCCTTTGCAAGAGAAGCACAAAACAGAGGTTTCCACTGTACATCGGTTCCCTTGGAGAGGATTAGTCTGAACAGTTTCAGAAATTTTCAATGAAAATATTGATTTAAAAGACATATATGGTCACCCTCACGGAAGAAAACCATTGAATATGAAGATTTTGGAAAGGAAGGGTACTTCACATAAGGATTTTTGTAGTGACTATTTGTATACTTTTGGGAAAACCCTCCCTCAGAAGTTCAGATTCTTGTGTTGTCACCCCCATACAAAGTCAAATCTTATATGGATAAGCTCGAGAGAAAAGAAGGGGCAGCAATACATTTTTGTACAATATTCATTGTCCATGAAGTCTCAGCTGGTGGCAAAAAAGTGATTAGTTGTACTGTTTTTGTAGGAGAAAACCTGTGGACATTATACTTGATTTATAATTTATATGTTTTTGTTTTGTTTTGACTGACTTTACAGATCCAGCTTTGTGGCTACAAGAGAGAAACTTGAAATTCACATGGCCGCTGGATAGCCATTTTATCTGACCACTGGGGTCAGTCATCATGTTCTCAATACGTATCGTGGCCACCAGCCACTACCAGGCCCCACCCATCCCAGGCCTGGACACTACCCACTCTGAGTTTAGAGACACTCCAGTTAAACGTGTGCCAGTTCTACGTATCTTTGGCCCCACATCAGCAGGTCAGTACTGCCTCATCGTCAGTTGTAGTTATGTTGTCAAAAAGCTTTTATTCTCCAGATAAATAAATATTTAATTTCAGTGTTTATATGGCATAATGAGATATTTTTTAAGTTTCTGCTAAAATACTAAACCAGGAAGGAAGATTACTTTTAATTATCTTCCAGTTAGTGTGATGGACACTGAAATTTGCAAATTGCACCTTTACTGATCTCCCATTTTATAGTCTTAAACTTGCCAGGGTGATGGATTGAAAGTATCAGTTTCCGTCTGTTGTTCAGTCACCCCTCTATTCTTGTTGTAGTTTTACTGAAAACATTTTTATTAGATACAGGAGAGTCGAGAAACTTTAAAATTCCATTAATTTCACTTTTGCTGCAGAGACTGAGCTGACAGTCTTTGTCTTAATCCTGAAAAATTGATGAGCTCTGCTTTCATTCAATCTCCTCAAAAATTTAACAGAATGAAAACTCTTTTTGTAGTCCACATAGACTAGAGCTGTTCCTTGTGATTTTGTTTTATAAAGCACATGACATGTCATTTATTGATTTATATTGACGGTGTTGACTTTGAAGCAAGAATTAAAAGCAGTTTTGGGAGTTTGGTGAAATATTGTACCCTGATGCTTAGTTTGGCTATTTTTAAGTATTCTTGATGAGTTATCTGTCACTTATCTGTTGGTTATCTGTCACTTACCTGTTAGTATTATTGTGGTTAAATTGCAGCGAATGAGAGTTAATGAATACTGAATACAAGTAAACTACAATTATACTTGAAATTTTATGATAATCAGATGTTAATAATAATGAAAAGGATTGTAATGTAATCTGACTGTTCTGATGTTTCTTTGAAATGATATATATATGGGTCAGTGCCAAAAAGCTCCAATAGAAACATGGACAGAGGGACTGAAAAATGTACAACACACAAAGGGGAAAAGAGACACATTCTGTGACACTTTAACCATCTTTGTTTTAGATTTTATAAGTTTTATGGCTGTAACTGTTCTTAATTTGGTGAAATGGGATGATTTTCACATGAAAGTGAAACGTGTCGGACATTACTGTGATGACAGAAAAGTAGCAATAAAAAGTCACTAATATGGCAAAGAATGCACATTTCACCTGTAATTGAGTAGTCACAGTAACGTCCGCCACAAAAGGCAAAATTAAAGTTTTTACAGTGTTGTTAATGAGGACAGATTTTATCATGCACTACTGCTCCTATCGAGACTTGATTTAAATTTACTAATTTTAGCGGTTAATTTGGATTTATAATTGCTTCTATAAAAATTAGATAACTTTATTTGTTTATTTTGTGTTGGATGTTACAGGATGACAAACATTGAAAAGTAATGTAATTCCCCATTTTTAAGCAAGTATTTAATGGTTAAATACGGTTGACAATACAATGGACATAATACTTCACTTTGCATTGATAGCCGAGATAATTTGGATGGGACTACAAAAATTAGATGACTTTATTTCTTTATTTTGTGTTGGACGTTACAGGATGACAAACCATGAAAAGTAATGTAATTCCCCATTCTTAAGCAAATATTTACTTGTTAAATATACAGTGACCATACAGTGGACATAATACTTTAGTTAGCAATGGCAGCCAAGATAATTTGGATTTATTATTGGGACTACAAAAATTAGATGACTTTATTTCTTTATTTTGTGCTGGACGTTACAGGATGACAAACCATGAAAAGTAATGTCAATCCCCATTTTTAAGCAAGTATGTAATTGTTAAATATACAGTGACAATACAATAGACATAGAACTTCAGTTAGCATTGACAGCCAAGATAATTTGAATTTAATTCCAGTAAAATCAAGGATTATGCCATCATGATTATAGAAACTCTAGTGATGGTGGCCATTCACAGTGCCAGATTTCTCATTTTTCATCCTGTGTTCATTGCTGGGACTGGGAAAATGCATTTTTAGGGAACATGTTGCAAATAAACTTATCAGAGCAAGAATCAGACAAAAAAGAGACCAAAAAAATGTTGGTCATTACAAACAGATAGAGGAACGTGTCGGACGTTACTATTAAATATAGTGTGATGACAAAAATTTCAATTTCTCTGGAGATTTGTTGTTGCATTTCTTCATCTTGAAATGCCATCTTGTGCTCCCCATATGAGAAGGACTACATACAAACTACAAAAGACCTGTTTAGATGGACTGGGAAAATGAAATGACTGTATTCTTGCAATGTGGCTGGACGTTACGGTGTGACTACAAAATACATGATTTCTCAAACTTTCTTTGTGAAGCCTTTGCAGCTGAAAACTGACCAGCCAAAGGCAACAATTCCCATTATTTGAAGGATAACATGTTATTGGAACACATGGTTAACCTGCTATTACATTGAGGTATTTCACAGTAGGCTCTTATTTTTTCATTAAAAGCGTGACACCACAAGTAACGTCCAGCCACTTTTTTTTAAACTAGCAATTATCACTTACTAAACCCATGCAGAAACTTTTTTTGTTCAGTATTATCATCTTGATTTATCACTCTAAACAAAACATACCTGCCAGACTCCACAGATAAAACAAAAGACCCTTTTATTTTGGTTTTTCTGAGGTCCCATACAATATGTCCATTTTGAAAATGTAAAAAATTAGTCATTTTCCAAAATCAAATTCAAATTCGAAGAAAAAGAGAGAAACAACTGTGATCATCTTGCTCATGCAGGTTGTTGGATCAATTTTGAATAACCATGCACAAAGAAAACACAAATCGGAGCAAAAGTGCCTGAAATAACACGATCACAAAAAGGCATATGTGAAAAAGAGAGCTTTTTGGCATTGACCCATATACTGTATAATACAGGCATTGAAGATGTTGAAATATTCATGTAGATCAGTGCTTGCTTGGACTGAGAAAGAGACATTGTTGGTTGGAGTGACAAATATGTACCTATGCTTTTAAGTAAACACATCAGTAGAGTTATGGACAGTGCATCACTGTGTTTTGACATCATTTTCACCACCACCAGTTTTCTGCCATATAGCAGGGCTTGGGTATCAAAGTTTCAGTTTGTTTTGTCACTTCAGTGAAGTATATTATTATTTTATTACATAATTAAAATTTTTTTTTGTCTTTGCAGGGCAGAAAACATGTATGCACATCCATGGTGTATTTCCTTACTTGTATGTGCCATATGATGGGACACAACCAGTAGATCGTTACTTGAGGCAGTTTGCTGCTAGTTTAGACAAGGCTTTGAATGTTGCGAGTCGTTCAGCAAGTGCAAACTTTCAACATGTATACAAGATCACCTTGGTCTCTGGCATGTAAGTTTTAAAAAAGTTCTATGCTTCATGGCTTGTCGTGTTTGCTATTTGGTCATGAATGTTAGAGGTAAAATTATTATTATTTTTGGTTTTTGTGTTGTCAAGTAATGTTGAAAATATGTTGTATTTCATTTTGAGACATGGATTTTTGATGCAATGCTTTTTTTTTTTGTTCCACGAATTTCCTTCAATATTTGTAATACTTTTGAAGATCTCCTTCAAAATATTTGTCTGCCCACTCAGTCACTGTCTTGAGAATAGGCTTCACCGGGTTTTGAGAATAGGGGGTTTACCAAAAATTCCCAAGTTCTTTGACCTTAGTCTTGCCTGGAAGTGAAACAAACATTACTCTTTGTACTGGTCAGTTGCTATGATTGGTCTGGGTTTATTCATGCCCTTGTTGTTTGCCTCATTTTCGTCACTCACCACTCTCCTTGTCGCTCGGCATCTGACTGTTTTCTTGTTTTTCGCTCTAAGGGATACCAACAAAACACAAGATGTGGGTAATTTTTATCCAGATCATTACTTAGGACGTGCAGAATTTCTTGTGGTAAAATGATACGGGAGTCAGAAAGGGCAGTCGAGAACAGCTCTCTTGCTAATCTTAAAATTGTTAAAACCATTTTTTTTTTTTTTTTTTGAAATTAAAAGTGTGTTTTATTCACACTTGCTGGGAAAAGATGGGGAGGGATCTGTGTACCCCACTATTGTTTTAAATGTACGTCTGTGGCTCTTCACAGTTTGGCAGGAAGAGAATCTTTCATCGTGGAATCTTTTTATAAGAAACTAGATGAAGTTCCCGGCATTATCCGGGATAAACCTGTGAACCCACCCTTCCATCTTTCTCTCTCTTAGGTCTAGAAAGCTTCCCAAATACCACAGCTTTCATGCGCACCACAGCACTACGCACTCATTTCTGATAGGGAAATTGCATGCACCAAACTGAACACGTATTAATACATCATTTCCCGTGCGATGGGCTTACTACAGGGAGCCAAAAACAAAGATCATTGTATTTTACATTTTTACAACTTTTTATTTAAAAATACCTAAAACTTGAATCAACACAATCAGTAAATACAAAAGCGATTGGACTGGATTAGTTGACACTTCAGAAAATTAATTGTATACTTTTTGAAGCTGTCATATAGGCTGTAGCGTCGAGCAACAAAAGGGTCAAAATTGCACCACAATGAATTACTCCCGCCACTATTTTTTTTTATAATAGATGTGTAGTGGTGTAGGGAAACATGTAATTATCACCTTAATACTCTTTGATTTTATTCCTCTTTAAAATAATTAAATGTACAGTGTCAATTACACTACCACTTTAAAGCACTTACAGCGTTCTTGTAAAAATATGTGTTCTGAAAATTTGCTTTTGTTAAATTTGTTAAATACAGTGATAATTGTGAAAGGAGTCCTTACAGATGATAATCATAAATTGGAATATGAAATACAAGACCTTTACTTATTACAGTATATCAGATAATGCTGCCAAGTTTTCAGTCCTACATCGTATGAAGATACAATTATATTGTGGTGTTTTTCCTTATCTGCAATTTAACTGAAGTGGTTCTTTTGTGTGCGTGTGGGTTGGTTCTCTTTTATTTCTCAGACTGAAATTTGTCACAGACAGGGAGACTGTATTGTTCTCGCTTTTTTATTTTATTCATTAGCATGTAGTCTTCAGTGTTGCCTCATTCAGGCATTCATTAATTTTAATGAGCATGATGACAGCATTGCACATAAAAAATATATTTTTAGGAGATTAAATACTGTGAAATCTTATTGAATTTATTGGCAAATGGGGGTGAAGGCAATTTTCTTGGTTTAAATTTAAGTGATGGGATCAAACTTTGTTTATTAAATTACTCTTTTTGTATAGTTTTCAATATGTTCGCTATTTTAAAGTATAAGTTTTTATCTAGATCTATTTGTTTTCATAAAGATATCATAGTCATAGATGTGAGAGAATGTATGCCCTTCACATAATTGACTGAACAGAGACAGAAAATTGATTTATTGCCCTTCATTTAGTGAATACAGCACTGCATCACTGTGCATTTTTGAGAGTAGAGTCGTTTGGGAGAAGGATAAAATTTGTGCGCAGAAAATCAAAACTATGTTATTGCATTGGAAGCCTACGCAAAAAGCTGCAAAGACCGCATATCATCACACAGTTTTGCATAGAAAGTAAAATTAGCGATTCAAAGAGGAGTGAAACAAGAAGTTGGATGGAGTAGGGACCTGATTTGTTCAAACTGATAAATTTTTTTTGTTTTTCCTTCAATTAAGTTTTATGTCTCTTTTTGTTGATTGACTTTTGTAGATAAGACATCCACCTAGTGTAAATGTCAAATTGAACCTTCAGAGGCAAGCAACATGAAAAAGTCAAAGCGCATTTTTTTGCCTGATATGTGCATATGGCACCATAAGTTGTTTAGGGAACACTGTAAATGCTTCCTGGATGTATAGATTTGCATCGCCATGGTGCAAGTTTATTGGTCTAAACTACATTTTCATACTTTGATGCAGGCAGCCAGACATGGCGTAAAAGTGGCTAACTGTTACTTGTTTACCCCCTTATGTGCATTTTATTCTTTAGCAATTTGGAAAAGAAAAAGAGTGGAAATGCTCTTTCATTTTGTTAATTGCACTTCCCAGCGGAGTTGCTCTGTGTGATGATAAATAAAAAATTTAGGATAGGTTGCTAATGCACAGTGTATGCTATTATACCAAATGTATAATTCATTAACGGGGGGGGGGGGGGGGGGGGGGGGAGGCATAAATTCTCAGGGAGGCAAGGACAGAAAATGAGATAACCAACAAAATAATAAAAAATGTCTGGGTCAACTTTTGGTGATTGCCCATTACAAGAGCTCATTACTATTTCGCAAGAACCCATTATTATATTATAAAGTCAGTAGGGGCATTCACCAGCGGCATTTTTCAACATTACTTAATCACTGGCCTACCATAACACGGTAAAAGATATACATCAATGTGAATATGATATTTTCCTGATGTAATGGATGCGTTCCGAAAACATTTTTTGCAGTGGACAACATTGCACCCAAACACATATTAGTTTTTAAAAAAAATATATATTCTGCAACATATTTAGCCTGAAATTTTATTTGTATGACACAAGTATTCCTCTTCTTCAGTGGAAACATTTAGCATCCAAATGAGACTTCAACGAAATAAAGGTGGTTTGGGAAAATTTAACTGGAATTGCGAATTCACCCAAAATGCAGTTCAGTAAGGCCGCAGCATTTTGAGGTCCAGCTTTTTGCCTACTTAATGCTTTCTTTACGGACAGAGTGAGACTGTTATTTGTGTTTGAAAATTCATTTTTAACATTTGGAGGTATGTGACAAAACTATTTCATTTTATGTTTCAGACTTTTTGTCCTATTTTTAATTGTCAAAAGATATACAAAAGTTGATTGTGAAATGTTACTGAATATTTTGTTCCATTCACTCATCAGCACAAATTGTGCCATATATAAGACTTCAAATAAAAGGCAGTTGGAAAGATGTAATTTTCATTAAATGATTATCAAGGGAAATCATCGGTGGTGTTATTTAGTTCATTACATGTAAATCAATCCTCATGGGTTTTATGCAGTTGGAAGCAGTGCACACACATAAATTCACGGATTGTCACTAAATGAGAAAATGAGAAAAGTCTTTCAGATTTGTTAGCACATTCCTTTATGCAGTTGTTCTTGGGGGGGGGGGGGGGGGGGGGTTATTGACATTCATATCTACATTACTGCGATATCTTTCTGTTCTCAGACTAGAATCTATTATTTAGATCAACACATAGGTCATTTGATAGGTCAGAGAGTCTTGCTCAGGGCTGAATCACTGTAACTGACAAAATCAGAATGGTTTGGAAGAAATCTCCTGCTATGAACACGTCCTTCATGCCCACTGCAAAGTAAATGCTGTACTCTTCATTATCAAAATCTTCAATAATAAAGCCTAATTGTATTCTGCCTTTTGTCCTGCCATTTTGGGTCAGTGTTGGAAATTAGTCTTAAAACCCACTGAAAAACAAAGCTCTTCTGTCTAGGCAGAAAATACTTCAGGTGCTTTCCCCTTTGCTGGTTGAGTTTGATAATTAAAAAAAAAGACCAAAAAACTGACCTGTTTTATATGGCTGGCATGTCGTCAACAGAAACAAAGAAGGTCGGCCACTTATGATCTGCATGTCCTCAGTTAGTTACGCAGAACAGCTGTGGTTTCAAATAGTGCAGAAATTATTGAACTTTATTTTCTTAAATTCAATAAAAATTCAGGATGTCTTTGTTAACTGGGTGGGCTTGTTCGAATATATTTGACTGAATCCTCAATAAAATACTTTTCCTAATGGGCGAGTGAGCACTGGCTGGGTCTTTGTTTGTGTTATCTGCCTTCCAGCTGAGTCTGTTTGTCCTGTTCATTTCTTGGGTTTAAATGATCATCTGCACGTGATCTGAGTGTGCTTTTCAGATGAATTCGTACCATTGTCTTTTAGCTTCATTTGGCACAGTAATCCATTTCTTACGAAACAAGGAGCATGAATAGTCAGTTTGGTTTTCCAGAATTGGATCATGTTAATATTTTGCTCTTTTCATCATTTGTTTGAAAATTCATGGCCAATGTTTTCACGAACTTGAGACTGCAGGCATGCTTTTAATGACATTAATTGGCTTAAGAAATTTCTGAATCTGTGCGAAAATCCAACCCCAAATCTGTTAGAAGAAACAGAGCATCCAAATTGGTATCAGTTCAGCTACTATCTTAGCAAAGAAGTGACAAAGGAATCTGTGAATTGCAGGACATTTCATTGGTAAAAAAGAAATTTTGAGCAGGCTATAAAGTCAAACCTTTGCTTTTATTTTCTCATTGCAGCAAACTCTGTTCTTGGCTTTGCTATTCAGTATTTCTAAGGCTGTGACTTTGTTCTTCATTGTTATAAATGCTTTATATACGATGGAACTGCATTGTGTTAAACTGCGAGGGCAGGATTTACCGAGTAAAAATGAAAGGAAAAATTTTTTTTTTTTAAAGTCTTAATCAGCCACCAAGTCAGTATTGCATAACTGTAGATTGACAAAGCTCAGAATGTTCTGAACAGTTTGATTTGTCTGGTGCGAAAATCCATAATCTCAGCAGCCTCTCAACTCACTGTAAATAGAATTGTAGCTCCCCCTTTGAGAACAAGATTAATTTGAGGGGCCTTCCATTGATAAAGTCTCTGGCTGGTGATGCTGTTGCTTAGGATCAGCTGTTTATGGGCTTTTTATTTGTTGTTGTTGTTTTGTTTTAGTCTGATGGTTACATTGGTGAAGATGTTTTTTTTTTTCTTTGTTAATTCTCCAAAATGTCTTTATATCATTATCTACTGATGGTGTCCAGTTATTAACAACTACAACTGAAAGAAAGTCATCTGATGTAGTCTTTGAAAGAGGATTTATAATTATTTAAATGCAGCGGTATTATTTCAAATGTATATATTTTATGGTCATGACACACACACATGCTCCTAAAATGCACAAATTGCATTCTGCATAAATAAGAGTCAATGTAGACAGCATACATGTAGTAATGACTGTGAAAATGGTATTCGTGTCAATTTGATTGGCTAACTATATGCCACTTTAAGTTATGCCCAGAATTTGTATGTGTCAGTAATGTGTTTGAGCACTTCAGCGCCATTTTTCATGCATCTCTTAAAGAGAGCTGTGTTGTCTGTGCCACATTGCCATCTTTCATAATGTTCAGGAAAGACACGTGGCTAGCAGTAAGGTGGACATGATGAATTCAAGTCTGGCAACATCTGGTAGTGCTGTAAACCCATGAGAACAGTGTTATTAGGTAGACAAAATTGAAAATTGTATTATTGTTGCTCTTTAATGAGAATTTCAGCTGAAGTGCGATTTTGGTTCCTCTATTGGGTGAAACTTCCGCTGAGATCATCGCACTGTTATATAATGATCAAGAAATGCGAAAATAAATACTATAATGAACAAAATGGAGTAGTGTACAGTGGCCGTTTCGAAACTGATTCTGCACTTTGGGCTTTTGTTGTTGTTATTGTGTTTGTGAAGTGTACATGGCACAAAATTGCAACAAACTTTGCTTGTAGGCAATGGCTTATGAAGCATATGATTTTCCTCTTAAGACGTATTTTCCAATTTTCATTTATGATGAGATCATGCATTTCCAGCCAAGCATATTTGATATGCTAACGTCTTTTTTTGGTCAGAGATGTTAATCTGTAATTGCTAGAACCTCTGCTTTCTCCCTGGTCCACTAATCACTTGTTTGAAATGACTGTTTCCAAACAGTAGAGTTCGTGACAAACCGTTCCTTTTATCATAATTACCACAGGAGAACCCTATCCACGGAAAAAGAAAAAGAAATCACACTTTAAAAGCTAAAGACGTGATTGTCAAACTACTTTTGAGTTAACATAGGACACTAAAGTCTTACCATTGAAAGACAATTGCACAGAATGAAGCATTTTAAATTTGGAAAGGTCTAACGCTTATCAAATTATGCAGGGATCAGGGCAAATCAAACAGTATACATTACGAAGGGTTTAACACAAATCTTAATAGTCTGAATTAAGAAGGTGGTAAGGCAAGTTTTCAATTATGAAGGATGTATCGCCAGTCAAATAGTTTGAATCACGAGGAAGGATGTAATGCAAATCAAAGGGTTAAAATCGTGAAGGTTTAACGCAAATCAAACAACAAGTTGAAACATGCAAGATGTTGCACAAGTCAAACTTCAAACTTGGAAGGGTTTAACGGGGACTTAACAGGAAGAATTGTGTTTTAAGACAAATCAAGCAGTATGAAGGATGTTATCATGTGACACAGGTCAATCATCATGATTCATTTTAAACCAGTCAAATTGTTGGGCAGGAGTACAGTTTCAGTAAGTTTAAGGGTAGGGTTAGGTCAGCAGACCATAGGTGCCAAAGTAATTTAAACAGCCAGTTTCAACGGTGCTGAAGACCGTATTCTGCAAAGTGCCTTTTTTTTGGAGCTGTGTGTCAGGCAATCTAAAGATCTGTCTCTTTGTTTAAAAAATGGCGAGTTTTTTTTCTTTATTTTGCTGTCTCTTTGTCGTTTAAAAAGGTCCAAAATACTCCCCCCCCCCCACCCTTTTTTTTTTTTGTCTTTATTTTTTGTTAGGACTACTCTGGCTTATTATATAGTGCAGACTGACTGCTTCCCAGCTGGGCGCCGACTTTTTTTTTGTTCTTTATTTATTTTTGCGTAACTTGTCTCACCCACCCCATTCTAAATGATTTCTTTCCCGCCGTCTCCCTCTGATGGCTGGCGTTCTATCTCCGATCCACCGCTCCTGCCTGACGGACTGCTCTTCACACCTTCCCCTCCGCCCTCCCACTCCCACCCCCCACCCTGGCCGAGTGCGACCCTTCCCCCCCCCCCCCCCCATAGTTTATTTCTGGATTTCATGTCTGGTCTGATCCCCCCCACCCACTATCAAGTCTGATTTACCCTTCTTTTCCACAACCCCCCCCCCCCCCCCGCCTCTTTCACCAGCGCCCACACCCCTACCCATCACCCAACCCGCAGTCATTTTCCCCCTTTCCTCACCCTAGTTATCCCAGTCTCTCGAGCTCTCTGTCTCTCTCTTTTCTCCCCTTTGTGAATTCAAACTGAAGCAATCAATAAAATGTGATAGAGCTCCCACGTGTGACCCCCCCACCCCAACCCCCACAACTCTCCCACTCCCTTCCCTCTCCCCCTGATTTCCTTACTAGTAGCCCTTTACTTGTCTGTAATTTCCTCACCCTGTTCATCCCCCCCCCCCCACCTCCCCATCATTCCTTCAGCCTGAGCTTGATCTATTATTATAGCCCAGTGTCAACCACCCAGTCTCCTTCCCAGCCCTCTCAGGGATGAGAATGCAGACTAATAATAGAGTGAAAGTAGAATGCCCATTTTATATTTTCTTCACTTTATTTTTCCCCCTTCTCTCCATTCTTCCAGCCTTCATGTAGTCTTTCATTTCTTGTGGAAAAACAAACCAGCCTTCCCCACATTTTCTTCTCAACCGCACATGCTGGCATTTTTCCACTTTAATGTCGCCATATCTCCAGCCCACCCCACCTTCCACCAGGTTTTTTTTTCCCCCTCTTACTTCTTGCTCCACTTTTTTTTTTTTCCTCGTAGTTTTTCTTTCCGCCAAGGTTTCAGTATGGACAGAATCATGCGATATTTTCCTCTCAGTTTTTGTGCTGCCGTGATGCTAGAGTCTCTTGCCTCATAGCTTTTTTACTGTGGAAGAAACTAGTTCTTGTGTTATACCACCCCAGGCTTCTTGAATGGTTTGTGCTTGATCACTTCTTGGTGCATGAAATACCGTAGGTTTACAGGTAGTCGTAGATAAAACATGTGAATTGAGAAGCCTTTTCATGAAAGTTATTAACGCATGGTTAGTCTTCATAGGAGAATTCCATGCCTAGATCTGCAGGGGAGGGGCTTTCAAATATGCAGTGATGTGTAATTGTGGTTTCATTGTTAGGGAAGTGAAGCATGGTCTGGCATTTAAGTCGACGAGGATATAAAATAAACATTGGGTAAAAATGAGTGTGTATCGTTTCAGGGTGTGATAAGTTTTGTGCTGTGGGATTAGTCAGCTGCTGAAGTATTAATTTAGCTTGAGGAAAACGCTGGCCAAGTTTGTGAGCCAGTTGTAGTCAGTGATATATGTTACTGAACTGTCAGTTGTGTTTATGACACAAAAGCACAGGTCACCGCCATTTCTGTGATGTTAATTTGACACAAGCTGTTATTTATAATAATAATGTGAAATCTTTGTTTCGGTTTAGTACATGACAGTTAGGCCTACTTTCTTCTGGTAGAGTGAAGGTTGCCTTATTTTGGTTACCTTTTTTTTTTTGTTATCTTTGCTGTGCCAGTGACATAGAATTGGGAGTGTTTATATGAGTAGGAAATATGCCAAATTTTCCAGTCACTATGATTGTCAGTGTACCTCACAACCAGGTATGGAAAATAAGTAAATTCATTCCCTTGTTTTGTAAATGGAATCCACAGATGAACTCAAGCGTTCATCATTCATTGTCTTTGAGTTTCATGGTACACCACTGTATTTGTATCTGTTGTCAAAGGGAGGAAGATATTGTGGGAAAAACAATTGGGAATCAGACTTCCTTGAGAAAATCAGAAAATGAAGTGTTCAAAGCTCACTGAATGGAGTTAAATTTTCTTGAATTCTCCAGTAAGCAGTTTTAATGTTTTTGTTTCCCTGCAGAATGGCACTGTCATCAGTTGTTTTTTTTGTTTTGTTTCTTTAAATCATCATAACTGTCAGGTTTTTCTTAAGCCTCAGAGTGACTGTTTTAGATATTAATGAAAGTGATTACATGTAGTTTTTTTTTTTTTGTGTGTGGGTGAGATTAGCTGAGGTATCTGGCCCTGCCTGGGAGAAATTTGTTTATTAGTTTGTTTTTGGTGATTATAATGGATCTGCTTCCTTTTGTGAGTTCCATTAAGTTTATTTTGTTGTTGTTTGTTTGTTTTTAGATAAGTTGTCCTTTGCACATTAACACCTTTTGCACCCTGTTAGTAATCATGATATGGCAGTAATGTTCATTCTGAACAGTTTATTCAATAATAGTGAACACCTGGCAGGAAATGGTAACGCAATGAGCTTGTCGAAAAGGATCGAGGGATGAAATTGGCGACACCAACAAAGCAAAGTAAAAAAAAATACTTCTCCATTGTTTTAAGTCTCCAAAACTAGTCTAGTAAAAAACCTTCTGCAGGTCAAGAGGAAGGCACATGTAAACATTTTTTTTTTTTTGGTGATATCTGTAGAACTTTAAGATGCTAAACTAATGTTCTTATGGAAGGAGGATGACTTCATTTTCATTTTGATGTACATAGTTACTATGGCTGCCATTGTCAGAATGTAAATGTCACAGCTGCACTTTTCCTATTTGTATGTAGACACATAATTTGTTTCTTTTGGTGTTGCATACCTAGTCAGTGAATCATGTCACAGTTGGCCAAAAATGGAGTCATAGCACTTTATTTTAAATGTGCATATATATATATAGTATGCATTTAAGACTATTTTATGTTCGGTCATTCATTTTTTGCAAATTTCTACATCAGTAGTGATGACGCGGGAAATTAGTAAAATTTGTAAAACTGTTGGGTTAATATATCCAAATTTTATTATTATGTCACGCTCTCTGCTCACACAGCTAATTATCCAATAAATGCATTTTAACATTTTAAAAGGAATATATAATATATAGACATAAAAAAAAAGTGATATGTTGGACAAATGCCAAGAGAGCAACATTGTTCTTTTCTTGCATTTTTCAAACCATTTTTGGCAGCTAAATTAATTGGATACATCAGTTTCTATTATTGACTATCTTTTTACATTTTTCTTTCTTGACAGTTTTCTCTTCAGGCATCCCCCCACCCTCCGCCCCCTTACTTTTAAATGATTTGAGATGCTGCTATATAGCTGAAAATTGCAGTTTTCTTAATGTTGAACGTTGCTTCTTGTTTTTTCCTGCCAAATACTGCTATCTTTATGAATGCTTTAGAACTATTGACATCTTGTGTCAGTGTTGCGGCATCAGTTTGGAGATACCACTGTCAAAGTTAAATTCACTTCACTTCAGTGCTAGCTTATCACTAAGCCACAAATGTTCAGCTCCGACTGTTTTATGAACAAATTTGTTTTTAGTATGTTTTTAAGGCAAAAATTCTGGCAAGAGCAGACTGCTTGTAGAAATCCAGAACATTGAACATTCAGTACGCTGCATTGCATAGTGAAAACGGACAACAACCATTGTAAAAGTGGCCTGCCAGAGTCCTTCGTTAAATTTCCAAGAGTGATATTATGAGCTCAGTTCACAGAAATTTTGAAAGGTCTCCCAGCTCATCACATAGGTTTTATGAAGATGGTTGGAGAGTTAGGTTATTTTTTTTTTTTTCTCTGAGACGATTGTCAATGTACAGCAGCCTCTGTAGATGTTTGCTTCACATTGTACTTGCTTAGAGAAGTGATATTTCCCCTATTCCCTCAAATACAAAGTTAAATAAATAAATAATGCATTTTAATGGAGAAGTTATTTGAAGTCTTTCTGGGGTTGTTTTTGCTTTTAGAGCTGGTATTTCATGTACCAGTGATTCATTAAAAAAAAAAATTAAAGGGAGGATTTGACTCAAAAACTGGTTTCTTTTTGTTTTCCCCTACATACTTTTTCCAGTTGTTAGGTAGGTGTTATGTCTGAGAGTCCCACAACAGCTGTCAACTCTATCTGTTGGGTGGTCAAATTTTAGCTCGTCGGCAGTGCTTTTGTTTTTGGTTGGTTTCTTCTTCTTTTGATCACCAAATCTAAATCAGCAGATTTGTTCTTTTTAGAAAATCTATGGTTTTCTGCAGTTCTGGCAGAGCACCATAGAGTTTGACATTCAGGTTGGTGGGTTTGGGCCAATATGTTTCTCGTAGTGCTGAGAAGAGTGTGCAGTTCTGCAATATATGCTCTTTTGGTTGGCTGAAATGAAGTCCCTTTTGGTTCACAATGACTTGGTTGTAAAAGTTTTATGGTTGCAGATGTAATTTGCATCAGGGACAAGACCCAGGTACATATTATATTTATATATATATATTTCTTTTTGTTGTCAGATTAGAAGAAAGGAAAACATTTAGAGCTTCACGGGGCGTTAAAATAAACTGGGATGTACTCCCAAAATTACCACACATGAAAGGTGTATGTGATTTTGCTGTTAATTGTTAACAATGAAATTATTTAACAGTGCAGTAAGGATGTATATAGAAATTCATTATAGAAGTTTATGCGATGTAGTAAAGAAGAAAGAAAGTAAAGACAGCAATTCTTGCCCAGAAAACTTGAAATTCATTTTTGCGGTGAATTTTGTAGATGTGATGCAATCGTTATGATTACATATTGGCAAATGGTAAATAATTGTTTTTTAGTCATGTTCTTGTGTTTTTCCTTTATTGTGCAAAATATATTGCTGTTGATATTTAGCAATAGCAAGTGATGTCATATAAAAAAGCAGCAAGTGAAATAGGGGTCTGAAAGTGCAATTTTCTGAGGTGATGAATAGGCCAAAAATAAAAGAAAGGTGTATGCGCAAAGTGGAGTAAAATCACTTTTGTTGATTTACATTGAAAGCTGTACACATTTTCACCATTACCCGATCCCCTTAGGCACCAATGGTGAAAAATAAGAAGATGCTGTATCATTTCTCGTATCTTTTAGGGCTTACAACTTTTCAGTGGTTGAGTTCTGGGGTATTAAAAGTTTATCTCATTTGAAAATAGAAGTTGATGGACATTTTCATACTTGGCTATATGAGGAAAATACAGAATGAGAAGTTTTCTGAAAAGAAGATAATTGTGTAATGACAGGTCACAAGGGCAGAAATCACATCTGTGGTCCTATTTGTGTTTGTAAACATTTTTTGTTAGCAAATTTGGGAACTTAATTTAAACATTAGGCCTTACTCTCTGTCTTGGGAGATTGATGTTTTTTCTTCTTTTTGTTGTTGTTGATGTGTAGCGGTGGTGGGTGTTTACTTTCAAGACTTGTCATGCTTTTGCTTGATACCAAGGTTTTTACCAGATGGAAGTGGTGGGAATTGTTATCATAAGTGGAAATAGTCCTCAAGGCTCACCCCAGCCATAAGGAGATCTTCATCTGCCCTCAGCTACTGTATATTCTTGTATCATCATGTATTCATAGAAATATGAAATAGGCAAGTTTACAGTAAGGTTTGGGCCTGTGGAATGGTTTTGGTCCATTTTCAGCCATGTGAACATTGACCAGTTCCCACCTATGTCAACCATATTGTTGCGTTTTTACATAGTTTTGAATGTACAGTTTTGCCTTTTTGAGAAAATTGGGATTGAAAGTTTGAAGAGTTTATTATTTTTGTTTAATAAGCTTCAAAAGCGAAACTTGCATAAAAATGCCCATGAAAAATACACCCATAGGACACATATGCATAATAAAATTAGGAGTGACAAAATCTCAAAATCGGCAAAATGTAGCATACAACAATATGGAAAATACCCCTCGATATGTGACGGCAGATTCAAGACAGTGTTGGTGCATGGACCGCCAAGATCAATATGAATGCAGCAAGATCACTGATCAAGGAGTTTGTGTTTTCCTATTTCATCATTTGCTAATTTAGCTGGAAGGTATGTTGAGTGATGAGATGAACATGAAGCATACCAGAGTAGGAAATTATAGATATCTGATTACCACTTAACCTTTCAAATAGAAAAAAAAAAAGATTTTTCATTCTCAGCTCCAACAACTTCCATAATAAATATTTATTTTCTGCAGCCTGGGGGCACAATTTTATTTTTGCAGAATATATTTATATTAAATTGTCAACATGATGTGGCCTGCCAGTGGTACTTAACCATGATAATTACAAACTTGGACTTTGCCTTTTAAAAGTGGTGGAATGAATAGAATACATGTAGTTAATTTAAAGAAAAATACTCAGTATGCCATCAGATGTTTGTCTTTGGTTTTGGATTGAGTTCTCAGAACTAGCTCTTGTAGATTAGCCACTTGTCCTCCCCAGGCTTACCTCAGCCCTATGGAGATTTTCGTTCTCTCTAAGCCGTTGGATATTCATGTAATGTCTTGCATTTATAAAAATGCAAAATTTACAGTGAGGTTCACGCTTGTTGAATGATTTCATCCATTTTATATTAATTTCCAGAAAAGTCATAGATATGGAGGGTTAAACAGATATGGAGACACTCTTGTTTTGTCACAGCCATTTGTAGATAATAGATTCAAACAGTGGCATCATGTATTCATAATCAGTTACAGGTCTGGTAAACAAGAAGGGGCAAAAAGTTCTCAGAAAAGACAGGATAATTGCAAGAGGAAGCCATGAGCAAAAGACATAGTTACAGAGATTTGAAAAAAAAAAATGCGGATACATTCTTGATTGCCACAGCTAGTTGGAGATTAATACTTTCAAACACAGCCATAATACTTTCATCATCTCTTACAAGTCAGACAAACGAGAAGGGACAAAGCTTAGTTAGTTCGCAGAAATGACAGGACAGTTGTAAGGGGAAGCCGTGATAAAAAATCATAAGATACGGAGGTTGAAATAAACAACAGCAACGGAGACACACTGGATTCGTCATGGCTAATTTTAGATTAATAAATTCAAACACATCATGCATTCATAATCTCTTATAAGCCTGCCAAACGAGAAGGGACAAAGCTTAATTAGTTCCTAGCAAAGACTGGATAATTAAGGGGAAACCGTGGGCAAAAGTCATGGATATGGACATTTTTTTTGAAAATACAGAGACACTCTGATTTTTGTAATTGAATCAGTAACAGTATTTGTACTTTGTTGGGTATAGGACACTCAGAAGTAGACTGGGTCTAAGCCACCTTTTTCCTTCTTTTCCTGTCTCGTAAGTCCCCCTCCCTGTTCCAAATCCCAACTCTCTTTTAGTGGGTGTGTATGTATGTGTGTGTGGGTGTCTTGCAAGTTGTGTGACAGATAACGATACAAAAACAGTGGCAAAAAGAGAAATGAGGATGGGGGCGTCGGGAAAATGGTTTGAGAGAGAGAAAGAGAGAGACAGAGCGACAGAAAGGAAAGGAGATAAAAGAAGCAGTACAGCCCATGAATACCGAGGTATTATTGATTATTGGACTTGGTGCTGATGCAGGCAGGCTCTCTCATCTCCTGTGTGTGACTGTGCCTGTGTGCCCGCCCTATGTCTCACATCTATGTGGCGGTGGGGAGGGGGGATGAGTATATGGGGGTGCCAGCAAGCTTGACCACTGGTCATCCCAATTTCTTTCTTTTTCTTTTTCTTTTTTCATTTAACCAGTTGAGGAGGTCTTAGGGGCTGGTGCTCAATCTTTTTTATTTTCAAGTTAGCGTGTGTCTTGCCAGTAACCCTTTGATGTCTGAGAGAGCTTAAATGGTGCTGCCTGCAACAGGCAATGTGTGCGGAACTACTAATACACTGTATATTCTTGTCTAAAGGTGCTCTCCATGTTTTTTTGTAATGTACAATTGTTTTATGTCACATGTTATGTAAAAACGTTTATAAATTCAAGTTTATGAGAATGTCATCGTTGTGGATACATTTTTGAAATAATTTGAATATCATGTTCTTATCCTTAAAACCTATATTGATTTGTTTTTGTTTTAAAAGTTGTATACAAAAACCCATTCCTGACCATTTCTTTTTTTTTTTTGGTCTTGTTAAAACCTTTTAGTACTTTTTTTTTTACATCATGGTCAATCAGACTCATCATGTTTGTGCATGATGGAGCCTGATGTAGTATCATGAGGTAAATGGAGACAGCACATGGGGGGAATTATTGATCTCTGATGTACTTTAATTGCTTTTCCCTGTTCATCCCTGTGCACCATCCAAATCTTGTCTGGCCGTCTGTAGACCTTAGCAAACTTTCCCCGCTGTGTTGTGAGCCATCATCATTTCCAGGAGACCATAAATGTATATCCTGATTAATTTTTTGTTCCCTTCCAAAAGGAAACTTTGCATTCCAGAGGATGCCCTTAGTGCTTTTTTGTATATTGGGATATTCCTGTCGCGGTTGAATGTTTCCAGTGTTCAGAACAAAAATGAATCTCTCTTTGTTGTGTTAGAGTTAAGCAGATAATATATTCAAGTTGAGGATTGTTCTTTGAAAATACGATGTTCAGTATTCTGCTATTTTTTCATTTTGGTCAAATTAAGTGGAATTTTCAGTTACTGCATCTCATTTTGTACGACTTTGAATTCTATGATATCGTTTTGCTTCGCACTTTATAGAGATAATTATATGCCAGTTCCTTAATGTGACCCTGTAGTTAGTTTCCAACATATTTGACATTTCATGCAGTCATGGTATTTTGAGAGGCACTAAAACTGACATGTTTCACCTCATCATTATTTTTCCCTCTCCCATTCCCCCTCAAAGTGTCAGGTATAATAACATTAGTATTTTTTTTGTTTTGGATCAAGAACTTTCTTAACAAAACCACTTAAATTAAGCACTGGCGGAAGATTATCTGGCAGTGTAAATCTGGGCAGAAACTTGGATCCTCTTTGAGTGTGGTTGATTTTTCCCAATTATGCATTAAATACCTGATCAGTTTTTGTACATTTTTTAGTTATCAGTTGTCTTGGTTTTTTTTTTTTTTAAAGGGGGGAAAAGAAGGGGGGGGGGGGGAGGGAAAGAATTAGAATGAAAGGAAAAGAAATCAGGTATACCCGTGCTTTGTCCTGAATGAGGGTTAGGAGGATTACCTTAAAATGGCCCCTATAAGCTGTGCAGAATTACTGGAATATCCAGTGGCTTTGATGATGAGCACTTTATGTTAAGCCACCTATTTAGTGATTGAATTGCCGGATCACAGGCTGAGTTATTTTGCTGGAAATAGAGATGGCAGTTTTAAAGTGTGGTAGTGATTTAAGGCACATAATATTAAGTGAAAGGCAAAAAGGTAGTCTTTATTGTTTGTAGGCAGCTTGTGTTTGTGATTTTGCAATGGGAAGGAAGGGTGCTTGCATAATGTGATCTGGTGAGCTAGGGCTCGGATATTAAACAGTGATTATCATTCCGAAAGGTGATGATGCTATTGTGAGGACAACATTTTGCAGCCCGACTGAATGCTGCAGCAAGTACCAAATTTTAAAAAGCATGGCTTGCTTTTCAAAAGTTTGTTGGTATTAAACAATCACCAAGTGAAACCATACAAAACTCCAAATTTTTGGAGAAATTTCCTTGAATGTATTGACGGTCTGCTTTGCAGGTAACCAGGTGCAATATCATGATTTAGTTTTATTTTTTCAGCAGAAAATTTTGGTTTTATACTTCATTTGGTTAAGACTCAAGATTTTTCACATAAATTCCTCTCTTCCTGTTTCAGACCTATGTATGGCTACCATCCTCAAGAAGAGCAGTTTCTGAAGATCTACCTGTATAATCCTAACAATGTCCGCAAGTAAGTATGGCACTAAGAAATGAATTTTTTATGTGTGGTTTATCAAAAATCAATACATCTGTCCCAGCTTCAATGTACTTTGTTTTGCAGTTTCAAAAAGGAATTGTCTGGAGCAGTGATTCTCAAATGGGAGGAGGTACTTTGTTTCCAGGGGAGGAATTTCCAATCTAATGGGAGGAATTTCAGTCAGAGGTGGATAGTCAAATAGAAATGGAAGTCTTTTGATGCAATGGAATGAGGATTTTTTGTTTGTTTTTTATTGCATTAATAAAGAAATTTAGTTTTATAAATCATGTCAGTGATTATCATTGTAGAAGTATAATGGTAAAAATCATTGGGTGACACTTCAAAATGGGGTCGGAATTGAGGAAACCTGGGATCACAAGGGAGGAATATGGTCTGGGACTCTGAGAACAGTGGTCTTTAGGCAGAATTACATTGTGATACTTTTCAAGAATGGATTACACTCGAGTCCATGTCCTTTGACAGGTCAATAATATAATTCTTTCATTCTTTCTTAGCTCTACAAAAACCTTCAGCATCCATTAAACCCATTCTGAACCGAAATTCCTACTGAAATCCTTGATTGATATTCTTGCTTTCCCACCAGTATTTTTTTGCCTCTTCCCATATCTGTTCCAACAACTGAGAGCGGCTGCCCAATTTTAGCTGTCCTGGATTCAACAACTTTAAGCAATTATTGTTTTCTTGCTTTATAGGAGTATACAGAAGCACACTAATTTAATACTTCAGAAAACGACATCAAGAATTGTTGCAATCAATTATGGGAGACCTTGCATTCATAGTTTTTAGATTGTCATAAACATTAATTTATTGCTGCACTTTTATGAAATTTTTGTTGTCGTTTCTTGTATGTGTTTTTTAATGCTGGTTTCACCATTTGCTTTTCAAAAATTAGAAAACATGGGGGTCATAAACGAGACTGCGTTGTTTATCATTGTATAAATTACCTGAAATCCTATTTCACCATCAGTAAGGCACACAAAATTGAGTTTTTGCCAAGACATTAGAATATGCAGCATAATTGCACATTGCTGAAACTCCCAAGTTTGTTAAAGGTGTTCTTTCATGAAATTAAGGAATTTTAAGAAAGAACCTTTGTCTCATTGCGTCAGTCATTGATCTCTGTTGTATAATATTTTTGCTAATGTAATTTACTCTGAAGATATTCGTGAAGTCTCAAAACTTTACTATGCAAACCACAGAAATTCTGTGGGGTCACACCAAGGCTTGAAACAAGGACAAAATATGGCAAAAAGAAAAAGATGTATGTAGCAAAGCCTTGCATAAGAAATAATACAGAAACAATACGCATTGTTTCTGTATTATTTCTTATGCAAGGCTTTGCTACATACAACTTTTTCTTTTTGCCACATTTATTTCAAACTTCACTGCTTGGTCTTTCCATGTGGAAGATTTAGCCATGATTTTGTTTTCTTATTAGAGCGGCGGACCTACTTCTGGGCGGGGCAGTGATGAACAGGCCATTTCAGCCCCATGAATCTCATATACCATATCCCTTACAGGTGAGTTGACCATGTTTTGTGAGTTGATGATATCTTGAATACATAATCAGTTTGATGCATTTTTTTCTCTCAGTGTGTGTCTGTGCTGTGGCTTTTCCTCATTGGACAAAGCATAGGCTTAATGAGAGACTTTCTACACATAGGTTGCCCTAATTTTTCATATCAAAGGATAAGTTCTAGCTACTGGTTCTTTGGCCATTGTGGTTAAGATTAACCATTTTGCTATTTTACTGTATTGCAGCTGATTTTTTAAAAATTCCAAACTAACTTAACTCTTTAAGATCGGAGCAACGCACAATGTGTCGCTAAATCTAGCCCAGAATGACGGACCAACACATTGTCTGTAAATACGGTCTATGAGGAAAGTCTGTTCAAACACAAAAAATAGCTCCGATCTTAAAAAGTTAAACTGCTGTCAAGAGATGGGTATGGTTGACCTAGAAAAGAGAAGGAATATTGCAGGGCTTGTGTAGAGATACAGTTACTTGTATATTTTTGGTGCGGAGTCCTCTTTCACAGTTATTACGTGAGGATGATAACTTCATGCTAACCTTCTACTCTACATATTACTTGCAAAACTCAAAGTACTCCAGAATCTCCCAGAAATTAGTACTGTGCTAAAATCTGCTGGAATGTCCTACTTTTTCACTTTTTTCTCTTAGAAACTCTTAAAAATTTCAGCCCACTGCTGTTTCTTCCCATGTCTCACCAGAATGCCTGTTTTTTTTGTTTTTTTTTAACGAGAGGTTCAGTAATTTTGCTTTTCCATAATGGAACAGAATGGAGATGAATTTGCTTGGCAGTACAAGAATCAGTAATGGCTTTCCTAGATCTGGCTCTTTATGTACAGCCAATTTGAATAAATTTTTATTTACACTTTTTGGACAATAAGTTATCTAAATATTGGCTGTCCTTTGCCTTCTAAACTTCTTAAAAGTTTCACAGAAAACCTCCTATCATCTCCTGGAAATTTTTGTTTTATGAGTGCTATGGGCCCTGTTATGACTTGTTCAGATGATTGTAGTCAGCATTTGTGTAGCCGCCCAACAAAATAAGGCACTTCGTGCATTGTGGTGGTATGGAGATATTGGTATCACAAAATAGGTTATTCAAAGCCCTTTCATTTGGTAAAACAAAATTATTGCTGTAATTTAATTACCAGAGAAGATATGGCCTCTCAAAGACAGGAAGTGACACAACCACAGTTTTGAGAAAAACACTCTTAATCCTCTTAGCGCGGGATAAAATTGTTTTGTGTTGTAAAGAAATGTAGTTAAAATTTTACCAAAGAACTGCTGACGCATGTACATTTTAATTTATTTATTGTGGCTTTATTGACAACCTGATACCCCAAAAAGTAAAAATTTTCTGAAAGGGAATTGAACAAGGAATGTTTTGCAAGCAAAGTATCTTACATAGCAAGTTTGTGTTGGTGTTTGAAAACAGCAGAGTGATCCCCTAACCACTGTCCACTAAGTGCTAACCTAGATCTACTCTTTGGCTTGTTATCTGTTCCCTTCAAGCCACCACAAGACCTTACAAGTTCTTTCATAATGCTGAATTATTATTCCATATATAAAGAAGAAGGTTTCAAATGAAATTGAACACAAAACAGAATGATAGCTACTCACGACAATCACTGACATCAGAACTGTCACTGGTTTCTTCTTCAGAAGTTTGGTCATCGAAATCACTCTCGCTGTCCTCTTTGTCGTGACTAGTGGAGGTCTAAAGCAGTCTATTTCGGCAGCAAACAAAAATCGTGCATTAAAAACATGGATCAGAAAGTATTTGGAACAATACTATGATGAGCCACTATTTTATATAGTGGCTGATCGTGCTCTACCGTGAAGCCACTATAGTGGCTCATCGCGCTAAGAGGGTATACATTTGTTCATTTGATGTAACATGCTTTGTGTTTTTCCTGTGCTTATAAGACTGATTGTGCATATAATGTGTTTATAAAATGTATAGCGCCTTGAGCCGAATCAGGGATAAGGCGCTATATAAATGATCTCTATTATTATTATTATTATTATTATTATTAAAATTTCAGCTTTTAGTTGGAAGTTATTGATGGTGACTGGATTCAAAGTCAGTTTTGAGGCATTTGCCCCTCTCAAACAGGTTTATCATTTAGAAAAGGAACAGTAAACTTTTCAAAAATACTGAAAATGCAAAAACGATAAAATTATGATGCCTGTTTAACGATTTTCTCGCATTGGGTAGTGCCGAAATGTACCTCATTTTGTCAGGCAGCTGCACATTTGCAAAGTTAGTTTTTTAAATTATGGCAACAGTTGATTTTGTCATTGAAGGTAGGATGTTTAGATGATATCTGACTGGTACATTCATTTTCTTTTCCTCAGCTTTTCATTGACTACAATCTCTATGGAATGAACTTTGTGAATGTCGCAGCTTTGAAATTTAGGAAAAGAACGATAGGTATGTTCATTGCTTTTTATGTGAGAAAAAACCCATCTGAGATGATAAATGATATTTTCAATTCTTAGGAGCAGCTTTATTTTTGCTGTTGTTTTGTTTGAGTGTTCAACACAGTGAGACTTTTATTTATGTCATTGTTTTTGTAAATAAAATATCTTGCTCCTGTTTGAAACTCAAGAGACTGGTTCTGGTTGTAGTATATTGAGGCAAGATACCTTTAGATATTTATTCTGTAAGGCAATTAATCATTTAATGTGAGAATTTAAGATGAACATTTTCTGGAACACTTCATCTCTGATCCTAATCTTAGTGGAAGAATCGTAACCAACAGTTGAGGTAGAAATGTGACGGGGAAACAAACTTCATCAATAAGAAAGTTAATAATAAATGAAAATGGAGCTGTTGCCAGGCCATATTGCTTTCTTGTTGTTTTCAATATGTAACATCACAAAGTTTCTTAATGATATGCAGAGTGACAGTGCATTTCAAAAGACAGCTTTATGGCCATTAAGATACCAGTGAAAAGCAGTTTCAACAGATACTGTAGGATACATTTTTCACTGTCTCCATCAATTGTAAAATAACAAGTAATGGAAACTGCCTCATGATTCATCGGTCATTGAGTGTTCATTGTCTTTTTTTTTTTTTTTTAATTCAGTAGAAAATTGTCAGTCTCATTAGTGTTACTGTTAGCATTCTGTGAAAGCTATTGTATCGGCACAGTAAAGCAAAACTGCCAGGATGAAGATATAATACCGCACAGAATGTTACACTTTCCACTAAATCATGATTTTGTCATTTGAAATCTTTCATAGATGACAAAGATGACAAGAACAAACACACCTCCGCTGACTCTGAACGAAAGGATGCAGTCGTGCAGCAGGACACATCCTCTCTTCATCTGACATCTACATCCTCAACTACATCATCACCGTATACACCAGCTGACAACATATGGCGTGAAGAAAATATCCCAAGGTTTGTAGGATAAATTCTTGAAGAATAATTTGGGGTATATTTTAAATAAAAATTTTAAAAATCCAAAACTTCCCTGTTTTTGCATCAGATATAGGGCATCATTCCTTTGATTGGGGCCATGGCGTGCAGATGTGGGGATTTGGGGGAGGGGGAGGAGGAAATAATGAAACTTTCAACAACACCTGAGCAGTAGCTGATTAATTGCACCAATGATGTTTGGAGTAATAAAAATATTCTTGTTTGCATCTGGTTTTTGTTATAGAAAGGTAATACCTTTTTTTTTTTTTTTTTTTTTTAGTTTTGTTCTACCAAACAAATTTAAGATATAGCCAATGCTAGACCTCTGCAACACCTGTTCCTACATTGTGTCTATTGCACCGTTTCATCAGTTGTTTGTGAGAGTGGAGATAATCACTTCTTGTACTGAAGCAGCAATGTGATGTTGTGTATAGTTTATCATGCGAAACCTTAAAATTTGTCTATTTGGCAGTGATCTGTGGTTATTATCCAGTATTGCTAGACAAAGCACATGTGAGCTGGAGGTGGATGTGGTTGCTGCTGACATCATAAACAGGCAGGAATTATCAAGTAAGTGGAACAATAGAGACATATCAATGTTAGAGATACGTAAGTTCTTGAGATGGGATGGTGTGAATCTGATTATGGCCTGAGAGAGAAGGTGATGCTTGGAAATTCATCTGAGTGTACATGGATTCTGAACGAGGTTGTCTGAAGTTTTTTGGATATCTGTTATCAATATTGTTAAAGAAGAAACAGCTTGTAAATGGTTTGTAAGTGTTGAGGATGAAATGGATTGCCGAAATCGGTCTATTTCAATTTTGAAAAGAAAAAAAAAGGGCACTACCTATATAACAGACAGGGAAAAGTGGGGTTTTTTCATAGCCGGAGTGGGTTTTTTCATAGCCGGTATGAGATGGATACTCTATAAATGGTGTCATTTGGTCCTAAGCTTACTTTGTCCTTTTCCTGGTCTGAGTATGGGAAATAGAAAAATCAGCTGTTTTTATCTCAATCAAACAGCAGTGTTAATTTTAGGAGGGAAGGAAATGAATCCACCAATTGCATTGAACATTCCTTGAGTTGTTGAGGCCACAAGGCAATCACAAGGTATCGGTCATGCCAGCGGAATCCAGAGATTTAATCATTAAAAGCATCCTTTCTGGTCTCTGAATAACTTAGTCATTCTGGCTTTGGCAGTGATATTGGTTTTTATTTCATCTTTGTGTTCCAGACAGTGTTGGTGCTAACCCAGGTTTAGCAGCCCTGTGGGAAGATGAAAAGCAGAGAAGGCGTGACACTGGAGAGTCCTCACAGATAGACACGGAAAGTTCACAAGGTTAGTGTTAGAAACGCACTTAAATTATGTTGTCCCAATAGACTTAGACTGATGTACTTAAATATGTGAATGGTTTTATGTGCCTCTCTGAATTGTTTTTCTGTACCTCTGACAATTATGAAATTTCAAGTCATGTGGATTTATTACATGCGTTCAGTCATTTTGACCATATTTATGTGTTTCTCCAATTTTATATGCATACGTTTTAAATTACTTCATCATTCATGCATGATTTACAAGTTGGTTGTAAATTTTACAGGTTACTTCTGGAAACATTAGAAGTTGTTTCTTTTCAAATGTTTCCAAAGTAGTTCCAAATTAAATTTACTTGTTTCAGAATCTGGGTATAAATTTTAGTTATGT
This sequence comes from Onchidella celtica, assembly GCA_963931925.1. Lineage (NCBI taxonomy): Eukaryota > Metazoa > Mollusca > Gastropoda > Systellommatophora > Onchidiidae > Onchidella > Onchidella celtica. The sequence continues at coordinate 51,188,724 of OZ007570.1, forward strand.
TTGAGAGGAATCTGTATAGGCAACTAATAAAATTTTCTGTAATCTTTCAGAGAGGAAAAATGTTGTACCATCAAGCAGTGAGAAGGAGCTGGGAGAGAAATTTTTAGACATTGTCAAACAGCAGCAAACGTACAGGTGAGTTAGTCATGATTGTTTTATTTGTAATTAATGTCTTTGGCAGAGTATTTTCCATGGTTGTGCAAGCTTGAGTATCTCGTAAAGATTTCTATCCTGCATGATATTACACTCCCATCTCAAACTGATGCATGAGATTTTTTAGAAATGATGTCATTTGAAATGAGAACTCTGTTTCAACAGAAGAGCTTTAGTCTAGTACTGCCAGTACTTGAAATTTTATTCCATTGATCCCCTGGTAGTTAGTGGTAGTCAAGTCCAATTTATTGTTAGTACAGATTTAAAAAATGAAGTTTTTGGTGCCATTAAGGTGAACAAATATTTACACAGCAAATCATACAAGGACAAAGATGGGCATATTAATTAAGAGTGTTTTTAATGTTATTGACTGAGTTCCAGTTATGCAATAGTGTATGTTCATCTATTGTCAGTTACGATGTGAATTTTTGACATAGTATTTCATTGCTTCAACCGGCAGTTGGTGCCATCAATTTTTTAAATTCAAATTCATTTTAGGAGCAGCCAATCAGATGACAGCCTGTTGTCCTCAGAAACTAGTCTGCAAGCATCTCAATTGGAGAGACATATATCCACGGAAGGTATGCATTTTCTGTAGTTTAGTTGTATTTCAGTGTTATTGAGGCACTGAAGGATACAATTATGCATTATCATTAGTTAATGACTACGAAATTCAGATTCATTTGTAATTTACGTTTATTACAATGCTCCCACATCTTCTGCAATATGCCTGCCTTTATAGCCGAATAACTGACCCTAAAATCATTCTGTTGTGCATTTTAAAAAAAAATTTTTTATTTACGGTGAAGATTGTAAGCACAGTGAAGAGAAAGAATTTAAACTTGTCATTGTAAATTTGGTGAACTGACACTGAAGAAATATTTTGGGAAGCATTGGTCAAAGCCTTTTCTTTACTTTTTCGATGCTCTTTCCTAGATTCTGTGACCAGTTCCCAAAGTACTGTGATTCTGGGTGATAGTCCAGAGAATGAAGACCAGAGTGATCAGGATGTGGACGACGAGCACCCACCCATTATTAACAGAGCTTCCATCGAGAAGGTGGTCTCTTGCAGTCAGAGTTTCTCAGTTAGGTGGTCTCCAGCAGGTAAGTTATAAACAAAGAAAAGTTCCTAGCTTGTTCGCAGTTCATTTCAGAACGCTGATTTGATAAAGAGGTGGCATTTAAATTCAAAATGGTACATGGTAAAATGATAAGAATCACAATATTTAAGCTAAATTTGGGGGAAAAGAGCATTCTTTCAGTGGCCTGGGAAATGTGAAAAAAAAATGAAAGTCAAATTTCTTGTATTTGAAATTGAGAAATTGAGTATTAAATTCTCTTGTATTGGTTTTTTTTTTCTTCTTCGAATGTATGCTTGAGTTAGGTTTGCTATCTTTGAAAGTCTGGAGAAAATTTAGCTATACGGTGTGGATTTATGCTCTCTCCCTTGCTCAGACACCCAAGATTGCAGTGTTGCCAACATTTTGGCATCCCTGCTTGAAGAATCGGGACCTCCCCCATCCCAACTGGTTTCTTTGGAGGATCAGGACAGCATATTGAACCGCAGTGCATTTCTAGATGCAAATGTGGAAAAACAGGAGGCAGAGGAGACTTTCCTGATGTCACAAGTGGTAGTCACTGGTGAAGGAGAAGAAGATCATGTCTGTCCTGGAGAAGGAACATCAAAGTGAGTTTCGGTTTCAATTCTGTGATTATAAAAACATTCAAAATGTCTTCTATTTTCAAATAAAATATGCTCAGTGCTACAGACATTTTTGAAAACAATGGTTGATCTGTTTATTTGGACTTACCCTGTAGCTGCCTTCAATCAATTAAATTGTTTCAATTTTCAAAGTTTTGATGCTTGGACAAGTGAATTCAATGTTTGAGAAATGTTCAGTCTTGTTGTCTGTGGTGCATTTTTTTTTTATCTCAAGGAAAGGGTAAGCAAGATATCTTGCAAAGAAGGCAAAAGGAGCACTAGGGGAAATGCAATCAGCAGCCGCACACCCTTGTACACATGCTTACCCTGTCACAAGTTGGAAAAGAGTATTTCAGGGATGACTGTGTCAAGGCAAATAATAGCTGCTTATTCTGCTTGTATTACACTAGTGGAGGGGTAATGGTGGTAGTAGTTTGGGTGCCATTTCATTTATCAGATCAAAGATTTCTTTGATCTTGAGTTTGATGATCTGTGTACATGATTGCTATTGCTTATATTTATGCCCTTCTGGTTGAATTAAAGTAAATGTCCTTGGTTTTTCCGCAGGATTCTGGACAGTCCTAAGTATTTTATATAATGATAATATGATAAGATGTTTTTGCAAACCAAGTTGTCTGATATTGTGCAGCGTGAAACCATCTTTTGTTTGTATTTTTACTTTTTAGAATGCACAGTGGCCCAGCTTGGACTGATCCAGATGATGATGTTATCATGAATACAGATGATGATAGTGATGATGAAATTGACTTCCTACCTCAGTTTGATGGTGCTTCAGACAAACCATCTGGTGAGAAATGTTAAACCAAGTATTATTATTTTTAGTATTATTTATCAACAAATTAAATTCAGTGATATATTCCAGAAGGATTGCGTTATTGTCTCTATATCTAACAATACTTCACAGAGTAAGGTACTTGTTCTGAATAGTGAATTTTCAAATCGTCATGCAGCAAGGCTTGCCATGTTTTTTTCTTTTTTTTTTCTAAAGTTTTGACGGCAAGCTTTTCTGTTGTGACAATCTGTGGAACAGCTGAATGCGAATATGCCAGATTACTTAGTTTTCATGGAGTTTGTGTCCTTTCTCCTCACAGGCTCTCGGAAGAAACCGGAGCAGTCTATGAACCCATCGCAAAGTGCATCAGGTCCTGGAGCAAGCTCGGTACCAGGATCAGGGGATTTATCCCAAAACCAGCTTCCAACCCTTGAACCAAATGCAGCGAGTGGATCTGACATGGTTTGGAGAGCTGGGGCAGCAGGGAGAGGAATGGGAACTCCCCAGGGATACCATAGAGGAGGAGGCACTTGGGGTCAGCAAGGATGGCCTCAGCAATCAAACAGTGGTGGTCCATGGCATGGTCAAGGCCAGGGATGGTCGCAACAGCAACAACAATATCCAGGCTGGCCACAGCATCAGCAGATGTCCTCCACTGGTTACCCTTCCCAACAAGCTCCTTTTAGATCCCCATCCCCAGCCTCTGCATCATTTCAGTCTCCATCACATAATCCCTATACATCTCCCACCCACCAGCAATCATTTCAGAACCCATCATCTATGTCATCTCAGCATTCATATCAGTTTCCACCTTACCAGTCACCTCCTTCCAGCCAGACATTTCAGCAATCCTACCAGAGCCCTACTCACCCATATCAGTCACCCTCATCAAGCCAAGGGTTTCATTCTCCCCAGCCATATCATTCATCTACAAGCCAGCCATATCAGTCTCCCTCAGCCAGTCAACCCTACCAGTCTCCATCCTCCACTCAGCCCTACCAGTCTCCAATGACAAATCAAGCATATCAGTCACCCTCAGCTAACAAACCTTATCAGTCCCCCTCAGGAAGTCAGCCCTATCATTCCCCATCAGGAAGTTTGCCGTATCGATCACCCCCCGTAACCCAACCACACCAGTCCCCACAGGGAACATCATACCAGGCCCAAAGTAGCCCCATGTACCCTTCACCATACCAATCCCCTGTGCACTCAACGCGTCAGACGTCACCTCAACAACCGTACCCACCTCCTTACCCAGCGACAGGCCATAGTGGACGTTACCCAGCTCCATCTGGCTGGGGGCCACATAGTTATCCTGGTTACTATCCAGGCCACATGAGTGGTCAGGCTGCAAGTTCCCAGACTGGCTCAGGACAGATGGTCAGCCAGAAAACTGGGAGCCAGGACAGTTCGGATCCTGGTTTCAGCCAAACAGTGGGTACTAAAGGTAGTGCAGGGCACATGGGAAATCAGGAGACAGATATTTTTGGTAGTTCTGTGAAGCAAACCGGAACTTCTAGTCAAACTCAGCAACCTCAGATGGGAAGTGCAAGTGCTCAGTCAGGAAATCAGCCTCCAGGAAGCTTTAACAACTCACTGATTCAAGGGTCTCAACAGGGGTCCCAGCAACAGCAGGTTGTTGGTGGTGTTCAAAGTGATGTGGCACTGTCAGGTCAAGTCAAGGGATCTCAAAATGTGGTGAGCACAAATGTAGGTGGAAACCAGCCTTCCATGACTCAGCCTCAACAGACAACAGCTGGTAATCCTGTGAAAGACACATCACTGTCTGGTGGGTTCAAATCTCCTCAACCCCCAAGTGTGAGTCCTGTCCCCATGTCAGGACCAAGAGGACAGGGTGAGCCCTTCAAACTGTCCCCATCCATTAGTCCTACCCAGTCATTAGGTTCTTGCACGTCGCCATCATCTGGCCCCGGCCAAATACAATCAAAACCTCAGGAGTCAGGAAGTAAAAGTCCATCTTTTATTGGGGGTGAAAACAAGGGTCATACCTCAAATAATAAATTGGATACACCGCCAATCACAAAGATTTCAACTCTGGAATTCAAACCAAACATTACCTCAGAATCAGGGGCAAAGGTCAGCAAGGAATGTGCCAGCAAATTACCTGATGTAATAAGCAGTTCAAAAGCATCCAGCGCAGACTCAGAAAAAATTGACCCCAGCTCAGCCACACCAATGATACAGCAACTGCTTATGGAGGAGCCCGCACGGATGAACATCAAGAAGGAGGATCGGGATGCTGCCATGAAGAAGCCCATGATAAGTCCCACTCCACCGAAACCCAAGAAGAAATACAAGAGCAAAGCAGGGCAGGGTGGGAAAGTGACAGCTAGGCCCCGAAGCTCAAGTTTGTCATCACCTGTGCCTACACCTATGATGGGGTTTGGAGGTTATCCCCCACATCCTATGATGAATCCACAAATGATGGGTCGCCCAGGCCGATCCCAGTCCATATCCTTGCCATTTAGCAATGAACAAAGAATGCCATCTCCCATGCAGAACTACAATTGGCAACAACAGCAGCAGTGGAAGCAGCAAAATTTTATGCCAGGCAGCCATTGGGCCCAACACCAGCAGCATATGCAGCAACAACAAACTTGGGTGGCCAGTGACTGGCAAAATTATGGGAACCCTGGAGGGAGTGGTAATGCAGTTACACCTGATATCAACCCAGGGTCTGCTAGTGCAAGACTTCAGCATAGATCTTTTAGTGCAGACTCAGTCCAGCCTTCCTTCTATGACAGCAATGCTCAACCAAATCAAACCAATCCAGTTCCTGGTAACCAGAGTCCTCTTGAGAATAGTTCAACCAACAGTCTCCCAACACCAGTTATTGATGAACAGGTTCCCCAGAATTCTGAAAATGTCAATGACAAATCCTCTCTGTCCAGCTTGTTTCAGCTAGTTTCAGATGTAGGCTCTGAAGATCCCGGTTGGGAAACGGCAGCCTCGACAGTAGTGCCCCAACTCTTTCATGATAGCAATGAATCAGAGACAGCAAAATCCACACCTACCTCAGATTTAAACCAAACAAGCCCATCTGTCAAAGATTTTATTACGCTTGAAACCCCTTTTAAGCATGGATTTGAACGAGCTAATTCTGACACAGCAGGAATGACTTCTTCTGAAGAATCAGATCGCATGGATATGGATGTCACTTGCGATCTCAAACCAAGAACTATAAACAGATCACAAAGCTTAGGGAGCAATCCCCGAGTAGGAAAAGCACATAAACTGAAGAAGCTTGGACCCTTGCATAAAAGATTATCAGATATAGGATCAGTGAGTGGTGCTGGAGGAACCAATCCATCTTATACCTACACATTTCATGTGCCCACCCCAGTCTTTAAAAAGCTCAAATTTTTCAAGAGTCCAGAAACCAGGAAACAAGATGTCAAAGTGGTCAGAATGCACCCAATGGATGCACGACGTTACAGTTTGCTGAAGATCGGGCGTGAGATTGTAAAAGTGACTAAACTGACAGAGGCAGAGCTGGCACATTATAATGTTACCTTTCCACCTCCATCTCAGTTTGGTTCCACAAATAGGGTGAACTTGGATATCCCAACTGTAAGTGCTGACAAAAGAAGTGATAGTGGTGGTGAAGAAGGGACCATGTCTAAGTTTGACACAGATTTCCCTCCTAACAAAGTGGCTCCTCCCAGCTCTTTTCATGCAAGTCAGGTGAGCGCTGCTATGCCACGGGCAAGTGCGACAATGCCTCGCAATTCCCCAGTCAACTCGGACTGGATGCGGCAGTATCCTGGACAACAGCAAGCCAACTTCAATGGTGGCTTTAGCCCGGGGTCTCAGCAAGGAGCTTATAGTCCACAGCAGGGTGTATTTGCATATCCACAGCAATCTGGCGAAGGGAGCTTTAACGCATATGCAGGTCATCAGCAAATGCCACAGGGCAATGTGAACAGACATTATGGCTCACAGCCACCTGACTGTAATGTTGCAATGAGCTACCAACAGTACAGCCAAAAAGGAAATAATTACTACCCTCATCCATCTTCATCATCATCATCACCCAGACATCCTCCAGGTAGCTACTATCCAAACCAGCAAGGCACATATATGAACCATGTGCATTATCCACAGCAACAGCCCCAGCAGCAACAGTATTACCAGCAGCAACAACAATACCACCAACAACAGCAGCATCAATTTCAACTGCAGCAACAACAGCAGCTTCAGCAGCAGCAACCTCCAACAGGCTACAACAATGCCTTCATGGAGCCAAAAAACGGATTGCGTTCCCCGGGCCAGCATGGGCTAGCAAGCAGAATTGATAGTGGGAGTGTCCATGGCCGCAGTGGTGATGAGGTGACCAAAGATTACACACATGACGCCACTGAGACCTCCCCTGTCAATACCCGGGTGAACGCAGAGAGGTGGGACAACCATGCTGAACACATGGCCAACTACGCAGCTAACAAGCACAAGAATGTGAACAACTCTTCACATCAAGCAGCTTTTAATCATTTAGAATCAGGGAATCACGACGGGAGCACAGGCACCAGTGAGGGAAATATACATCCTGTCAAAGGGAAAGATGACAAGAAAGGAATAGGCAAAAAAAGTAACAGCAGGAAAACAGAGTGTCAAAATTCACAGTCAACACTTGATGCTGGTGAGAAAGAGAAAGACCATGTAAATAACTCCATATCCAGTTATAATTGTGACAATGAAACAGATGTTATCCCAGGAACACCAGAACAACATATTACAGTGGGTATGCCAAATAGTGCCACTTTTTTATCAACTCAGGGTAGAAAAAGGGGAAGAATGAGCCCAAGGAAAAATGTGAAATCCCTGCGCTTGAAAATACCCAATCCCGCATCTCATCCATATTTGATGGATCTTAATGGCATTGGTACAGTAGACAGTGACACGGAGAGAACATCAGTTACCAGCTCACAGAGAGATTCAGATGATGAAAGTGAAAATGGGAGTTTGTCCTCAGTGCGCAGGTCAACCAGATCTTCCAGCATGGAGGATGAAATGAGATCAAATTCAGGTGGGAGACAGAACATGCGACAGGCAAAGCTACGCTCTATCTACTCCAACAGACCAAAGAACAAGAAGAGCAAGCACAGAAAAAGGAAGAAACCAGAACCTCTGAAAGAAGGCATTCATTACATTGTGATTGGCAAGTTCAAAGGTCATCAAGCCATGTTAGTCAGAGTCAGGCAGGTTGATATTAACCCTTCACAGGTAGTCAGTGCTAAACTATATGAAGAGCTCGCATCTCGAGAGATTGTACGCAAAATTTCACTGACATATCCAGCCGATTTTGAAGGATTTGTCAATAAAGATAGGGAAGCAGAAAATGAGGATGACTCAGAAATGGAAATGAAATCTGACTCTGAATATCGGGTGGCATCTGAGTATGAAAAGTATCAGAAACCATCAAGAGGACGTTCAAAAACACAGGCCAAGTTTAGGTCAGCATTTGCCTCTGTAAAGAAAGAGGCAGGGTTGCTGCTTGATAATACATTCTCCCATTTTTTAGAAAATGAGAATCAGTCAAAAAACGTGCAAGCTGGCCCCACTAATGGGGCCAGTAAAAATGGTATTCAAACAGCTCATTTCCTGGATAATGATGATTTCTTCTGGAAATTTAAAGAAAATTTCATCAGACATACTCAGAGCAAAGATTCATCCTCTGGGAATGACTCAAAAAAACTTGAGAACACTGTGTTCGCTGGCATTGGAAAAACTGGGTTTCACAGTTTCCAGAAAAAATTCTTGGCAAATGTGCAAAGACTAAAGAGTGTTGAATATTCTTCCAGCTCAGATGATGAAGATGATGTTTTGGATGACACGATACTGAAACTGAAATTTGGGTTGCCACAGATGTTGGAGATTTGTGATGCAGGCACTAATATTCATTCTTTGCAAGGAACAAATGGATGGTCTGGGATAAAGAATATCACCCTCAGTAGAGAAGGTATGGATATAAGAGAGGACAATGTTTTGGTAGAGACAAAATTCAGGGAAAATCTTCTGCATTGCCATACTTTATTCAAGGAAACTAGTGATGCAATTTCTGTGAATTGTGGCGAAGTGTCTCCAGCTCATTCAGACTATAATCCAAATGTTAACCCTAAAAATAGTATTTCTCAGAAAGGAGATCCTGTTTCTGTTTCACAACATATTCTGAAAGACAAGATGAATGCAGAAAGAAAAGAGATAGAAATTGATTCCCTTGGAGATATTTCAAATGAAGACAATACCAGTAGCAGTCAAATGAACACAGCTGAAAACTCGGAGCCCAGTGCTGCACCAGTGGAAAAAATAGAAAAAGAAGGCTACCTGAAAAGACAGATGGCATTTTTTGAAGACATCTCGTCTGATTCAGACACAAATGACACTATCATAATGGACAGCAGTTTAGAAAAGGAGAATGTTTCTTATGGTGGATCAACAGGCTTTTCTCTCTTGCCTTCTTTCACACTGAGTAGACCTGACACATTGGCTACTTGCACAGCTATGATAAATATACCTTCATCCCAGACTACAACATTAGATAGTGTTGTTGGGGGAGCAAAAGATATTGTTCATGAAAGAGAGGATTTACATCATGAAAGAGAGGATTTGCCTACTCCAAATTTTAATGACGGTACTAATTTGTCTACGGAATGCCAATCAGTAAGTGTTCATGATTTGACACCCTCAGACAGTGGAATGAATCAGAAAACAGAATCAGATTCTGACACGGCAGAGCTCATTTCCCAGGTGGAAGTTCTAGATCATGGCAAAAGCCTGCCTGAAGGAGAAGTCTGCAGCAAGGCAAATGAAGAGAGTTTGGTTCAGGAGGAAAAACTGTCAGATATTGACACTGAACTACCAAAAGTAAAAACGACACCAACTGGCAGGGAATCTCAAACCTTGGATAAGAGTGAAGAATCTGAGTGTACATTAAACACAACAGCCCAGAAAACATTAACTGCTGAAATTTCAAATAAAAAGAGAGACAAGGATGGCAGTAAGACTGAAGATAAAGAGAAACCAAGAAATTCAGACCTCATTTTGACACTGACAATTGATAAGAGGCAGAGAAAGCAAGGAAAAGGCTTGAAGAAATCTAAAAGAGATAAAGACAGTAAACTTGTAAACCGCAGGCAACGGGTAGAAAATGCTAATAGCAGCTCAAATGAAGAAGTGAGTAATGACAGTGTGAGCAACAGTTCGGGGCAGACCAAATGTCTTCGTCAGCGCAAACAAACCAAATATATTTACTATGGAGAAGATTTTGACTCCTCAGAAGACGACTCGCTTGATTCAAGTGATGATGACTTTGGCCTTTGCAACACGCAGCAAAAAAATAATAAGTCAATCAGCAGAAAGCAGAATTTAAACAAACAGACAAGAAAAGATGCCCGGCTTAATTCAGATGTTTGCAAGTCTGCCAGAGGAGGTCACAGGTCTCGAAGCACTCGAGGCAAGAAGAAAAAACCACCTGGTGGAGAGAAACTGTTGAATAGCCTCAGCTTGTTACACATGGCTACCTTGGCCAGTCTCACAGAAACTCAGTCAGATCCAGCAGATAGCCAGTCTATGTCTGAAGAAGCAGGCTTAGGAGAGAATGAAGATATATCCTCCCAGTATGCAGCTAGAGGAAACAATGACCACAGTTCTGATTACACCCCATCTCTAGAAAATATGTCTTTCATTTCCCCACAAAATTCAGATGGAGTTGAAATATCCCCTCCTGTGGCATGCTCTCCAACAGACAAGAAAAACTGGAAGAAGTATGAGAATGGCAAAAGCACTCTGCCCAAGACTGCTGCATCTGGAAGATTGTTAAATTTCTCTCAGAGGAGAGTCAGTCTAAAGCCAGGCTGTAATGGGGCATCAAACCTTGGTAGTAAGCCTATACCTTTCAGCCGATTGGTTAGTAACTCATCTTCATCATCTCCAGTCCCAGCAAACTTTATGTTTAACCATGGGACTGAAGCCACCCAACAACCAGAGCCACCAAACACAAATGAAGATGTCAGTGCTAACACTCTACAGTTATTGGAAACCAGGAAAGCACAGGTCAATTGTGCATCTTTTTCGATGAAGGACATCCTAAAACTGACCACTGCTGATGATTCAATGGATTCAGACAGCAAGGACGGCACAGCCTTGGTTAAACCACCAGAGCCTAAAAGGGCTCAGATTAAGAGCACAACACTCTCAATGAGTGATGTACTCAAACTGACTAGTGTGGAGAAAGATGATGAACTGCAAACCTCAGAAGCGTCCCACTTGTTGCTATCTCAGTTAGCAGACTTTAATACTTCAGACTCGAAGACTCATCAGGCTGATTCAAATATGATTTCCTCTGACAGCAGCAAATTTAAGAAACAAACCGAAGGACCAAGTTCTGCACTATTTGAGATTTCTAAAATGAGCAACCAGATTGAGGCAGAAGAACAAACTACTGAGGCATCAAGCTCTTTGCTGTCCCAAATGATTGAATTTGCTAATCCAGGTAACAAGTCACCACAGAATACAACTGAAGCATCTCTGTCCCTCCTGTCACAATTAGCCACTTATGGCACATCACAGCAAACAGCAGAGGATTTATCTGAAGTGCAGCTGGGAAAGACAAGCCCCTCTGAAGACTGTCAGAGAGAAACTGTTCCTGTCAAGGAAGTAGAAAAAGTTTCAGAGATGCATGAGCAATCCAATGATTTGGCAAAGAAAGAATCTGACAGTGAAAGAAAGAAGGGCACTAAAGTGCAGAGTGAAAATGGTGGAGACAGAACTAAAACGGATGCCTCAGATAAAAAGTTGTTTCCGGCAGCAGCTATACCAAAGAAAACTCTTTGTGAAACCAATGCTACATCTTCTGTGAGGCGAATCTCGCCCTTGGCATTTTCATCTTCTGACTGTCCCAAGAAAGTAAAAACAATTCTGCAAATGGCCAATCTTCCACGAAGGAGTAACTCAGAATCTCCCCACAGGCAGCCCAATGAAGAAACTCTTAATGGTGGAAGATCGAATCTTTTCCATGAGACTCCTTACACAACATCAAGCTCAGGGCAGTCCCAGAAATGTAAATCTAAGAAATCTGAAGATGGATGGACAGATCACACTTCAAGAAACAGCCAGACAGAAAGAAATGGAAAGCATTCTCAGTCATTCATCTCAGAGACTCCCAGATCATCACTCAGTGTGGCTGAATCTGCAGGAACTAAAATTCCAAATGCTAACATTTCAGACAAAAGGAAAAGAACCAAAGAAGATTCTATTCAAAATCGGTCAAACAGTAAGAATTCAGAGGCTCCTGACCATGCCACCTCATCAGCTATGGAGATCCCAACAATATCTATTACTCACAGTGAACCCACTACCAGGGAAGGCTGTAAAGTGGGTTATCACAGGTCACTGTCACCCCTTCTAGGACGGCAGGGCAAAAATATGACTGCGGAGAATTTGAGCATGGGAAATTTAGAGAAAGGAATGAAGCCTCTTCATCCATTGCAGATCCCTCCTTATCCTTACATGGCCCACCCATTTGGAGGCCATATGGGTCAGAATACATTGAATCCTGCCCTCTACTACCCCTATTGTTGGCAGTGGCCTGTCCACACCCCAGGCTCAGATCCTGCTATGAGTCCTCTCAATCTGTGTACCACTCACAAATCTCCCAATAACTATTCTCCGATTACTCCTACGTCCCCAATTTCTCCAGACTACTCAGCCCTGGCACAAGGAAGCATCTCTCCACTGGGTTTGTCTCCTCCACTGAAGAAGGCCAAGCCTCTTTGGTACCCGTGGTTGACAGTGGAATCTGAAAGAAACAGGCATGATATGAGGAGGGATGCACAAAATGTGAGAGAACACGAAAGAGATATGCCTGAAGATTTAAGAAGTGTGAAGAATAGTAAGCAAAGTGATTCTGAACAGTCAATGAAGACCACTTCTGCAGAAACAAGGAAAAAGAGTACATCATCTGGACAATGCAGGGATGAAGTTGCAGAACACAAAACGGGTGATTCTCAGAAAACTTCTTCACACAGCATCAGAGACCTCCTCGCAAGTCGCTTGTCAAAACCAAACTCTTTAAAAATCAACAAAAAAGCTCTGTCAACTTGTAAGACAGTGTCTCAGTTTTTGGGAACTGTCATTGAAACTGCCTATGAGCAATCAAGTGAGAATGCTACAAGCAAAGGTGAGAGAGTTTTAAGAGAGAGTCAGAAATCTTCATCCCACAGCCAAAAGGGAGCTTTCCTAGAAGAGGAACACGCAACTAATATCTTGAAAAATTCAGAGCACCCAAGTTCTTCAGAGAAAACACCTCAGTCTGTCAATAAGAAGGGAACCCCTCTTCATCCAGACACCTGCCATAGTAATGGTGTGGCCCACAAGCCACGTGCAAGCTCTGTTCAAAATGCTTATCTCGGAGGACATGGTCCAAAATTAAACCAGTCTGTCAATCATGATTCCTCTGAGCTTACCTCACGAAGTGCAGAAGATGAGAGGGTGAAGGCAATGGTTGACACTGAAAGGAAACTAAAGGGACAGATGGGATTGTCTGCATCAACAAATCTCTGCTTTAATAAGAATGCTAGGATGAGCTTGACAGACCGCCTGGTTACTAAACTCATCAAAGGGGACCACAAGGTCCTTAGTCAACGAGAACCGGAAGATGCATCGCGAGGTAGGAAAAGACCTAACAGTAGTCAGAGGGGACACAGCAAATCATCCAATGAAAATCAGAACACGAGAAACTCCTCTTCCCAGAGGCCAAATCAGGAAGAGAGCAGTGGAAAGAGAGATGATAACTGCAGTGGTGGTGACAAGAGAATGGAGAACAGACCATCCCAGAAGATGAACAGAGATGTGGTACTGAGACCAGTCAAGCTGGCACCCAGTAGGAAGTGTGTGGAAGAAAGTCTGCTTGCCTTAGGTCTCAACTCTGTGCAGCCTCCAGCAGCTTACTGCAGCAGTCTTCAGGACATGCCTGATAGACCAATGTGAGTATCTCAGGTTAATTCCTCTCCTTTAGATATAAATGTCTGTTGTCGAAAGGTCACAGAAGCAGCATAATCCCCTGTAATTCATTGATTTCAGGCCAGCAGGTAGGTTGGTAAATGCTAGTTTGAGATATTGTGATAAGGGATTGCTTATTGTCTGTACATGGGATATGTGATAGATATAAGAGTGATCTTAAGGTCTCCCTGTATATATGTATTGTCTTTTAAAGCATCATTTTAAAGAAACATGAAATGCATATGGAATGAACATTGGTTATGAGATGAAAAGGATTTCTAAAAACCTACTCGGTTAATTAAACAAGAATAAAACTTTCAATGTAAATATCATATTCTTGTAACTCGGATTAATTTATGCAAAGTCTTTCAGTTCAGTGGCATTATGATATGTAGATTTGATGAAATGGGAAGCCAGGTCTGAAAGATGTCTTAATTATCCATTGGTACAGAACTATGTGTTGAAAATAACTCAGTGGTACAGATGCCATCGTGTTCATTGAGACAGGATTCACCCAATTATGCATCACACCAATTTCTTACGCCTGCTGTGAAATTCACTAAAAATATTGTTTGTGTTGATACAGGTATTCTTGTAGTTGTTGAAATCATGATGAAGAAGTTTATGTTGTGTGTCAGTTGTAGCAGTATATTCTTTCTTCTCCCTTGATTTGGTGCTATAGTCACTGTTTCAGAAAGCAAACAAAAAAAACTTTGCTCAGTCGAGCAGTAAGACCCCATAAACAACAATTCATCATTTTCGTTAGTTACTTGATAACTCCTCCATGTGGATTTTTGCTGTTTTCCGAAATTTAGAGGAGGGAATTCTGAAATGTAGTCAGTACATTTTCCAGTATTTAAGGGAGCGAATCTCATGCAGTGAGATGAAGAGTTTGAAAATTCATTACTATTTCCACCAACATTAAAATTGGTAAATCAACAAGGGGTCTATTCTTTAATTTTTTTTTCTTCACATTTTATCATGAAACAGGCAAATTAACACAGTTGCCTAGGCTGCAAAAGAGTTCAATTATCATAGAAACCACATGATATCAAATGAGGCTTTTACTTGAAGCAATATGCAGTGATGACAAGTTAAAGATTTTTTAGCCGAGTTGTTTCAAATATATGTTCACATATTTGCATGCTTTGTCGTTGTAGGGAACATGGGGGCCGAGTTTTAAAAGTGGAGTCTAAAAGGGTGAGGGTCCATTCATTTACTTCCCTTTGCATTAGGATATTGGCACACTTATTCTTATTATTTTGTTTCCCTATTACGCTCATTATCGTGCTTTTTTCTCTCATCTACTTGTATTCACTTTGTGCATTTCCATCAGTTCAGTTTTACTAGTGTGATCGTAGTTTATCTTCTGCCTCACAGTGTTCAGTATTTTCTCTACATGGCTTAAATTTAAATGGGTGAAATATTTCTAATCTGCGAGATGTAGAATGAAGTAATGAATGGAAACATGATAGTCTTGTAACTTGCACCAATTTAAGCAAAGCTGAGAATAAAACGATAGAATGGAAAAGTGGTAGTCGTGTAAATCGTTCTGAGTTAAATGGAGCCTTTATAGTTTATAAGCGGGTGGTCAGCGGACGCTTCTGGTGGGGTCTCCGCTTGTCCTTTTGATCTGTTATATTCTGCCTGTGGTCTTGTTTTTTCCTAAACAGTGTGACCATTATTGTGTCGACATGCTCTCTCCAAACTCAAAGTGAAAACTCAAATTCCAGCTTGTAATGTGGGGTTTTACAGTATTATAGTCGGCTTTGATATGTATTTCAGAGCAGGATGATGATTTGAACGTCAGAAATACTGTTTGATGGTTGTGAGAACTATCTTCTGACGTGTCAGATCATTAATTCTTTCTCTGGCACTATTTAGACAAGTGTGCAAAGCTGTACATCTTTGTCTTTGAAGAGCACTAAAATAACACTGTACCTGAATCATCAACTATGGGGAATTTCCCAGCATTAGAAGATTCAAGCCATCTTATTGGAGAAAGCAGTGTAGAAAAGGAGAGAAAAGAGGACAGACATTGTTTCCTTAAACCTACCAGTTTTCAGAAATGCCCTATCATGGAAGTGTATTTCATTTTCAGGCATTCAGTTTTCTCCTATCGAGGAACTGATATCTAGACAATAGTTTTGTACATTTATTTTTTTGTCTGTCAAGCTCCCTAGTATTTAATAGTAATTAATATCTTCAGGCTCCACTATTACTAATACTGGGAGTGAACATTAGTAGTTCATTTCAAGCTACATGAAACTTATTTTCATTGTCGATCATGTTTAGGAAATCTGTGCTCTTCATAGAATTCAAATATTCCATAGCTGAAGTAGTAATATCTCCAGTATTATTTAAGTGACTGAAATAAAGTATATAATAAATCTTGTATTATTTATGCATGCACAAACACAGTGATGCTTCTCATGGAAAAAAAACTCAACATTCCCAGCTTGGTATATGCTTGAAAGTTTATAATCTTTTCATACAGATTCTCTTGACCATGTACTTACTACTTTCACGCATATCTCATTTGTTTGAATGCTGAGCACATAACTAGACATGGAGGGATATCTTGAGAGACTTTCAAATGCATACATTTACTCACTTTTAAATTTTGGCAATGATAAATGGAGCATTATTTCAAAAGCACTGAACTGATAACTACATGCATTGTCTTAATGTTATATCTCCTGGGGTATGCAGATTTATATTTAGGATGAACCACACAATTCATAGGGATTTGAAGGGCGTACTTTAATTTTATCATATTTTTGATGGACATAATCAAGTTTAGATAATAAGCGCGCCCATTTACAAAGGTTGTTTATTAATCTGTCCGATTATTGTATGTTGCACTACTGCAGCCTTTTCTACCTTAGTCTTTAGGCTTGTCAAGTGCTTCATAATAAATCAGCAGTCATCCTTCAGTACAGTTTGGAGTCAATTTCAGCGTAAGCAATCACTATCCAATAACTTGGTGTAACAGCTGAGGTTGTTCTAGCACGTTATAGTAGGGGGGAGTTAGTTGATCTAACTACAACCCTTTAGAAAACGAAACTATTACAGCTGTAAAATAAATAAACACGAGATCCGACGATAGATTAAATAATACTAAAGTTTAATAACTGTATAGTGAACAATAAGTTACTAGGAAGACACCAGCGAAACTAAATATCTACGCCACACAAAAGGAAACTCACTTACTCACCGACCAACCACTCATACAGGTCTATATATATAAACATTCCTACAGAAAGTTCCCGAAATAAACGTTACCTTTGCCCTCGCACAAACTAACCAATCACGCATCAATACGTCATCAGGTTACATCACTCAAGGCCAAATCTGGCGTAAACATTCGTATCCATAACGTTATCGAATATTCGGGAACATACTAATATTTACTGAACGAGTCAAAACACCTGACAACAAGCGAGCGAGGAAAAATACTACTCACTAGAAAAGAAGGTCAGGTCACGGAGTACAGTACACTCTGGCGGTTGTCAACAAGAATATTTTACAAGTAGTGGACACATGCTCAGCCACCAGCACAACAACAAAACCGGGGGAGGGCAAGGGGTAGCCTGCAGATGCTACACAACTCCCCAATTTAAGTTGAATATCTTTCAACTCCAAAAACATTATACAGCGTCTGCACTATCGTGAAATAATCTTATAGCACTCCCAATCTCACAAAGGTAGTTGCTAATTCTATTACAATTAATAACAATTTCAGTGTCTTCCCGAATGTCATCACAAATACAATACAATGCAGTGTACTTTGCATCACTAATACCATAACTAATACAATACCGTCATTGCTTCCCAATAGTAAACAGTAGGCCTACTAGTCAAAATAACACAACGCCACCACTGTGGTGAAACAATGGTCAATGATATTATTACAAATCATATAAGGTGAAACGATGGCCCATCGTTTACATAATGCTTCGTGCACGAATCATAGCATATAACTTGTTGTACATAACATGGTTATCTCCAAAATGTATAACTCATACGTACAATGGCAAAAATACCAATACATACCGACCACTGATCAAGGTCTTTCTTCATCATATTAGGTCAAAACAAGTTACAACATTGCAACATAACACAAACACTGCTTGCTCGCAGTCCCCATTTGGGTTACATTTTCCAAAAATTACACCAAGTTCCATTGGTAACTAATATGACATAGCATAAAATCAAAATGTGACTAACACATCATGACTCTCTATCAGCCATCAATTCAATATTCAGTCACAGATGAACTATGTCCCCAATTACAGTACAATACTGCCGTCCTAGAAATTCATCTAGTAGGCAAAAGTATGGGTTACAATGCATTTCACTGATAGTGTACTACTTTAAAATACCCTGCTCAGGAAATCGGCACAGACATTTTCTCTGCCTTTTACGTAGTGAATCCTGAATCGATAAGACTATAAAAATAAACTCCATCGTAATAACTTTGGATTGTCAAACTTGGCAGAGTTCAAAACTCTAATGACCGATGGTCAGTTTGGAGCACAAACTCCTTTCCATACAAATACGAAGTAAACTTTTTTACAGCCCAAACAATAGCTAAACATTCGCGCTCTGAGACCGAATATTTTGTCTCACGAGGCAATAGCTTACGACCAGCATATGCCACAGGGTACAACTTTCCCTCGTGTTCCTGCATAAGACTAGCGCCTAATCCGCGATCTGATGCATCAGTTGCTAAGACAAACTCTTTGGAAAAATCTGGCAAACATAACACGGGTTTGGAGATAATGACATTCTTCAAAGAGGTGTACGCTTTCTCCTGCGTTTCATCCCACTGAACTATATTGGGCTGACCCTTTCTAAGTAAATCAGACAATGGTGATGCAATCGCTGAAAAGTTAGGAATAAATTCATGGTAATATCCCACTAATCCTAAGAATGCTTTCACTTCCTTCTTAGTGGTGGGTCTGGGTGCGTCTTGTACCTTACATACATTCTCTTCTAACAGGCCAATCATACCTTCTCCCACTAAGTGTCCAACAAAGTCTACTTCAGACGTTCCAATCAGACACTTCGATGGTCTTGCAGTTAATCCAGCTTGGTCCATCCTCTGCAGTAAGTCCTTGAGAGTCTTCACATGCTCGTCGAATGTCTCTGTATGAATCAGCAGGTCATCCACATATGCTGTCACATTGTTCATTCCACGGATCAATGGCTTTACGATCCTGTTCAGCGTGGCTCCTGAGTTCATCATCCCAAAAGGCATCCGAATGAATTCATAGTGTTCGCCCATGGTGACGAACGCCGTCTTGGGAATGTCTTGCTCTCGAACTTTTCACTTGCCAGTATCCCTTGCTCAGGTCAATCCGAGAGAATAATTTTCCTCTCGAGAGACTCTGAAACACTTCTAATGGCGCTGCTGTCGGATGAGGGTCGAATACTGTGATCTTGTTTAACCTCCTGTAGTCGATGCAGACTCGATTGGATCCGTCCTTCTTCTTGACGACAACAACAGGTGAAGCATAAGCTGATGAGCTCCTTCGAATGATGCCCAGCCGTTCCATGGTGCTAAGCTCCTCCTTCAAGGAGTCGCGCATAGCGTAGGGCACCGTGTATGGTCGTTGACGAACTGGTACTTCTGTCGTAAGGTCGATGCGATGTTCACCCAACTGGCAGCATCCAGGGAGATTGGTGAAGACGTGTTGGTAATCCTTCACCACATCGCAGAGTTCTTGACGTTGTTCCGACGTCAGTTGCGTTCCATACTGGACATCTCTGTAGCCTTCCTTCTGGTCCCAGCTTCCTAGGTCGGCAAGGTCCTCCGTCGTTCCACCGTTGTCGCCTTCCAGGTCGCAGTCCTCGATGACTGTCATGTCAGCTGACTCCACGGGTTGACTCTTGTCTATCAGGTCGTCCTCTGCCAGTACAGTCTCAGCACTATCACCACCGCCGTCCTTTATGGCGTTGACATGTTCAGGCGTGGTATTTCTCCTACTGTTGTCCATCCCACACATCTCGGTCACAATAGGTTTCGGTTCCATTGCCACTGCTGCTGCTTTTGACGTCCTTGGAATGTATCTCTTGAGGAGGTTGGCGTGCAAGGTCTTTTCTTTTACACCCATCTTGACTCTATAGTCGTTAACACCGACAACTGAGACTACCTTATATGGTCCCTTCCATTGGACTAGGAGCTTGTTAGTGTTCGTCGGCAGTAGCACCAACACTTCATCTCCGGGGCGGAACTTCCTCTCTCGCGCCTTCCGGTCGTAGTAGGTCTTCTGTCTACCTTGAGCCTTGGAGAGTTCTTCCGTCGCTAACTTCCATGTGTCCTCCAGCCTCTCACGTAGTTCCATGACGTACTGGTAACTGGTCTTCGTTTCCGGCTCCTCTACGTCCTTGGTCCATAGTTGTCGTAAGATGTGCATGGGTCCTCTCACAGTTCTCCCATACAGCAACTCGAATGGGGCAAACTTGGTCGACTCTTGGGGAACTTCACGATATGCGAAGAGCAGCGGGTTGATGTATCTGTGCCACTGCTTGGGTTGCTCTGCGCACAGTCGTCTCAATGTTTTCTTCAGTGTGCCGTTGAATCGCTCCACCAACCCGTTGCACATAGGGTGGTAGACTGTAGTGGTCGACTGTCGAATTCCCAGTAGTCTATTCGTTTCCTTCATGACATCTGACATAAACTGGGTCCCTTGGTCGGACAAGATCTCTTCGGGCACACCCAAACGGCTGTAGATGTTCACTAAGGCTTCTGCTACCGTTTCTGCGTCGATCTTCTTCAAGGGTGTGGCTTCGGGGTAACGAGTAGCGTTGTCTATGTACACCAGGATATACCGATGTCCACCTTCACTTGGGGGGTCGATAGGTCCTACTAAGTCCACGGCCACTCGCCTAAATGGTACGTTCACTACTGGCATACTCTGCAGGTGCACCTTTGGGGTCGCTCCTTTGTTCACCGCCCTCTGGCATATGTCGCATGAGCGGCAGTATCTCGCGACGTCACCTTCAATTCCAGGCCAATAAAAATTGCTCATAACTCTGTCTTTGGTTTTCTTCACGCCGAGGTGTCCTCCGACGATCGAGTCGTGGGCTACACTCAGTACATACTCTCTCAATTTCTCGGGTAGTACCACTTGCCTTATAACCGTCGCCTGTCTCAGGTCCTTGTAGATCCGGTACAGTACTCCTCCATGTTTCTCAAAATGAACAGATTTATTGCCTCTATTAGTTGGGATCTTCTTCTGCTCTAACTTCCTAATGACTTCGTCTTCTTCTTGGAGTCGGATAAGTTCCTCTCTATCCACTCCTGCGTGCCGTTCTGCCCTCGGCACCTTCAGCGACGTAGACCGGTCCTTCCTCTTCTCCTGGGCCCTCGTGGTCACCGCTCCTACCATCACCTCAGTATCAGGGTCGTACGGATCCTTCGCTCCGTCCACGTTCCCGTCTACTAGGTCGCAGATGGTCTCCGGGAGACACAGCGCCGTCACTTTGCCCGTCAGGTAAGGCGTCTTCACATCGATAACAGCTTCCTCCGCCGCTAGCAAGGAGTTATCGATCCTCGCGATAAGTTTCTTCCCACCGGTGAGCTGTCCGTCGTCCACCAGTGCTCGCCGCACCACTACACCTTCACAGCCGGTATCTCTTAGGACATCTACCGCTCGATTTCCAATCAAGCCCTTCATCACTGGTAACTTCAGTTTCTCCACGGTCCTTCCGTCACTGCATCCTCCGCACGTAACAGGCACCGCTAACTGTAGCTTCCCGTCCTTCATTACCGCTTGAACGTTGATGCTGGTGTCAGCCGTCGTCGCATCCTGTCTCGACGACTCGTCCGCCGCTATCACTACGGCCGCCGCCGCCTTGTTCGGCTTGCCTCGTCCCATATCCTTCTGGGCTGGACACATCCTCCGAACGTGGCCTGGCTTTCCACAAAGGTAACATTTCAACTCACCTTTGTCGTTTAACTTTGCACGACACTCCGTCGCCTTGTGTCCCGGCCTCTGGCACCTATGGCAGACCTGTGGGCTTCTGTCTCCGTTGGGATTCCGACGCACTGGCCGGCTCTGCAGTCTGGCGCTCCCGCTGAGCGTCCGGTTCCTCGCTACCAGGTACGCCTCCGCTGAATCTGCGATGTCCTGTAGCGCCTTTGGTTTCCTCTCCCTCACATGGGTTGCAAGGTCTGGTGGGCAGGCATCCATGAATTGCTCTCTGACGAACAGATCTCTCACTCCTTCGTAGGTCTCCTCCGTCTTCGACAGCTTTATCCACCTCTCTGGATAGGTCTTGATCCTGGTCAAAAACATTCCAACATCTTCTCCATCTTCAGGCTTACCTTGTCTGAACATGAGTCTGTATCCGTCCTCTGACAGGTTGTACCTCTTCTGCAACGCTTCCTTGACCTTGTCGTAGTCCTTGGCTTCGTCGATCGGTAGTCTGCAGAAGCACTCCAAAGCTCTCCCGGTCAGCAGGGCAGACAGTGATGTCGTCCAGGTGGATCTGGGCCATTCAGCTGTCTCGGCAAACCTCTCAAACCGCAGCAACCAGCTATCCAGATCGTCCTTCTTGTCCTGAAATGCAGGTAGCTTGGGTCTCTTAGAACTGGCGTGGTCATCGGTCTTCTGCGCTGAGTCGTTGCCTCCACGTTGATGGCGCATCCTCTCTATCTCCGACTCGTGGTTCATCTTTTCCCTTTCCAGCTGTCGTTCAGCCTCCTTCTCCTGTCGTTCAGCCTCCTTCTCCTGTCGTTCAGCCTCCTTCTCCCGAGCCTGTCGATGATATTCCTACAATAAACTATGTAAATAAATCTAGTAATTTTGATCTGGTCCGCTCGAATATGGTCGGATCCCGGACGAGCCCCCAATATGTAACAGCTGAGGTTGTTCTAGCACGTTATAGTAGGGGGTAGTTAGTTGATCTAACTACAACCCTTTAGAAAACGAAACTATTACAGCTGTAAAATAAATAAACACGAGATCCGACGATAGATTAAATAATACTAAAGTTTAATAACTGTATAGTGAACAATAAGTTACTAGGAAGACACCTGCGAAACTAAATATCTACGCCACACAAAAGGAAACTCACTTACTCACCGACCAACCACTCACACAGGTCTATATATATAAACATTCCTACAGAAAGTTCCCGAAATAAACGTTACCTTTGCCCTCGCACAAACTAACCAATCACGCATCAATACGTCATCAGGTTACATCACTCAAGGCCAAATCTGGCGTAAACATTCGTATCCATAACGTTATCGAATATTCGGGAACATACTAATATTTACTGAACGAGTCAAAACACCTGACAACAAGCGAGCGAGGAAAAATACTACTCACTAGAAAAGAAGGTCAGGTCACGGAGTACAGTACACTCTGGCGGTTGTCAACAAGAATATTTTACAAGTAGTGGACACATGCTCAGCCACCAGCACAACAACAAAACCGGGGGAGGGCAAGGGGTAGCCCGCAGATGCTACACTTGGGAAGTGCCTGGTAACTTTCAGTTCACAAAATTTTGTAGGAAGCATGCAGAATGTTTGTTTTGAGACATCTTGTGTGTATATGTAAATGGACTTTCCTTTCCATTGTGATAACTGGCAATGTACAACTTGAGTAATTAGTTGTGAAATAGTATTCAAAGATCCTTTTATGCTTTCCGCCTTTGCTCTTTTACAGTTATGTGAACTCGCTGCATTCATCCCTTCCCAGCACATAGTGGGAATCAAGGCCTGGCGTACACAGTCTGTCTCTACCTCCAGGCTCCTGGCCTCTCAGTCTCAGGGCAGACCACTATGGGAAAGATTAGAACAAGAGCCCCAGTTGCGGTTCTTGCTTACTCAAGAGCATCCCATAGTCATGTCACCTGTCTGCAACCCCCCCAGCAGAGCTAGTGTAGTCAAGTGGTTGCAGAACAAAATGTTAGATGTTAGAGAGGCAAAGCTGAAACAGGAGCCAATATTGGAAAGTCACAGCAAGGAAAACATTGTAGCACCAACAGAGACGGAGGCCTCCAGTGCAAAACAGAAGGGGCAAGGGCATAGGAGAAAATCTGTGACTTTTTCTCAACACCCAAAACTCATTTCTGTGGGAGACAGAGCAAAGGAGGACCCTAATACAACTCTTGATGAAAGTCTCTCTGAAGAGTCTGCAATCCATAATTCAACTTCAGAAGGAGAGAGTTCAACCCTTGTGGACACAGACCTTGATATCAGTTGCACACCGGTAAAAACTCCCGCACCCATTTCAAGTACTCATGACTTTTCAACGTCACGATTAGACAGTCCTGACGAAACAACACCTACAATGACTTCAAGTACGCAGCGAAAAAGAAACCTACGGACTGCAAACATTAGTAGTCCTGACAGAAATGAAGAGGCCTCAACCTCTAGCTCACAAACTTTGGATGAACACTATAAAATAACAAAGAAGAAAAGAGAAGGTAGGCCTTCTGACACTCACAAGGACAAGTTGGGCTCACCCCAAAAGCCATCCCCCACAGCCAGCAGTACCCCTGTGAGGGGTCCGTCCAAGGAACTCTTTGGGTCTGTTTGCACACCAATATCAGTGCTACAAAGTGAAAAAGTGAGTTTGTCTCATGAAGAAGATGGACAGGCCATAAGAGACAACAAAACAGAAGAAGCAGTGGATAAACCTGAGCCACAGATCCTTCGAAGAGTTTCCACAAACACAGAGAACATCTTGAGGACAAATGTTCTGACATCTCAGACACAGGTTGGTCAATACATTTATGAATGTTTGCATTGTAAATTTGACTATTCAGATAGGCGATAGCAAACAAATATTGCACTGCTAGAGTTATTTCACTTATGAACCCTAGGAGGCATGAAATTCTCTCACAGAATAAAAGTAGAGACCCGTTTTCTCATGGGAGTATCTAACCATCAAGTCTTTTTGTTTGTTTGTTTCTTTCGGTCTTTTCTTTTTCTTTTTCTTTTTTTAATATCTAACACCATTAGAACTAAAAACATGCTTTAAAGGCCTCTGAAAATAATGAACTATACCCCATTGCTCCCTATGGTAGTTATGACATCAGTGAGATTGGAAACAAGGAAGTGAATTGCACTTTATGACATGTTTGTAAATTATGGGTTTCAAAAGTAAGTAATTTGAAAACTTTTAAGTTTAGCTGCTCTTTTCAAGTTTGAGTTTCCCTCAGCATGTTAACACCTGCATTGTGCTCAGCATGATTTACATCACTAAAATTGCAGATGCATATATATATTATAAGTACTTTCAAGAATGAGATGAAAGAAAATTAAGGAGGTAATTATATGGTTATCATTAAAATAAAAGTTGGCATATTTGGCAATCATTGGCGGTCATATCTTTTTGCAAAATGCATTTTTCAGAATCAATGAGAAACAAAACGCATGTTGTAAGTCTTTCACTTACCAGTTTTGTGGTGCATTGTCCATACTTTGTTACATGTTTTTGCTGCTATCAAAGCATGATTGATGAGTTTTAAATGACATTTATGACATGTGATATTTATATGATTTATATTCCCAGCGTCAGTTCTCTGTATTGGGATTGTCAGCTGCAGAAGTCTCTCAGATTGAGGGACCCACCCCTAAAAATACTTTTGGTTTCAAGGTAGCAGAGACCCACTTGCAGGATTCAAAGGCTCTGCACAAGGTAAGGTGTCAATGGATAACATGCTATCTGTCACGAGTGCCGAATGTGTGTGAGCTGTTGGTTTTTGTATTGTTTTTTTGTTTTGCTTTCAAATTGGCACTCTGAACTTTTCTCTTAGGCTGATAGGCAAGGTAAGGCTGAACCTTATTGAGCTTACATAAACCAAGATTAATGATAATATAATATATGAAGAGAGGAGATGAATTTGTTTTTCGGCCAGCCCTTATTAAACATGATTCAGTGCGAGGATTTATGAACTTGTAGTAATAAATAGATTGCTGAGAGTTGAGTCACATAAAACTGGTGTAGTGATCAGTTGGGGGAGTCAGCTATAGTTGGGTAAAAGAAGAGATGGCAAATTCAGTGTTATTTTTGTTTCATTTCCCTTGTTCTTTCCTAACCTATTCTTTATAGTTTTCGTTTGCATTTCTAGTTTCAGTATGTCACTGCAATGAGTTTGGAGCTCCATGCAGAAACAAGAGGTGACCTGAAACCTGACCCTGAGTTTGACTCTATAAAAGCCATTTTTTATTCTATATTTGATGACATCCCAGCTGAAAAGGGCAAACGCAACATTACAGGAGCTATTGTTGTGGACTTGGATTCCTGGCAAAAAATTACTGAACGAAATAAGACGTCCCAGAATTCTTCCCAGAGCAGAACCCCAAACTCCCAGAATTCATCCTCACAGAAGGATGCTGGTGTCACCACTCATGATCCGAGCTCCATTCCAGCATCAGCACCAGCTGGTATATCAATGTTGGCAGCAGCAGTTGCATCTACTTCAGCTTCATCCAGTCAAACTACCTCAGCCTCTAAACCTCCGTCTTCACCCAACCCAAAACCTCAGGCATCCCAGACCCCCCGCCTTACACCCTCACCGAAGAACAGAGGCAAGGGAAGGGGCAAAGGGAGGAAGACACCCTCCCCAACACCATCTTCCACACCCTCACAGAGCGGTGGCACTGCTCGAGAAGCCTTACTAGAGAAATGTGCTGTGGAAGGGGTAGAAGTGACTTACGTCAGGGATGAGATGGATCTGATCTTGACTTTTACGGAACTGGTGGCAAGGTCAGTGATTTGATAGTCTTTTACCAACACTGTATTGCCTGTTGGAAAAAGTAAGGTCAAACATCACCAGTATGGGCAAAGTGTCCAGTAAATGACACAATTATGTCCCTTTTTCTTTTAATTATCTGCATGCCGTTACCCGCTCCTCCAATATCATTGTTGTGTGGAGCAGTTGCGTGGAAAAGAGTTGCCAGTATCGGCGAAATGCTGTAGTTATACATCAGATGCGCAGTGTTTTACGATTTCTTTTTAACCTCAACCTGACTGTTTCTTCAGAATAAGTGATAATGCCGGTATGCAAACAATGCGGCAGTTAACCAGGAGACCTAGGTCAAGGCCTAATATCAACAAGGCACGAATGTTTTGTGAACAAAAAAATTACTCAGTCTGTGGTGCTCTGTACTTTTACTGCCGTACGCTTATGCATGGCACTCCACACTTGCATTACTGGAGCCAAGGGTCATCTCTGTGTCCACAAACCCCCTCCCCGCCAGCATCGCAAAAAGAAATAAAGAGGTCTTATATGCGGGGAGTTTGGTGGGCATTTTCGGTAGCACAGTAGTAGATTTAGTGCACTTGTTGTGCTGTGGTTGGGGAGAAATGTGTCGATCTAAGAGGAAAGAATGGAATAACATGTCGAGTTACGGAGAAATATTTAGTAGCATTAAAGAAGGAACAGGTTGGGACAAACATTGTGTCGCGTTACCCAGAATGTTGTCAAAAGCCATGTCGAGAAAGTGAATTGGACTATTTAGTTTCGAGATATTCGGCTTCAAAAACTGCAAGAAACTGATGTTGTCGTTCCTCTTGTTAACAGGTTTGATCCTGACATACTTGTTGGATTTGAGGTACAGATGCTATCCTGGGGTTATCTACTTCAGAGAGCAGCTCAACTGAATGTGAATCTGTGCTCAAAGATAGCCCGAGTGCAAGGTGAGTGTTCACTATTAAACTTCCATTGTAGAATGGTAAGAAAATTAAGGATGGGGTTCGACAGGATGCATGTTTAACTGTGGAAAAGTAGTTTTGATGTTGTGAAAGTAACTAATTATGAGTGTTTTATCTTGATAAGTAAAGGTGTGATTCACCTTACTGTTTTATTTCTGATTGTTTTGCTGTTAACACTTTATTCAGCCAAGGTTTCATAGTATTGTATCTTTTTTGTTTCCCAATGTTCAGATGCCAAGGAAGACAACAGGTTCAGTGCAGAAAGAGATGAATGGGGTGCAGACCATATGTCTGAGATTCATGTGGCAGGAAGAATTGTTCTCAACCTGTGGCGAATCTTACGACATGAGGTAAAAACATAATACATCCCTCAGTATCATTTGTATTAATAGTGTTATGTGAATATTTTTTTTCCACTGTGATAGAGGTTAGGCTTCTCACATGGTGGGAAATAAGTAAATAAATACTGAATATGCGGTTAAAAATTTTGGAAGGGAATGGAAGAGCAAATTTTCAGCAGATCATTTTTTTCTGCCCTGTACCTCATCAGAAACATACTAATGCAATGTCAATTTGTCTTTGTATAAAAACAGGTAACACTGAATGTTTACAACTATGAGAATGTTGCCTTTCATGTTCTGCATCGACGAATTCCATTGTATTCCTTTCGCTCACTGACAAAATGGTTTAATGACAAGACTCATTTGCAAAGGTAGGTTTGTCCACTGTTGCAACAACTGTGTTCTACATGCCTTATTCCTGTTTAATTTTTTTTTTCTTTCTTTCTTTCTATTGGAATATGCAATTTGTAAAATTGTATAAATGTAAGAGTGAAGTGCTTGAGGCAAAAGTGCTTGCCGTATATGACATGGTCACACATAAGTCTCACATAGTCACAGCTAACAAATTATGCCAATCAAGAATTATTTATGATATTGCATAATTCATCCATAATTATCTGTTTCATGCACATTTATGTCTAGCATGGTGCTCACTGGATCTTTAGTAGGAGAAGATAATTTGATTTATGTAACTGCCTTCGTGCCTTTTTTTTTTCCTGGCGACTTAAGTATTTCTCAATTTTTTTTTGTGTGTGCATAAGCACATGATGCATTATCTGCATAGTTAAATCCCCTGTTTTATTAAGATTTCTACTATAATATTTTCATTTCATCTGATAGATGGCGAGTGTTTGAGCATTACTTAACATTTTCATTTCATCTGATAGATGGCGAGTGTTTGAGCATTACTTGGAGCGAGTTAAAGGACAACTAGAAATTATTGACCAGTTGGACCTGATTGGGAAAACAAGCGAATTTGCCAGGGTGTTTGGCATTGAATTTTATGATGTGCTGGCCAGAGGAACACAGGTAGGTTCATAATCTTATCAGGACCAGATAGATGAGTGTGGCCCATTCACATTACTTGGCAACTATACTAAATTTTAAGTGGATTAGCAGATTAACCTTAAATTTTGGCATCCCTTGCCTGTTGGGCAACAGCATCCTGAGTTTATGAAATTCTTTGATGTCTGTATTGATCGGTTTCCTCAGTTTGTGATAAGAATTAATTATGAGATTTTTCACCACATGGGAAAGTCTTTCCATTGAAGTGGGAATTGAATAGCTTCTGAGGAAATGATCTATTATTTCGTTTGTGAAAAACTGTACAAGAATTTTATTGTTCAGGAAATTATATTTCTAAGATTAGAATCTTGAGTTTTCAGTTTGATTCTTATGAGACATAATGGGATCAGTTTTTCAGTTTTGATTTTTTGCTGGCGCATTAAATGATTGTTGGACATGAAATGATACAGGAGTGTCTTTTTCATAATTTCTGATCATAGTTGCGAGTGGAATCAATGATGTTAAGACTGGCCAAGCCGATGAATTATGTTTCGGTATCACCAAATGTCAACCAGCGTGCTCGACAACGTGCCCCAGAATGCATTCCACTGAACCTGGAACCAGAATCCAAATATTATACCAGCCCTGTAGTGGTCCTAGATTTCCAGTCCTTGTACCCATCCATCATGATCGCTTACAACTACTGCTTCTCCACTTGCCTTGGGCGTTTGCAATTCTTGGAAAAGGCCCAGTAAGTACATGCATAATAAGTCTTTCATTTCACTGTGACATACATGTGTATAACTCATTAATTTTAAGTGTGTATCCTCATGTGATCTTTAGACCTGAGTATTGCACTTTAAGAAGTTTGAATGTCTGACTCAACGCAAGCCATGATGGGGATTTCCTGGAGTACCAGTGCGATTTTATATAAATTTTTCTCTAGTGCAGACCTGAATGTGTATTTGTGTATTTTCTGACAAAACAAATAGTGCATGCAATCATAAATGCCTGGCTCAATGTTTTTTATTGCTTTCACATTCTGAAGTTATTTCACTGTGTTTTGGGCACTCCAGAAATGTCAGAATTCAGTGAAATAGGAGTACGTCATCATTCATCATTCTCAAAAATGATCTTTTTTATCCCTTTTTTTAAAAAACTTCATTCACACCTTAAAATACATACAACAACGAGAGAAATACTTTTTTGATGTCAGAAATTAAATCTGTATTCAATTTTGAACATATCATTCAAAGATGGAACAATTCCATATTCCATAAATAATTTTAAAAGTTCCAAATTTTTCAAAATGTCCCAGTTTTTCTTAGTATCAATAATTTGTCCACTAGGCCCAGTAACCAGTGAGTTAAATTTCAATTTTGCTGGTTTCTTAAATATTTGACCTTCACAGAATCAAAATTCGGATCCATTTTAGAATTTTCAGTATTTGCCCTGTATGTTGTCAGACCCATTTCAATATACTTGCATGCTTCTTTTGTTGACAGTGAAGGTCCATATGAGTTTGGTTGCACATCTTTGAAAGTGACACCTGCAACACTAAAGGTAAACAGGGCAACACACAAGTTATTTTTAAGGGAATTTTTGGAGGCTATGGGATCAACCAATGATTGTGGTATTATGTCGGAAATAAAGTTTTTGTGAATGTGCAGTGTTATTGCCCAGTGGGAATGAGACTCATTTCATGTGGTTATAGTACTTTACATTTATTTGACAACTACTTAATCACAGGGATATTTAAGTCTTTACTGGTTTAATATCAGTTAAACAAGTCTTTTATGTGGGAAATGAACATTTTCATAAAGGAACCAGCACACACAAATAACTAGTAGAAATAACAAATTCAATATTGTCATTATTTTTGCACAGAAAATCCGGGACCATGTGACGGTGTCTCCAAATGGTGTGGTTTTTCTCAAATCTACAGTACGTAGAGGAGTTTTGCCCAGGTACTTCATATTTTACTTTAGCGGCAAGGCCTTTTTGTCAAATAATAAATAACTCTCGTACGTGAAATTGCTGGTTTTTTTTTTATTGCTCTTGACGAAAATTCAAAAGTAAAGGCTGACATTAATTGTAGTGGGGCTCTTTTTTTTTCATGCTGAAGATAGGAAAGAAAGATAGTGCAGTTTATGTTATAAATAGTGAGCATGTGTCATAACTGTCACTGTCATACTAATACATTTGCATATCTTTTCAGAATGGTGGAAGAAATTCTTAACACAAGAATTATGGTGAAGAAGTCTATGAAGACGTACAAAGGTGACCAGGTAGGGCAATGTCCATGAGATTGCATATTGATGTAGATAAAAGACCTAAGATCATTTGAATTTTTTGCCTTTGTTGGATTATTTAGAGTATTGCCAGGATTATGAATTGCAGCCTTTTAGCTATTTCTGATAAACTATTTTGAGATACAATATTTTTTTTTACCTCCTTTCTAAGGAAAGTATAACTGACAGCGTCAGTTTGCCTCTGTGTATATATGTGCCCCTTGTGATGACCCTTATTGAAGAGGTCATTTACTTGCCAGATCTGTACTCTGGCCTTAGATCACTGAACGAGCAATGTGACATGCCAGGGACATTTATTTCTGTAGTTGATTGCATGACCATTGAAATCTTAAATGTAGTTTCACAATTTAAGAAAGCAAAACTGGAGAGGAATAAAGCACTAGTGAGATGAGGGAGCAGTATTATAATTGTCTGTCTTATAATTGTTACAAACAAACTATATGTATATTTTTCTTGTAGACTCTGACACGCATGTTGGATGCCAGACAGCTTGGCCTCAAACTGATAGCAAATGTAACATATGGCTACACAGGGGCAAATTTCTCAGGTCGCATGCCATGCATTGAAGTTGGTGACAGCATCGTCAGAAAGGCCAGGGAAAGTCTGGAGAGAGCCATTGAACTCGTGAGATCAACTCCTAAATGGGGTGCTCATGTCATTTATGGGGACACTGACAGGTGGGGGAACTTTCTTGATACCTGTTCACAATTCAGATTGGAAGAGTTTGAAATTATAAATAAATGTTGGAATCAATTTTGATGTAAAGCAGCTTTGACAATAGAGGTATTTTTCTTAATCTACTTTGTAAGTCTTCAAATAGCGGAGGTGGTTTACAGTGTGCTTTGTTAATAATATAGTCATTCAAAATTTTATAAAAGACCTGATTCATTATTTGCTGAAACTCGCAAGGTTTTATTTGTCATGAGACTCCCCAGGCTTTCAAGTGCTTTTATAAATTTGTTTTTTATCAGTTTTTTTACAGAATGTACAGTCATAATGATTTCCAGTTAATGATTCAGTTTCTCTTGTTTGCTTCTTTATTGACATATTTGAAGTTTAATATGTCATATTGTTTAAATCCCTATGTAGTCTGTTCATTCACTTCCCTGGACGAAGCAAGGATGAGGCCTTTGTTCTGGGCCAGGAAATAGCTGATGCAGTTACTGCCATGTTCCCCAGTCCCATGAAGCTCAAATTTGAAAAGGTAGGGCAGCAGTTTGCCATGGTAAACGTTCAACTTAAACTTTGAAGAAAGCGGAAGTTAAATTAAAAAATTTAAGAGAAAGATTATGAATTAAACACCTTCTCTTCAAAGATGACTACATTTGATACATTTACATAAAAGATTTGCATTCACAAGGAAAGCTGTTAATTTTGTTTTGAAAATTGCAGTGGCATTAATGCTAGACCTTCTGCAAAAAAAAAAAAAAAAAAAAATGAAAATTGAAAAGAGCTTCACTGTGGCTTTGTAAACAAAACATATACTTTGTTTTAAGGTGTACCTGCCTTGTGTGCTGGAAACCAAAAAACGCTATGTGGGATACATGTATGAAACACCTGATCAAAAAGAGCCAGTGTTTGATGCCAAAGGCATTGAGACTGTTCGCAGAGATGGCTGCAGTGCTGTTGCGAAGGTAAGTCTATTTCTGAGGCAAAACAATTGACATTGACATTTACAAACCATCAGGTTTTCTTCAGCACTTTGAACACTGATCTCCTGACTTTCCCTATATCATATCCCTGGCCTCCGGAGCTCATGATAACAAATTTCAGGGTTCCTGGCACCGATCTACCACTGAATAGGGATATCGACACCGCAGCATGTTATCAGTATATTGGTGAAGAGGGTTCATCAGGGTAATATTTAGGGGCCTAGGTTTTTGGCTCTACAAAGGCTGAAATGGTCCATATATCAAGCTGACGTAATACGGAATAGAAATATTATGAGTGGTTTCATCTTTCCTAGATTCTGGAACGTTCCATCAAAGTCCTGTTCTCCACCCATGATCTTTCCCGTGTTAGAGCATATGTAACAAAGCAGCTCCACAAACTGCTGGAAGGAAAAGTCAGCATCATTGATCTCATATTTGCCAAGGAGTTCAGAGGCATGATGGGATACAAACCTGGTGCATGTGTACCTTCTCTGGAAATTGCAAGGTATGGCACATCAGTTGAATGTCCTGTCAGTACCAATCAGTCTTTCTGAAAATTAGTAAAGTCTCACGGTTCTCAGGTTTGCATTCAAACATTTTGTCCTGCTACATTTTTATGTGCAAGAAGCCTCTTATTTGATCCGTGAATCAAATATACATGTATTATTTCTTGGAAACATGTTTTTGTTATTGTTTTTCTGGCAGATATTATTATTCTTTTTGGAGAATGATTTTCTTAAATCAGCACGTCAGAAATTTCTTTATAGGATGTAAAATGTGCATGGAATATTTTTTTTTAAAAAATGATTGTGATATCATTACATATTGTCAGATGTGTGGAGAGCTGTTGAATTTTATGACGTTCTTCAGTCAGTATGTGAAAGAATTCTGTTTATTGCTGTTATTCAGAGCACTTAAAAGAATGTAAATTTTGACAGATGGTATTTAGAATAAGGCGCAGTAAATCATGAGATGATATTTACCAAGTTCAGGATTGCAATAGAAATAAGTTTCATGTCAGAAATGAGAATTGAAGGCTGCTTTGATATGTGGTAAGATAATTGTATGGTCCTTTCTGGCCACCATTTTCATATTATGGGAAATTGTTTTGTAAAGGTGCATGTAAATACCAACCCTTGTGATTTCGTCTGACAGGAAACGTATTCGAGTTGATCGCCGATCAGAACCTCGGGTAGGAGAGAGGGTCCCTTATGTGATTGTGCATGGCAGCCCAGGTCTGCCTCTGATACAGCTGGTGAGAGAGCCCTCAGATTTAGTGGCTGACCCATCTCTGAGACTCAATGCCAGTTACTACATCACAAAGCAGATTCTGCCACCTCTGGACAGAGTCTTCTCTCTGATCGGGGTCAGTGTCTTCAGATGGTAAGTTTGTCCATTTGCTCTTATCTGTTTGCGATTACCTGTGTCACAGGGGAATGAATATATGAAGACTGTACTTTGAAAAACACTGAAATCCAAAAAGGACTTACCACAGATGAGCAGCATTCTTCCTACAAATAGGAAGAAGTGATGACGCAGTGTAAATGTAGGCATATAGCTGTGCGACAGATTCTAACTAGATCTTAATATAGTAGAAAGTAACTAGGTATTTAGATTATCAGATCCTTGAAAATGCCATTCTCCTGCTGTTTGGCAGAATTCTGTTAATGGCTTTTTCTTTTGTCAAAATTTATCAGCTTACTCTAATTAAAGCATACCAGCTACCTTGATCCGTCATTAAATTTGTCACATTGATTACAGGTATTGAGTAAGGTGA
Source organism: Onchidella celtica (assembly GCA_963931925.1). Taxonomy (NCBI): domain Eukaryota; kingdom Metazoa; phylum Mollusca; class Gastropoda; order Systellommatophora; family Onchidiidae; genus Onchidella; species Onchidella celtica. The sequence goes on from OZ007570.1 coordinate 51,223,157, forward strand.
GGCCAATGACAGCTGGTACTGAGTTTAGTGAGACCTTTATGAAAATTTTAAAGCAGTTCCTCCTTGAGAATATCAGAATGGCATTTCTGACAAATTTGCACCTTGTTTGGATTCATGAAATTTACTTGTATTGTATAAATATCTATCAGGCTCTTTTTGTGTGGCGAAAATAGAAAAGGATCTCAAGGAAGTACGGTCTTTAGTTCCAGTGTAGGTTTTTTTGTCCTAACATATTGAGATACTAAATTCTGTGTTGATTCAATTGTTTTGTTTATCAGGTACCAGGACATGCCCAAAGTCATGAGAGTGGGACCTATGATGGCAGCACCACCTGCAGCTAAACAGGTGAAATTCCTTTGACTGTTGTATTGAGGAATCATCCAGAACTGATTTTAGAAGTAGTCTGTGTAGTATTAATACATCTGAGGATTCTACTTTTTAGATGCTTTCTATGAATTGTACTTCTTAGGTGCTTTGTATGCAGTCCCGAAGTGGCAAATAATGTTCTTGATTTTATTATTGTTAAGGGGGGGACACTACCAGAAAAATTAGTTTTTCTATGTTTGATTGTAATGGAACCAACAATGATGATGGGTTATTGACATTATATTTAAACATGAAATTGGTGAGTTACGTAACCGGTTGCCATGGTAATGGCAGCCATATTGAATATAAACAAACAATTTTATAAAATCTACCACACACAAACGGTCCAACCAATATAAATGAAAGTGACATCATTAGATTCGTCTTGAAAAACAGAAAAAAATGGTGTCTTTATTTTTCTCATAGCATAATTTTCAGATTTTTAATGATTTTTTTGCATCACATCAACCTGCCCAACATGAAAAACTATCGTACCATCTTGTCATAAATCACCCATAAAATACATAAAATGCATTAAAATTATGATCTCTGTACACCATTTGGTGTAGAAACCATTTCTAAAGCCATGAAAAGAAGAAAGAACATGATATATCTATTAATTTTAGTACGATAGATTTAATAAGACGAAAAATTGGAAACAAAAACTGATATTGAGAAAATTGCGTTTGAAAGTTAGTAGTGGTCAAAAATAAAAATTTTCAAAGAAAATCACCCCAAAACTATATTTCAGACAAAAGGCATACGCATCTTTATCAATTAAACATTAAATTGTCCAGCCCCATAAGTATCTCCCTCTTTCAAGACTCTTTCATCATCGATATTCGTGTGAGTCACTTCGACCTCGTTCCCTTCATTAGATCTGTTCGGTACAGAAATGAAAGCGCTTGCAACCACTTCGAGGGGCTGAGGATTCGTAATTTTGCGCGTCCTGTCTCCATTTCTACCTCTAGCCTTTGCCTTAGCCTTCTTTTTGCCGAAGTGAAAGGTTTTAGGCAGTTTATTTGGTCTTTCGGCAGTGCAGTTATCGAGAGAACGCGGTTGTAGGCACGCCATTTTCACCGATGTAAACAATCGCAAAGCACGCCTCTGCGCATGCGCAATTATATTACTCGTGAATTGGGCCAATGAGATCTCCCGATTCGAGACACACCTCCAAACTTCGAAAATACCACACTTGTTTTCATTGAGAATCTCCTCTGTTTAGTTTCGTACATGGGTATCGTTGTGGTTCCATTCAAAAGAGAAAGAGTAGCGCTTTCCAACAATACCGGGCATGCCTACTGTCGCTATCGAAAACAGGCCGTAACGAAGGTGGAAAGATTGGCATTTTCTGCCTCTGTGATGATCGAACGACAGAAAAAAGGTGTAGGTTGACCACCGTTACCCCTTCAAAACCCGTTTTTTAGGTGAAATTCATGAAATTAATGACTGAAAACAGAAAGTAAAGACCTCAAGGAACGTAAATTTGTTGAAAACCCAATATCGATATTTTTAACTGAAATCGATGTATTCACTACCCCCCTTAAATTCATACCAGCCAAATGCAGTAGCAGTGTCGCACTGACATTACAGTGGGTTAGATATATTTTGTGAAAATGTCCTAGTTTTTTCGCATTTGGACCCCTTACTTAGAGACTTGAGCTGTAATCTTTGAAATCTGATAGATACTGAAGTAGTGAATATGTCATCTAGTACATGGTGCATATGTCATCTAGTACGTGCAAGTGTTTTTGAGAAGTTTTAAAAAACAAAACAAAACACTGTAGGAACAGGATTATTTGAAGGAAGAAGATTAGAGAGAGCACTGAATCAGCAGCCTGCACAAAGAACAACTCTGCTTGCTTTCCCTTCTCGCAGATTCATATGAAACTTTTTGTTTTTGTCTGTCTTTAGGGTACTATTTCACAGTTCTTTGCCACCTCCAACTGCCCCGTTTGTGATGCCCAGACCAAATTACCTGTGTGTGAACAGTGTGGCAAGGACCCCCAGCTGGTTGGGCTTACCCTGACCACCAAGTTGAGAGACTGGGATAGAACTTACAGCAGGTTGGCTCAGGTGAGTCAACATTTATGCCATTTTATGTTTCACATGACGTTTTCCACTGGTGAGACATATTAATATCGTCATTGTGTGATTGTGGTGGTAAGAAATTAAATTAGGGTGAAATATACAGGTTTGTTGTAGAGAAAAGTATGTCTAGTGGTGTCTGCCAATCAGGCAGCAGATCTTTTGTGATGCAGATTTTACCAAGAGTTCGTATGCATTGCTAATTGTAACAAGGTAATCAAATTTTAAGCATCTTCTCTACAATTAGGCACATTCAAGTTCCAAGGTTATTTTTTAATGGACACCAAAGATATAATGAGCAAATATGTTTTTGTCTGTCACCATGGTCCCTGGAGAAATATGTTAGTGCATTTGTGGTATGGAAGAAAACTTTTGAGTGATGTTGTCTTGATACAAGTTTTTCACAGTACCTGGTACCTTAAAATTTGAATGTCATTGAAAAGTTTCAGATGAGTAGACACCTAATTTCTTATCTTTCTGTGGGCTTAATGGCTTCCTGGATAACAATAGACTTTAAATTGTCTTGACAAAAATAGGTGTGCTGAAACTCAGCAGGAATTAATGTGCCGACTAAATTAAAGATACGCCTATAGGTTTACAGTGTATGGGATTCATTGACTTGTCTTTGATTATGGCTGTCAGTCCTTATGCTTTTTTTTTTTTTTTGTATACCCACACAGGTTTGCCATACCTGTCAGGGCACACAGGATAGTGAGCTAGTCTGTATATCCATGGACTGCCCTATCATGTTCCGCCGCATCATTGCCAAGCAAGACCTTACCCGGGCTGACAATCTGCGGGATGTGCTCAACAAATATTTGAGATTGTGAGAACTGTTTTTTCAAGCACCAAATCAGAAAAAGAGAAAACAAAGAGCTGGAATAATTTATTTTTAAAAGTAAAGGCATAATCTCAATTTAAAAAGTCTCTGTTTCATTGAGATATGAAAGTACTAGTGTCACATTCTATTTCCAAAAAGTGCTTGTCTGCACAAAAAACACTAATAAGCAAGATTAAATATGAAATTAGGACAAAGTTCAGAACCAAATTTTATGTATTGTCGGTGACTGCTTTTCCCGGGGGAATGTATACTATCATTTAAAGAATTGCAATATTCAGAGGAGGTGATTTTGTGCCAACAGTTCCAAGAAACATGATTTGTCAACACTACTGGTTTGAGACAACTTCAAAGATTTGTTCCTGATTTATGCAAGAAGATTCACCTGGAATGAGAAATTGACAAGAGAGACATGTAACCTCTTCAGATTGCTGGAGATGCTGACATGGATATGGATGAAAGAATCAGTTGTGAGCAGAATCAAACAGTACAGTGAGTTACATTTTGAAAAACTAGAAGTCAGGGTTCTGCAGCAACTGTTTTTGATGTCAAGCATCATAGCAAGGCATGTGAAAATTTCTTATCAAGACAAAGTCATGATGTCCAAGTTTTGGGTCAGAAATGATGGTTTCATTCTCTCACTGAACTGGATATTTCATGGAGTGAATATAGATAATGACCTTGCCTCACACTTGCCTCCAATTACACCAGTACGTTGGAGAATGGTACTGACCTGTTACTTTACCTGTAGAGTTTGAAGAGAAAAAGCTTTGTGCATATTTGTATTCTTACTCCTAACAATTATCCAAATAGATGAACATTGACCCAAGAAGGAAAACATATAAGTGATCTTTATTTATACTTAGAAGGACGGTTTGGTCAATTAAACTGCAAGTGATATGATAAAACAGTTGTGACTGATACATGACATGTATTCCTTCTATGTATTTAGCTCATTGTGCTCTCTTACCCAGAATATTACGTGGAAGTGGATGTGTGCAGCTTTATGAGGGACTTTATCATATTATTTTGTTGAATGTAAACTTAAGTAAAATGAGAACACACGCCTGAGTTCTTGAAGAATGACAATCTTCTGTGTTTTTTTAATTTCCAGAGGCAACTTCAGATTCCATGTGAATGCATTGGCTCTTGTGATTTGTTGCTGTTCATTTATCCATGACTTCACAACTAAGTCGTTCAGTAACTACCTGACCACACAAAGACACAAATACTGTATACCAAAAGTTATTCACTGGGTACCTTATCACCAGGTCTTGTTGTTCAACAAGACCTGAGGATTGACAAGCCAGTTTTCCCACCATAATATAAATCAGCTGCAGGATTATGGAAGTTCACTAATAAGCATAATAAAGACCATCACTTGCATCCTCATCTTTTGCCTCATACACCTGCACCAGACTCACCATGCCATGTTCACACCTGTTGACTTTGACATCTTATAATTTGTATAAGTGCTCAAAACAATCTACCTGTGCAATATGATTTGTTGTTGTGCTGCAAGTATTTGACTTACCTTCTTTTGGACATCAGAGTTTTTATGAAAGATATCATTGTCAGATGATAAACAAACTTACAAAGGATGTTTTAGATTCAGTGCTTCTAGGTTGTGACTTCTGTTTCATTAGATTTTGTATTTGGTGAGTTGCCAAAAGGTGCTCTTCTTTTCAATGGGTTCGGTGAAATGCATTAAAAAGGAAACCATAGATACTTTTTAACATAATCTTATGCTTAATGTGCTCAGAAATGGATAAGGTACCTACAGGAGCAGTTTTGAAGCAATTGGACCATAAACAAAAAAATTATGAGAAAAAAATATTCCAAAGTATGTGTATTTCTGGCGGTAAAAAATGGACGTTTTTATAGTGGTTTCTGAGAATGGTCTGTATTTTAACACATGGTAACCATACAGCAAAACTCACTGTCTACTGATCAAGACAAATGGGTGAGCTCACTAAATGCTGAATTGGAGGTCTCTGGCAACCTAAACTAAAAAAGTAATGGGTGATTTCAAAATGCGTTCCGTACATGAATTTTCGTGTCAAGGGAAAGGGGCCGAAAGGATGAACACTTTGAAGTCGATAAATATAGAATTATTGCAAGCATCAAGCTCTTTTGTGTGTGGTAAGGTCTTCCCTTCAAAATCTCAGAGTTTCTGTACCAAAGGGCATCCCTCGAACGCTCTAGATCATTTTGTTTCAGCCCGCCCACTTTCGCGTCAACTTTTACCAGTACGGAACGGTTCGTCGTATCGAAGGGTAAAGAAGGCTGTGACGTCACACAATGTTAGAAAGGCAAGTTTGCCCCTTCGAGAAGCGTGTTTAAAAATTTGAGAACTCCATGTTTGTTTGTTTTTTCACAGTAAATCCAAACGTTTTGGTGTCATCACATTTTCATGTTTCATGTACGGAACAAAATGCCCATTAACGATCATGTACGGAACGAAAATAGCGCTGAAATAATAGATTTACAAGCTTATTCGCCCGCAACGGTATGGAACCGGCATGGTGACCCGTTTTCGATATCAACTGCATTTCAGTGCGGCGTTTTTACACACGTATTTGTTGGTGTGTTGTAATACAAAATAGATTATCAGGACACCAACGGCGGTTGCGTAATATCATGTACAGAAATCTAGATCTAGATCTAGTTTACTGTCGCCGTTACGATGTTTGTGCATTGTTGTTGGTGTTGTGAGTCTGTATTCTGTTGTAGCCGATAAGATTATTCATGTCAACATTGTTTTTGGCAGCAGGGAGCGGAGAACGGGTTATTTTTCACGCAAGAAAGTACTGCGTCATATTCATGTACGGAACACTTTATGTGAGCTGTACAGACCGCTACTCCATTTTACACACAGAGAGTATAAGTAAAAAAAGAAAAAGAAAGCCATAGTTGGGTAAATATTGCATTGCGCTTAAAATCAAGGCTCTTATACGGGTATAGGAGAAGAAGAGGAATGTGGAGAGTTGCTCTTTGTTCCGTACATGAAATTACGCCAAACATGTTACCAAATGTTATAGAAATCGCAGGAATTTTCATGATTTAATATATGTACACGGCAAATAATGCTAATATTGAGCTTAAATGTCAACTGAAGTGGAATATTTTGCAATAGTTGGCCATTTATAAGCCTTTCATGGTGTCATGTTTCATGTACGGAACGCTGTGGAAGGTGACCTTTTTACCCTTCTATAGCAAAAACTATGCCTCGAACTGCTATGAAAGCACAAAAAATCATAAAGACACTATATCATTCACAAGACAAACAAAACAGAACATTTGGGGTAACATTTAATTTTTACTCATTTTGTCCCAGATCTGGGGGCACCTTTTGGCAACTGACCATTTACTTGTGTGTTGTGGTTTTTTTTCTCTTTTATTCCAATATGCATAGATCAACATTACTTTTCTATTTGAATTTAGTTATGGTGCTAGATAAATACATAATGTACTAAAAATTTTATGTTGTTCACCAGAAGTCTGGTGATTTTCACTCATAATATATGTCTCCATGAACGATAAACAGTTTGCTTTCATAGCACATGGAACACATATCTTTTCTGTGCCAGTCCTAGTTGAAATCAGTCTTCAAGTTGCCTACAGTTGATTACAATATCACACTTGCAAGTGAATTACAAAAGTGTGTACTGAAACGTCAGATTAGCAGTATATAGTTTTCAGTATATGCTTTTTATGTCTTTTGTTGTCCCTCCAATTTGTTCTGTGTTTCTGTCCGGGCCAGAACAAATTCAGATTGGCTTATAAATTGTTTGAAAAACACCAGGTCTGTAGTATAGATGACATATCAACAATTTTGATCAGGCCTGCTGTGGGCTGTTCCGCAATTTGTTTTTTAATTGTTTCCTCACAAAAAGTTGAAGTAATCATGATTAGACATTCACATGCTGCTATGATCAACCTGTACTTAGACGAGTTAACCATATTCAGTAAGACCCATATATAGTTACTGATTGTTTCAATCCAACTCGGATATTTGAGAAGCACAGTGTAGCTTAGAAATATTTAGTGCATCACAATAGCCATGCTATTTTGAGGACTTAAGACTCTAAAGTTATGTGAACATTTGGAATTTTCATGAAATGATTTTATTCAGTTGACAAAGAAAGAATTTGCACAGGCATTCTGTCTGCTTTGGTTAATTCACAATTGTTTGTTATGATGGTAAGACTGGTCTCTGAATGCGGACCTATTCTGGCATTTGTGGCCATTCATACTGAAGATACCTGAACTAGTCCATACTTTACCTTCTATAAAGCCATCAGTTCATAGTAAATGGATATTTTTTGTCGATGGATGAGGTTGTAGTTGGTGATTAGTCAGTATATTCTGCTGTGTTACAGAAAAAAAACAACAAAAAAACAACTGTATAGTGTACTATCTGAGGTCAAATTCTCAAGCATCATTTTATAGATTGATATTGTGGTCTAATAGTTTCTTTTAGTTTGCACAAAATGGAACTTAAAGGAAGAATAAAGCAAGGCACATTGCAGAATTTTTTTTGGTTTCTTTTTTTTTTTGTGGGAGGGGCTACATGTAAAATTTTGTTTTTCACTTGTAAGGTAATTTTCCGTAACATGGCAGTATTGTCAAATAAATGTTACTGAATGTATGGGCGAGCAAGCAATCACTTTGAAGAGGCAAAAACAGAAATCATCAACACTGATTGCATTTACGGGGGTGAATTGCATTTGTGACTGTTTGGATGTTGACTGTTTCATAGTATTCAGGTTTATATATATGTATATGGGATATAGAACTGAATTTGACCGTAGGATAATGCAATAATTTGAAGTGCGGAGCATTCCCTAGCTGTGTGTTGGTTTGATTTTATATAGCCCTGCCTCGCCATGAAGATAAAAGATGAAGAGCAAATTTTTAGGCAAAAATATTCTTTTAAATTGAATTTTTAGACAAGAATAACATTTTGATAAAGATTGCTCTATGGCAGAATTATTTACTTGAATTGTTTGTCATAAACTTTGATAAATATTGCTTTGAGCAAATGCATTAAATAAAACCGGTGAGCTATGAAAAGATCACCATTCAGCTTTTTTCTTCTGCCAAAAATTATTGTTAACATTTTCTTGTACATGTTCTGGATAAAGTATTTCACTCTTTGATTTTCACATATTACTGCTGGAGTCATACAAGATTTCATTCTTTGTCTGTACATATGAGTTTATTTGTTTTTTTTTTTAAAATGTGTAGGTGCATTTCTATTATATACTGTCCAGCTTGATGGCATTTGAAGTGAACAATTTTAGTTTTACTGCATACATATTGAGCTTTCATATCCTTGTATATATTGCTCCAGAGACTCGAAATGATTTAACTTGCTGAATGTATTTGTACAAAATGTTTGCATATTTTTTGAGCTTCCCGCTTGAGACAAATATCATTCTTGTACACTGTTTAATCGTCTTTGTTATTTTGTCATAATAGAAGTAGTATATTTGAAATCAGTCACAATATTACAAGTTCTGTAACTATATGGAATTCATCATCATGTTCAGTGTGCTCCTTGTTTTTGCTGTCTACATGAGATGAGAAATGCATTCATACAGATTGCAAGTGTTATGAAATGAAACATCTGTGACCATGCGTCTCTGTTGATATGGTGTTTTGTTTTGTTTCCTGTAGATAGAATATCATACTTTGCAACTCCAAATGATATTGACTTTAAAGATGTAGATTTTTTTGTAATAAAACAATTTACCATGAGTTATATATATGGAAATTACACTGATTTTTTGAGGGAAACAAAAAAAAGAAACATTATGAAAGAGATTTATGCAGAAATTTATATGAAATAAGAAATTGAGAATTGTGGTCAAATATATTCTATGTGCATGTTGCTTGTAAATTGTGAAATATCTGTTTAAAATATATTGGGTTCAGTTCCAGTTTTGATACCTGTATTTGCTGGTAATAGTAGTACACTTTACAGCGTGAAGAAGTTACTCCGTTGCAGGTTATGGATTGTGAGACCTTTTTTTTTTTTTTTTTTTTGTCTTTTAAATTATGAAAAACATCTTTCCTGGGACTTTATTCTGCAACATATTCAATATGTATTCAGTTCTTAGTTAGGGTGCTATATACTTCTACATCCGCACACCTTAACCTTGTTACTGCTATCAACCAATGTTATTGGTCAATTGTGGCGGGTTCATTTTTTTTTTTTAAACAATCCTCCATTCAGTTCCTTTTTAAAAAAATGTATGGTTATTATAGGCTAGGACTATTCCAGAGTTGCAGCCATTTGACTGACCCATCAAAATTCTTCAGCACCGGGGAAATGAGTATGTAGCAGTAATAGGCTACGGCTTTGAGTATTTGGCTGCAGCTTGCAAATTATATCTGTTGTAATGGTAAGGATGATTCAAAAACTTTCAGGGTTGACATACTCTTGGCCAAAACAACTAAAGAAAATAAAATTGTCTAGAAATACATGAAAATCCTTTTACAGTTGTAAGTGCCACAATGGTAGAATCAGTTACATGTATAATAATACTGATATTTCTTTGTCATTTCCCCCTCCCATTACTTTTCAGTCCACATGTGCTGACAATTTTTGTATAAAGTTTTTCATTACATGTGTTTGTAGAATTTTTCATCTGTAGATTATTATGTTTATTCTGACTCAAAATGAAAGGTAAAGTTTGGATTAATTTTCAGTTCTGTTATGTATATAATGTTTTTGTTGGACTTTTCATGCACAACCATATATTCATAATAAGTCAATTATTACAGCAAAAAAAAAAAAAAAATGCTTGATTTTACATGTTAATGAGTGCAGGAAATTTGTCTTAATTACTTTTTTTCTTGTTTTGTTCTTACTTTATGTACACTTTCTAGTGTCTTACATTGGCTTTTGCCAGTAGCAGATCTGAATATGTTCATAATAAGCTTACATTTTCCTTGTTGTACAAATCATTCACTCCTCATGTTGTGCATGCTACATAATCATTGCCATCATATGCTCTGTCTATATTGTCTTTTCTTCATTGTAATGATCATACAATATTTTTCTTTGACAAAGCATAAGATTGTACAATTAAATATATCATGTAGAAAAATTACTAGTGCTGTGTTTCTTCATATGATTTTATCAGTTACTGTCACTTCTGTCCAGCTTAATTCTATCTCCACTTTTTCAAAAAAAAATTGAAACGGCCATGATATAAGAAAGTGTAATCTATCATTCCTAAAAATATATTGTGGAGATATCTTACCTCTGGGAGCAGACCTTAACATGTTAAAAAGTTGTGACTTTCTTCACAAGCGATTTTCTCAAAATGCGTGGATGTGGAGATGGAATAAAGTAGTGCTAAGGCAACAGTTTGGTGCTGAAGTAACCAGAGAAGTTGCTGGTCAAGGGTCAAAGTTATTGTTGCAGTAATTTAAATCCATGCAGCTGTATCACTGAATAAAACTGAATAACAAAATTATAAAACATCAGCATGGGTGTAATTAGTGGTTGACAAAGCAGTTATTCTGAACTTGGTTTTATTACATTTTATAATCACCTCTATTCCTACTACATGAAGATAGGTAAAAGGAAGGCTGAAGTGAAATTGCATGATCCTCCACTCCTTGTCCAAAATAGAGGGATGAAAAACCCAAAGCACATTCCAATCTAAGATGGCATAAAGAAGATAAAGGAACCCACGTCAAACAAAACATTAGCCTCTGGTGTAATTGTGAAAGCATTATTCTGAATGATGGATAAAGAAAGAGATGAATCATAAAACCTAAGTTTAAAAGAAATGCAAAAATACCATGACTAAGAAATTAAAAGCTTTTTATTTCATATTGCAGATGACAAACTGATGACATGTCAATCTGATTATTGCATACAAAATTTTCAGATAGTGCAGATTTCACCATATTTGCTGACACAGTTCCATTTCATATCACTTATTATCACAGTCTTCTTAGCTTACATAATATAACATAAATGCTTGGACACAACATACATGTATTCAAAGGAAAAACTTGAGTCAACTGAGTGCAAACATTTGACATAAAAAGTAAAGCGCATGATAAATAAGAAAGTGGTGCATAATCATGTGATTAAGACATTTTCATAAATCGGCACAGGAAAGAACACAGCCAGCTTCAAGCCACTGTAACAAGTCTAGTATGTACAGTGGTACTTGGTTATAATGAGATGTCATGTTCCACCAAAAATGTCTCGTTATACCAAAGGTCTCGCTATTCCAGGAAAGCATACAAAGTACAAGGCAGGGGATTAAAATACCCCACTATGTGTAGGACATGCTAACAAGGGAGGTAACCATGAAAAATAGTGGGGTGTTTTTAATAATTGCCTCCCTTGTTGGCATGTCCTGTACATCAACGTACATTAATATCAAACTGATGACAGATCTTGGCCTTGGTATCAGTTGTTTTTTTTTTCTTTTTGTGCTGACAGTAGCCATGTTTCAATCAAATTATGAGAGATTCAGATTCAAAAGTTAGAGGCAGACGAGTACGTTTGTTTCCGGTGGTTTCCTTTGTATCATTCAAAGTATGGGAACAGGCTGGCCACGTGTTTGTGACACGGAGTGTAGGCATGTGGTCAAAAAGCCCGGTGTAGATAAAGGCCATACGCCGTGCGACGATCAAAGTCCGTGCTACATGTAATAATTATCACACATCACACACAGGTAGTGACCAGAGAGTGCACGTGTCTGACAAAGCTACACAGTTGTAGCCTTCATGGCCTGCCCCAGTGTGCCTCAGTGAGTGATGAGTCATCACTTTGAGCTGGCTGCGTGTAGTGTGCTGTCATGTGGTGAGGAGGGAGAGAAAGCATACTTATTACTAGGCCTAAGCAAGAGATGGCCAGGTGGGGCCACAACTCACAAGGCGGGCATGTCGTAACAAACAAAGAATGATGCATGTTGTTAGACTGGACTGACTGTCAACACGTTCTGTGGTCGCTCCCACCATTTGCCATATGCACTCAAAATTAATTCTGTCGCTATAGCAGGTGCTTTGATTATCGATTGACATTATTCGAGTATTTTATTATATAGCTCATTTAGTAGAAAAAACAGGGATTTAAAATGTTCTTGCTATTGGCAAAGGTCTCGTTATTAGCAGTGCCGTTAAACATGATGGTCCACTGTATTTCAAAAAGTCACTCGTATGATGAGACAATCATTATTCTCTTCTATCAATAGGCAAACTGTCAAACTCAAAAGTTCCACAATTTTGTCCCTTTAGTGGAAATAGATGATGATCTCATTTTACATCTTTTGTAATTGTATGAAAACATCTTCTTGCCATAGAACACAACAGAACTATGAACAATACATTGTGATCAAATGGACTATCTCAGTTCACACCTTCAATATTTGATCAGTTCTTTTCTTCCTCCTGTAAAACTGACCTTTTCAGATTTTGGAAGTTTGTGCCTGATGCCACTGATGTGTGGAACACATTGTCAACTGTATAACTTCCTCATCAATATAAATATATCAGTCATATGTGAGTGTGCATGAGAAAACCCACAATATGTCGAAAGAGCTGATTTTGAGAAAAACGGCTTTGAAGTGAAAATATGGGTCCGACACAAACTTCCAACTTGGCTGGTGCTTAGGGGACCATGGCATGTTACAGGGTAAACTGTAGACGAGCAGTGAACACTACTCACTATGATCTCTATAAAGGCTTTGTAATTAGACTACGGTCTCCTATCAAGATCCAAAAACTTCCGACTTCGCTGTTGTTTAGGGGACCGTGGCATGTTACAGGGTAAACTGTAGATGAGCAGTGAACACTACTCAGTATGATCTCTATAACGTCTTAGTTATTAGACTACGGTCTCCTAACAGCAATCACTCCAATATTAATGGGTCAATTAGCTATTGCCACTTTTAGGATTAAATGCCGTGTTATCAAAATCTTGTTTTAGGGGGGTCACTGACTTCAATTTATCAGAAACGTCTTATCTTTTATTATGTGTGCAGAACTCAAAATGTCATGTTGCCGACATATTGTGGGTTTTCTCATGCACACTCACATATGGATAAAAAAGTTTGTTTCTTTTTTTTTTCTTTGCTTTCTTATCTTCACCTTCAAGGAAATGCTAAACCAATACTGCTGTGGTATTTCGTTTAAATTTTAAGTTTCTGTTACAGTATGGTTGATCAAATAAATTCTACCACTTTTATCTTCTAAACTGACACCCTAGTATTCTGTCTTTATCGTTTTTTAAAAAATCCCACTTTTTTACAAAAATTGAGAAAAGGCCATAAAATGGCATAATAATGTGTATTCCATCAGTCCTGCAAAAATTGTGATAGTGTATCAATTCTGGGAGTAATTTTTAAAGGAACAAATAGTTATTCTGTCACTCTGTAATATTTAACCCTCAGAAGATGATAGGGCTGATGATTGGCCCAATTATTTTACAGGGAAAAAGACCATGGAGCCCATCATCAGCCTGACAAATAATACTATAGTGAAAAAGACAAACGGGTCGATCATCAACCCATTTCGAAAGCAGTTCTGATTAGTTATATCATGGTCTTGTAGCCAGTCAGAATGCTTGTTTAAAAAAAGCTGTGGATCTGTACATGTCAACGGCGGGTCTTCCTACCACTGTTAACACATTATCGATTTTTGTACTGGGGAGCCTCATTTTCCTAGATGGGTAACATCCAAAATATCCCCGTCTCCAAAGGGTTACTTAGAATACTTTACAAGTGATTTTCTCAAAATATGCTTAAACACTGTGGCAATGGACTAGGAAGATCACATGAAGCTAGTAACTAGGAGAGGTGACAGGTGTTCTCTTCTTGCTGCCTGGCGTTTTGCCTTCATGACACGGGCATTGTCTGTAACGGAAGATCTTGACACAGTGGTCTCCCCCTACACTGAACTCAGTTGCCACCATATGTCCTTCAAGTCCCAGGGCCAGAGATTGAATATTTCCCGCATCATCTGTTGGGGTCAGGACCTGGAATAAAAAAGAAAACAATAAAAATAATTTCACATTGCGCTGGAAGATTCATACAGAACTAGAAATCTGCATTCAAACTGATCTCAGATATAAGATCTACAACTTGATTTAAAAACTTGTATACTCATTTACAAAACACTTTTCTGATTTACACAAAATTTTTGAGAATTTTATCAATGTATTCAATTAATATGGAACTGTCTAATTGTGAAATCTAGAAAATCTGAAACGATTGGAATATGCAGAAAGACTGTGAAAGGTGCAATGGCAATGTGGCTGTTATCGTGCCAACGCACCGTAAAATCCAAACTCAAACTCAAATATGCATGTATGTCGTATTCCAGATATTGACCATATCAAATCAAATTTAATTAATATTGTGAAGTTGGATTACAACTTTCACGGTGCTATGTCAGGTTGCTGACATAAATTTATTAACCAAAGAATACAATGGGAGTTCTCATGAGAAAAACTGGTGGCTATATTTAAATATCATTAACTTATATCTAAATTGAAACAAAAAAAAACTTATTTATCAGAATCTCCCACATATATTGTGGATAACAAATGATATTTCTATCTTTTGTTCAGCTATTCAGAAAAGATCCTCATGACAGTGCAGTAACTATTTTTCTTTTAAAACTTTGAAACTTTGACTCGGACGAGCACCTGTGGCACTAGATTTATCACTGAGAATTGTGGAGCAAATACTGTTCATTCTTTAGGGCTCACATCTTGTTACCAAATTTTGTCCATATTAATTTTACGCTGCTATTAATGGTAAAAGAGTGATCAGTCTACTTCCTCCTATAAAATACTTAATACATGTACTTGCTTATTCTTATGAAGTTGGATATTTTATACAGTGAAGTGAATAAAGATTAAAGAAACTAGAATCACAAAGCCTCCGTTAAAATAAAAGGTCTGTTGAATCCATGCACACTGCAGTCCTTTGCTAATGTGTAGCTTAAATTTTTTAAAATTCAGATGGACAGCAAGTTTAATTGCTGACACATACCTGTTGTAAAAAGTCTCCAGATTCTGTGTACAAGTTGATAACATGATTGAGTGTATCCACAACCAGGATCTGCCCAAGAGGTGTGATGCACACCCCACCAGCTGCCATAGACAGGCCTGATGCATGAGACTGTGGAGTGAAACGACATAATCTTTGGCCATCCAGGGAATACTTGTAAATGTGACCATCTCCTGGATCACTGATCACAATCTAAGAAAGAGAGAAATATACATCATATACATATGCAATCAAGTATAATAGAAATAGATTTTATTTATGGAGCCACACAACAGTGCCAGTATCACTTATTTGGGTACATTAGGTCAACAGTGTATGGCCTATGCGCTGCATGTAGCCTCTGAATGCCTTTGATGCAGCCCATGAGAGCTTTTGAAAATAGTACACATACCAACGACTGGATAGGGGGTTTGAAGTTGAAATTTACTGCTGCGGCCCGTGGCTAATTTTTGCAATTAATGTCGCCCTTGCTGCCTTTTGTGCCTGCGTGGTATACATGAACTATGCAGTTTTTCTTTTAATGCTGTTAAGATCTTCAACTTTAACTCTTCTCGTGTAGGACAACAACCAGACTAAAATCAAAACAACAAACAAACAAAACAACACATACCCATTGATTACCAATGATGTAATTTATTAATTAATAATTATGATCCTAACTACTGTGTAAAAATCTAGAGTAGGTATGGGACCCTGACTTGACATTCAGGTAAAATATTACATGCAGTATAGTCAGCTTATATTTAGTGTGGAGGTTTAAGGTCAGCGTTGTTTACAAAATTTAAAAACAGCACATTTTCCACATTTGATTTCAACCTTCTAAAACTAGCCAACTCTACAGATCTGGCTAAATCCTAAATGATGCCTTGGCCCTAACTATAACCAGTCTTTCTGTCTGGTAAAGTAATTTGAAAGGCACTTCTCTAGCCTCTTTTTGAGGGCTCATTTAAATAGCTCTTTACATGTTGCAGTCAAGATTTCTATTGCCATTGAAAGAAAGTGCTCAATGCAAAATGTATGATTTACCTCTGAGTCATATGACGTGCACATGTGGACTGGGCCTGCACCAGATTTGCTCTTTGACCCCACAGGAAAACTGTCCTTGACTTCTTCATCATAAGAGTTAAATATGTGCACTTGCTTATTGATTGTTGCCACAGCAACATTCATTTCTCTGTCACAGCCCAAACTGAATGGCTCGCCAGGAAGAGGTATGGAGTATTTGTACTGAAAGTCTTCTGTTAAAACCTGTTTGTAGTGGCCAAAAGAAAGCAACAAAACCACAACATCCTTAAAACATGTATAATATATAATCCAACAGTATAATCCACAGTTTAGCATTGCTTTTAATTAAATGGTGCACATGGTGCCATTAATCACTCACTGCATGTTTGCACTTCAGCAATATCTATCTCCTCCACATAATGAAAAGTTACAGTAAAGTTGACATCCTGTGTACCATGGCTACAATACTGAAAACACTGTGTTTTATTTCTAACACAGCCAGTGATTTAGTTTTAAGACCTTATCACTATTATCAGAAATGTAAGAAACAAGCTGTCAAAGTATGCAGGAAAATGAAAAAAAGACAATCTCGTTGACAAAAGCATTAGACATGCACATTTCATTCATACTTAAGGGTTCCAATGTAAGTCAGAACTGAGATTCAAAACTCATTCACACTAATAGCTAGATAATATGTCATTCACTCATGTTTCAACGGCCAATCTCATATCCTATAAAATAGAAAATCAGCATTATTTTAAACCAGATAGAATAATGTGTCACGTACATGTATGTAATATATCAGCGACGTAGCCCTGATAGATAATCCAGATTATAAAAAACTTCACCTGCACTCGTTTATTTTTCTTATCTGCAACAGCAACATCTCCATTTGGAAGTTCAATAACATCAGAAGGTTCATTAAATTCCATTTCTCCACTGCCATGACAACCAACTTTCTTCACAAAGACTCCACACTGATTCAAGTGCTGAATACGATGATTCTTTGAATCCGCTACTAAAATATCACAGTCCATAGTGGTGCAAATTCCACGAGGATAATTGAAGTCTCCATCCAAGCTACCAAGCTCCCCAATCTTGTACAGCAGTTTATCTGGCCTACAAATTAATAAATATTTATATGAGCTCCTCAGAAAGTATAAATTCACTCCCTGCATTATCTGAAAAAATGTAAAACATTATACTTAAGTTTGACTTACAAGATTAAAAAAAGGTATTGCAATATCAAACAATCAAATGTACATGGCAAACTGCGTTTTATCGTTTTTCTATTAATTTGCTCTAGTCCAAACAAAAATAAAATGATATTCAATGTTCTGATGGTTTTAGTCAGTTTCCTTCCTGTTATCAAATTCAAATATAGTAAACTATGCATTTCTCTGACTTTAACTGCACCTTCTCATCATTCAAAATATGCCCATCCTTTGTCAGTTCAAAGATTAGAAATCCCTTGTCAGTATACTGATCAGAAACATGAAGGTTTCTACATAATAATGCTTACTTTTTAGATCCTGGAGCTGGTTCCTCTGATTTATCATGCAGCTCCCCCACAGCTCTGTATGTTTCTGTTATTCCATGAGACAGAACCCAAGTCTCAAACTCCTGTCTGTCTGTATGATCTTTCACTACTTCATGTCTACAATCGTGCACTGGAAAATCATGCAACAAACCAGATAGAATAAATGACAACATGAAGATCTCTGATGGACAGAACATCTATTTGTGTATGATTTTCTATGACTTGTGTGCTTTGCTTATGTTTTAAAAAGAGTTGTTAAACAATTCTCTATAACAAGGTCAGGTGTTTATCAACTCCCATTTCCTTGTTACAGTAGATTTGGCTTGCCTCTCCTGATCATGATTTTCTCAAAACAGATGATATCTGGGTGACTTTTGAAGAGCTTCCAATTTCAGTGAATTTCCAAATTACATTAACATATGAAGAAACATGGTCACCTGGTCTGTCTTGTCTTTTCCTAAAAATTTTCCTCCCTTCTTCATGGTAGAGCTCACACAAAGCTTTCACTCCTACTCTGGGAGGGTCTGAAGTAAAACCATGAGCATAGACACGATAGTGGGACTGGTAATCCACCATGGTGGGACATCAGGTTTGGTCTTACTACTTGTCTAGAAGTCAGCTGAAAACAAAGCATGAAGAACCACTGAAAACAGATACACATACTAGTATTTAAGTATTAGGTTTATTTTGAGATTCTTCTGCATGCCCACTGCCACAACCCAGCCAGCAACCCTATGTCAGTCCAACGTAGATTTCCACAAGATTGGTAGGATTGCTATAGGGGCAGGTCATGTGCACCCTACCAACATCGGGGCAATGTCATAACCAGAGGATCTGTGTAGGACAGATGTCCTTCCAATGTACAAACTTGACGTCAATCCTAGGTGTCAGATTTTCGTAGGGTTGCTGGCTGGGAAGGGACATTTATATCCAGCCATGGTGTGTAGTTCAGAATGTTCATGGCTGACTTTATAATGTGGTATTACTATTAGGCTGCAAGGATAGCGCAGGAATGGGGCTTTAGGATAAGTATTTAACTTAGGGCTGGGTGGCAGCATTACAAATAGAATTGAGGATGTCAAAGTACATTGAAGTGCTTCAAAACACTGTGAGAGTGGTAATTGATCTGATGTTTATTTATCACTAAAAACATGCTAAATAATCCTAGGCGTAGATCTAATTCCTTTTCCTTGTGCTTGAACTTTATAAGAGCATGAGTAATGCCAACCTGACACTGACAAATGATACGAACTTGTAGTTACAGGCTGAATTGTCTGACATTCTTGTGTTTCATTTCAGAAAAACCAAGACATATTAATGATTCTAGCTGCATGGGGTGTATCCTGAGACGGTAGTACACACCAAGTTGAAATAACAGCGGGCTAGAAACATGGTCCACCGCCCCTTTTAAAATCCATCGGGGACGGGGGTTACAATTCACACCATCGGAATGAAAAAAAAAAATAAATAAAAGATTGCAGTGCATTAACATGAGGATCCATATCCTGGGAAATTGGAAGAATTTACAAAAATCCACGGGAAGGAGTTCCGTACTCGAGCGCCAAAGACCAGAAACTAACTAAAAGAGATGATACATAGCTACCCCGGGGGCTTTCCCTGATATGTCAATCTGACTACTGCCCAGACGAACATCGGCCTACGGCCTCGATGATACAAACTGACTAGATCTAGACCCTCACGTCGTTACTTATCAATTTGACAATCGACTAATATAGCCTAGGTAAGTGGCGCTCGAGTAAGGTACTCCTCCCAATCCATGGATACCTGCAACGTGCAGTGCAATGAAAATGCATACGATACTGGATGATGCTAATCACTTGAAACCACTATAATTTGATTCACTTCATGGGGGCCGCCATATTTAAACTGTATAACCCCTTAAAGGCGTCACCCGAGCAACGACCTCAGTAAACGTAAATAACCGCAAATCACCGCAATGTCATTATTCGCTATTTTTATCTTTGGTGAAAATTACTGTCGTGCCTTCATGTTAATAACCTTTTTTTGTGTGTGTGTAAGTAATCTAAGATGGAACAAGATCTAGCCTTGCGCATTAAATTTAACAGAATCACCTGCAACAAAATTAATTCTCATTTGTGTTCTAATATCTTGCATAAATAATACTGTATATTGTAATAATAAATTACATTTTGCATTGGAAAATCAAAATTAAAAACTACAGCAGGACAAATAATTAGCATTCTCTACTTTTAATAGAACATTCGGTTTCACCACTCTTAAGGCCCGATTTTCAATTGATTGTCTACACAAAAAGAAATGTTTTCAGTATATTTTTGTTTCATGTAGTTGCCACGAGAAGACCCAGTGTTACTTGAAAAGTGCCACATAAATTTGATTGAAGCCGCATTCTCAGTATACATCACGTTTTCCACTGTGATACTGATTATTTATTTATTTTCCAATGTTCATTAATTCACCTTCAGCTCATATGTGTCATGGGGTGGATGCTTGAATTTGGCATGAACAGGTATTTGATATAGAATAATATTCAATACTAAGTGTTTTATTTTTTTATGCACTCTGTGAATGAAACCAAACTACTACTGATAATGATAATGTTGCATGAACTGAATTCAAAATAAAGGCACAAAAGAACTGGTGCTTGTCGAGGGTTTCATGGTAAACTATCGTAACTCAATTTTTACAAATTTTGTCCGGAGAAGCTAAAAACTGAACTTTCTTTATCAGACTTCACAGTTGTGATAAATTTAAGAAAATGTTATTTAACCCTTAGTTTTCAGAATTTAACCCTGAACTGATAACACAACCTGCTAAAGGGCTAAAAATATGCCAAATACCTCAATTTTAAAAAAAGTTGGGTTACATAGTTCACGATGCCATCCTCGATGTAATCGCAAACAGTAGCTATTATATATTTCAGTAAGGGGCTGTTCAAATATGATATCACACTTTTTGGGGGGATTTTCAGACCCCCCCCCCCCCCTCTCACACTTCCTCACATTTTTGCCAGACCCCCCCCCGTGATATCACACATTTGACAATATATAAGACATTATACGTTAAATGTTAGACTACTTCGAAATAGTAAAATGCATTGATAAATTAAAGATACAAAGGCATATTTGGCATAGAAATAGCTGAGACAATTTATTTAAAATTGAAATTTAAATAATCCTTTGTTGATAAGAATTTCTCGTAAAAAACAATCGGGGGCTTTACCGCAGAATGACTTCCCCTTAAGGTCTGGCACTTTTTTGTAAGTAAAGGCTAGGCAGGCCCCAAAAAGTGTTGCCACTCTTTTTTTTCCACAACTAAATTTATTGTTTTCTTGAATGGATTTAGAGAAGATCTAGTTTTTTCAGCATATTCAGTGTTTTCTTTATTGCGTTGACTTATAACAGCATGATAAAATCATCTAAATACATTTATGAGTTTTTATTACAAAATTTAAATTACACAACTAAAACATCCCTAAAAACACTATATTTAGTTGTAAAAGAAACTGAGAGTGCCAACACTTTTTTGGGCCTACCTACTACCTAGACACTTTGCTAGATCTATATCTTTAAAAACAAATTCCTAAGAAATCACAACATACAACAGGATTTTGCCATAGTCTATAGGCCTATATAACTATAAGTATATGAACTCTCTGATTGCCTAGAGATTTGTGATAATCTGGAAGGAAAGATCTAGATCTAATCTAGACTTGTAGGCAATGGGGAGCATGGAATGTATTAAAGAAGAAAAAGAAATAGCTGTACTGTAGGTATTCAAATGGAAATTGACATACAACAACTACACAAATAACCTACATTCTAGATATACTTACACGAGAGCAAATGAAAGTTAGTTTGAAATGTTAAAAAAATCTTAGTTTTCAATCTATTTTTAATACACTGAAGTAGGCTAAAAGGTGTGATATCACTTTTCCATGAGACCCCCCCCCCCCTTCCTCACATTTTTGCCAGACCCCCCTCCCCCCCTCCAGGCATGATGTCATATTTGAATGGCCCCTAACTTGCAACCTTTGGCATGACTAACTGACCAAACTATACACTCTTCAGGCCTTAAATTGGGCAGGAAGGTGGCAATTGAGATAAGGAAGATGATGGCTATAATTAAAAGTTGTTTACTTCAAGCACGTATTTTAAAAAAATAATGTTTATTGCTATGTAAAATCTGTATTTTTGCATGTTTGTTTCGTAATATAATAATACCGTACATGTCATAAAAAGTAACCGTATCAAGCGTTCAGTTTGGTGCATAGTGTTCTGGTGCACATGAGTTCTGAAGCAAGACTGTAGTTTATTATTTTTATTATACATGTATGAGAGAAAAAGAGGGGGGGGGGGGGGGGGGGAGCACAGGATTGTTTATTCCGGGCAATGCCCGGTAGCTCATCTAGTAAGATATAATTTAGATTTTATTGCTATCATATCATACGGCTTCGTGTAATTGACAGCCTCCATCTGCATTTGGTATGTCAACAGATAGTAAATTACACCCCCCCCCCCCCCTAAAGAAGTCTTCTTTGGGGTGGGGCGGGTGTGTGTGTTAATAGTAAAAATGGAAGAAAAAAAGTGTTTCTCTTGTCCTTGAACTAAAACATTTTTCATGAAAATCTTCTGCACTGAAATTAAAATACACATGTACATGTATTTCCTCTCCAAAGAACATTATTTAACCAGAAAATAAATCTATAATTATTGACTGCCGTCATAAAGACTCATATAATAACAATGCATTTCCTTTTCATGAACACTTGATTTTTTAAAGTTTTTACTGAAAACCTTTTTTTTGTAACTGTCTCAAAACATTACGGAGACATGGAAGTTATTTTACCTGTTCATGCTTTTTCCTTTTAAATGACTATTCTGGACTCAGTGTGACACAAATTTTATATCAACAACAGTCTTATTACCAAATGATCATACAACGTAAAAAAACAACAACAAAACAAAACAGCAAGATTGAGTTAGTATATTTATATATTTATTCAATATGAATCAGCACAGTCAGGTCAAATACAAGAAACCTTGTATAATATCCTGTAAAAGTTCAACCGATCTCTTTTTTGCCAGAACCTTCTAATACTTCTATATCACAATCTGATGGATTGAGGTAATAATTTCCTATGACTGTCGTTACTAGCTCTAGTCATATTCAACGGGACAAAACGACCACAGAGATAAAGCTAATCTATTATGATTCAGTAACAGTTTTGACAAACAGTGACCATTTTTCTCAATGCAGGAATAAAATGTATAAAATTGACCCCATGTGTCTAGGAAATTTCCGGATCTGGTATTTTAAAATCCCTTGCTCTAACCAGTCAGAAACCAAATAATTATTTATAATACATGTGTTGCTACAACTACTTCTGTTCCCACAAATCCTTGAAATAAAAACAAAGCAAACAAAAAATTAAAAATAATAAAACAGCTGAATTTGCCAGTATTATTTTAAATACTCTTGTTGGAAGACAGAAAGTGTGACAAACACATCAAAGATAAAATAAACTCATAGCATATATGTATTCACTGATTTTGACCTTTGAATAAGATGATGACTTTGTGTCATGAAAGCATCCATGTCATATGTTTCCTCCACTTTTCAAAAAACCTCATTGTTGCACTTTCAGAAGGAGAAAAACTCATGTCCCATCTGCAAATTTACAGTCACCTCATTGTTGTTACAAAGTTATATGGAACTGCTTCCTGTCCAGTGAACAAATTCAATGAAAATTGCATCCAATTGTATAAGTTTTTAACACTTTATGGCAACAGGTGATTATAGGGGGGTGTTGGATTGCAGTGCTAAAAATAGATCTCACATATTGAGGTATGCAAGCACGCTCATCAGTCAAGTGTTTAGATGATGCAAAGAACATGATAAATGTAATGATATTGCAGCCATCAGGAAAAGAGAATCACTGAATCAGTGACTAAAATCTATATACATGACTGTTTGTCACAAAGGCACAACATGTTTGCCCTCTGTATCATCCAGAAACAGCACACTGAAAACATCGTTGGCAAAGAATGGATGGTATTTACAGGCACGGGCACAGTCAGGACTGAAGTTTACTTCACAGATCATTGGCTGAATGATCCTCTCTCCTGAAACAAAAGAAAACAAACCCAACAAATTACTGATGATGAAACATGGCATCTGTTACAATACCAATAAATTCTGCATGACCTTGTAATGGAAGTGGAATTTGTACAAATTCACTCATTCACAATGCTGTTGGTGACAATCCTGAACTAATCGAATGAATTTCAGCATGAGATGTTTCATATTTTAAAATGAAAATCTTTGCAAAGGATGGAATATATGACAGAAATAGTAACTATGATAAATAGTAATTTTAATGTATAATTTCCCAATATAGATCTAAAACTGAAAACAAATGAAGCCAGTTGCACAAGACAGATGCAGTCTGTTTAGCGCACAAAGCTGCAACAATATTTTAAGCCTGGCAAAAACAGAAGACCAACATTTTATTAAATGTCTCTTAAATCGTGTACAGACTGTACTTACACTCAGTCAAAGGAACACCTGCTTATCAAAGACCTGGCATCAAGTAATGCATTTCACAGACTCAGTGAGATAGTGTAAAATGATAACTTTAATTTGCACATACTTTAGAATCAAGATTCCAAAAATCCACAAATCCCGTTATTGCAGTGACTGTATTTCCCCAGACCAATATTCTATCTCTCTTGATGCCACTTTTTAAGAACAGGCTTCAAAGTTTGACCTCCTCTAAATAAGAATTTAACGAAAATATGGAAATGAGTATTATCACTTATTTATGGAGAGCACAGTGTCTTGAAATTAATAGGAGACATCTCAGATGTAAGGCGAGGTTCACTGATGACATGAACTTATTTTCTTTGTAAAATGTGGATATAGAACACTTATAAACTGGCATGGCAATACATTATTACTAACATAGTTTAAAGGACACACATATCTTTAGCAAAGCCGAGTCCATTCCTTCAAATTTAACACAAGAAAATGTTTTTTGTTTTTTTTTACTTTCCCCGACATCAAATATGACTGAAATCTATGGACAGAAATACGCTGGCTGAGAGTTGATATTTTACACCCAATTCTGAAACTTACCCGAAGCACTGGTGTCCCAATTTAACATGAGGTCTATGGCATACATGGCTCTAGACTGAGGGGAAGGGCAGATGCCTTGAGGAGGAGGGAGGGCAGCTGCTGCCTGGAACAGCTCTTTGATCATCCTGAAGATGTCATTCTGATGCACAAACAAAGTATCAAAAATGTGGAATGACCAAAGACAATTATAAAACTGAAATAATAGTCTGTCACCTGATGGAAGGCTAAAGAGAGAAGAAACAAAGTGAGTTTTTCCCCTTCAGCTGTTGTGAATAGTATGTTCCTTTTCTCTTCCTGTTTACATCAAGGCAGAGGGATGAGGTAAGGTGGGATGCATAAAATATGAGCTGGGGTCAGGTAAGCTGACAGGTCTGTAGATTCAAAGACAGCAAGATACCCTTGCAGGTATTGGCTAGTGTACTATCAACACCATTGCTTTAATATTCAGTGCATAATACTTTATTATCTTAAACACCTTTAGAGACTGTGGCACTTGTGAAGACTGAAACAAGGGCAGTCTCAAAATTCCATCAATTTTACTCTTTGAATTCATCCTCTCTGTAGTTGTAAATGTCAACATATCGCCTCTACTGGAATGGGCCTTTAAGCTGAAAGTGTCTCCTTACTTCAACATCTGGCCACCTAAAGCCAGGATTCTGATCCTCAAATTCAGGCTTGAATTCATTGTAATGAACTTGCTTGAGTCTCGAGCCTTCGTCAAAATAGTTCATCACGGTGAAATGCTTCTCATAATCATCCAGATTGTCTAGTGAGTAGGGCCTGTGAAGGATAAAGTACAGGAGCATTCAGCATACAACGAAAGCTTGCCAGACTGTTGAAAGTCACATAAAAAAAGAAAAAAGATTTCTATCCTGGGTATGGAAAATTGCATTGGGAAAAAGATTTTAACATTACACATGTTACAACCAACTGCTTCTTTCCCAACTTACACTGATTTTAGTATTTGCCATTTCACAAAAAGAACAAAAAAAACAACTTTCCTTTGTTTAATATATAAATCAACCCATTCTTTGCAACACAGTACATTCCCCTGTGCCTCATGATAACTGCAAAACCAGCTGGTCATTTGGTGACAGTTGCAAGCTGTTTTGTCATTGACACTTTATGTCCCATAAAATTTCTTACTGATGAACACCTTTAATCTTGTGAAAAATCTGCATGCAGCTTTTGGTTCCTCTGACAACAGAATTCAGAGATTTGCTGATTTCTTGCTGTGACTCATCCAAAACTTCTGTGATTGACAATATATTGCATAATTATTAAAATTCACGAAATATCATAAAAACCACAGAAAAACTGTGGGGTCGCAGCAGGGCTATAAGCAAAGTCAAAATTGGGCAAAAAGAAAAGGTTGTTGTTGCGAAGCCCCGCGTGAGAAATAAAACCCAAACAATACAAAGCAAACTAAAGAGAAGACAAAATTTAAAGCCGAAAATTTGTGTATTTTTTGTCTTCTCTTTAGTTTGCTTTGTATTGTTTGGGTTTTATTTCTCACGCGGGGCTTCGCAACATACAACCTTTTCTTTTTGCCCAATAATTATTAAAAACTGATGGATTACTGAAAAACATACTTGTTTGCAAATCTCAGCCAAAATACTTCGTAAGCATACAACTTCAAAGGTTTAACACTGGACAGCAAAACGATGTAGCGGATGTCAAACTTGACTTTCGCACCAACATCATCCCGGAAGTATAGGACTGGATTCTCAATGTATTTGCAAGCCACCTAGAAGTACAGACAAAGCTGTTTACAGACATTGCATTAGGGCAGACAAAATGTAACACTTGTGTTAAATACAATAGGCGTATCTCTAAAAATGTATTCTTATCTAAAAAACATTTTAACATTTGAAAGAGCCAACAAAAAAATTAAAGCTGTGCAATTCCAACTTACTGATGAAAATATTATTATGACATATGAATGGGTAATTCTCAAATATTAGACATACTATGTCAACAGAGGAAATTCAAGGTAACCATGACATGCTTAGGAAACAAAGTCATGTTGACATATGCTGGATTAAGACACTGTAAAATGAGGAAATTGACACAAAGCGCCTTTCATAATTCCAAGTAACAAAACAATGGGTAAAAGAATATACATCTAAAGCATGTATGCCTGTTATTGAGCTGTGATATGTGTCACAAATCCCAGACTGGGAAATGTAATAGTTTATGACAGGACGACAATCACGAACAAACAAGTTTAACACTTAACAAAACAGCCCATCAGACTCCCACATTTATTAAACATAATTATACATATAATAGCGCAATTACATACATTATATTATTGAAATGACTGCCGTACAACGGCCTTATTCTCACACACACGCTCCCTCGGATCCACAATCCGGTAGTTACTCCTAAAGGCACTTCGGCCTCAGCCTCTCCCCTCAGGGTCTTAATAGTACATTAATGATTCACTGGCACCGCAGTCTCTCAATATCACCTTCCTATTGTCATACACCTTAGCACTCCCCTAGCACCTCCGCAGGGCAATAACACATTATTATTTCCATAGCCATCAACATGGCAACAACATAATATCAGTTCACTAGCCTATCAACATGGCAACAACATAGTATCTCATTCACTCTCATATCTACGTCCCTGTCCGTGGCCTGACTGCCACGACTTTATGTGCCTCTACTGTCCTGCACTGACAGCCTCACTTCTGGCCTATGTGTGGCCTCCGGCCCTATGCTGGCCTATCCCCTGTGCTCATCGAGGTGGCTCTGCGGCCCGTCCCCGACACCTACAAGAATAACATTACATTGGTATAATACCCTACCATTTCTATTCACTCCACCTCTCCTTACAATCCATGAAGCGTACACACACTAGTTCACCTTTCACTCACCACACATCTTACGGTAACACACCTCCATCGGAGTACACACTACTCACTCGCGCTACAAATCCATGAACTCACTTTCATCTATCGCTCCTGGCGCACATTGCTATATCCAATATCAAGGACTTCCACATTCCTCACATATACTTATTCACATCATGGTAATAGACGAATATAATATAATACATCAATCATAATAATCAATCAACATTCTACATACCAGTCATAACTGGAAAGACTCTCACTAGTCTTCTCGACTGCTTCCTTTTATCTCTGCCCGATGGGCTATTATTCACAGATCCGCTCCCTAGGACCTTCTAACTTGCAGTGATAGTTATACAGCGCTTTCGCCTCCTTCAGACCCCCCCCCCACTACTCACAACAGCACGCTTAACTTGCTGTCTACTGTGAGCCTTTCTTACTCTACACCCGCTCTGTAGCAATCCCCTTAATTGCACTCACTCCACTCGTGACAATATGCTTATATAATGACACGTAAGATATATGTGCTGTTAAATGTTCTGTGAAAGAGAATTTCCCTCATGAGATAATAAAGCGATTCTTATCTTATCTCAATTTTGTTTACTGGACGTCCCATTTTTAAATGATGCTGGCCAACCCATGCAGGATAAACCTTGCAGTTTTTCTGTAGGAAGCCCAAGCATGTATCTACATCTAGGACATATTAAAAACGGCATTTGGATTCGATGCAATATATATCATTTAAAAATGAGACACAGCATTCAAGGGGACAAGGTGGTCTAGAGGCAAGGTGCTCGCCTCTCATGCCAAGGGTCCCGGGTTCTAAACCCGGGCAGTGCAGGCATGTTGGAAAGTGGATTTTTCTCATATTTTCAAGTCCCTGGTCCTATTGGGGGGTAGGATCGAGTAGTTCTTGGAAATTGGATTTTTCTCATATTTTCAAGTCCCTGGTCCTATTGGGGGGTAGGATCGAGTACCTAGTCTTCTCGGATAAGGACGAAAAAATTCGGAGGGCCCGTGTGCACGTTAAAGATACCTTGGCAGTTGGAAATCGTAAAGAGCAGGCCGAAAGGCCGCTGCCCGGGCAAAATTGAAATTAATAGATTAAAATTTATCCATATCATCCCCCCCCCCCCCCCCCCCCCCCCCCAGAACAAGAAATAATAAAACAAGTAAAGTAAGGTGTAAATGCCAAGGGCAGCGAACCTCCTAAAATAAAGACCTCAAATCACAGCATTCATTATCAAGCTAACTCAACTGTACAGATTAATTTCATACTGTTTCTAGCAAAATGATGGATTAAATTTAAGAATATGCTACTGGCACAGAGACCAAAACTGTTAAATAATATAGTCTGATTGGGCCTATGATGGGTTCACACCTTTGGTCCTGAGTCAGGCAATCTCATGACCTGGGCCAAACTTTTGGTCACATAAATGTCCATTCCTCGTGCCAAATTCCAGGGTTTACAGATCCAGTGGTTGTCTAATCCTCTAAAAGAAGAAAAGGCAGCACAGAAACAATGTTCATACAATTAATTTTCCCATCTATATGTTAAAAAAAAAATTATAAACATACATACCATGATAATGGAGTGACATTGCAGATATTTATTTGGAAGAATTACACTCCGCAACTAGAAAACAACAAGAAACAGGAAGATTAAAAAGCAGCACTGTAAAACACAAAAATGAGAAACACTAATCTCATCCAAAATCTTCTTAGCTATACCTCAGGTGGGAACTGGAAAATCTTCGTAGGGTTGAAAATGGACCAAAACCATTTAAAAGGCCTGAACCTAGCTGTAAAATTGCATACTTCATATTTTTATGAATACATAATGATACATACATCAATATACATGAGCAGATGAAAATCTCAAACGACTAAGGCCAGCTTCCAGCTATGAGAAGAAATAAGATCTACTGAGGCATGCAAAGACATTCCCCACCTTTTTTCTCTGTTTTGGAAGCACGAAACAAATTTCAGTAATTCTGTCTGTAGGTTGTAGGTGACAGGTAACCATTTAGGATTTGCTTCCAGTGGATCCTTTACATCTTCAGTAGCTGCTCGCCTTGAAACAACGGCCAATAGATCTTTCACAGTGATAACATTCTCATGAGGAAATTGATTGATCAGGCAATGGGGATGTGACTGACTGTGCTCTCTGTCAATTATACAGACATAGCATTTCCATTAATATATCTCCATTTAGAAAAAAAAAGAAGATTGATTGTCTTGAGTTAGAAAAAAAACAACTGCCTCCATAAAATCATTTACTATATGACATTCTGCAGAACAGTATAAATTTGTACATGCTGTACATGTCAGTACTAGAGTGACATATTTCTGAAGAATAAAAAGGTCCAAAAGGTAATGTTACACCTCAGGTGGTACTAAAGAAAAGCCAGCTCATCTCAATTTTACTGCATCACAGCTCAGACTTGCTGTTGAGGTTTATAATTTCACTGATTTTAAGACATCAAACAGTATTCTATTGTGATGGGTATCCATACAATAAACAGTTCATTTAGAATCCAACCTGTAATAGATGCTGCCTGATGAGCCAGTGTTTCTTTGTACCTCCCGTCTGCTATGATTAGTAGTATGTTTCACTCCTACTGAATGCATTACCAACAAGAATGTCTTTTCCATTTTAGAGTACGTTCATAGGATCAATATCCTACAAATATGTGCTCATTACTTACAAAAACTCATGGAAATGGCAAGAGTACCACAGAATATCTGCATCTTGTGGGTTATCAACAACCTCAAACCTCGGGTCTGTCAAAAAAGGAACAAATTCTTTATACTCAACAAATACACGCAGGTTTCTGTCCTTGGGCAAACCCGGAAATTCAAAATCTGGTGGTGGCAGGGTCTCCTTTGGACTGTGATTCTGTCAGAGTAGAGAGAAAAAAAGAGAAATATTAAGCGCATACTGAAGTAGCCACTGTACTCGTCAGTGAAAACATCAGAATAAAAAAATCTCAAATAAATACTACATATTGTCGCTGGACTACTGGAACCTCGTTAAAACTAGCCTTTGAGGCTGTTGTTAGAGGAATGTGGAGTCCACTGACTTTTAACCGAATCACCAATAACAATTTTGTGTTTCTAAGTTGAAACTTTAGAAGCGTTTTTCTCAAAATTAGGATTGTGTCACTTCCTGTCCTTGAGAGGCCATATCTTCTCAGCTAATTAAGTTACAGCAATAATTTTTTTTACCGTATGAAAGGGCTACCTATTTGGTCATACCAATATCTCTATACCACCAAAATGCGAGAAGTGCCTCATTTTGTCAGGCGGCTACAGAGAAAAAACTGAGTTGTCTTGTGTTCACTGCTCAGCTGTAGATTTCTATGTGAAATACTACTGACCCTTAACAACAGCATCAAAGGCTAAAGTTTTAACGAGTTTCCAACAGCCCACCAATGCTATCTTTATGCTCAACGAATAAACTAAATAAAGTTCTTTATACCAGCAGCATTCAGTGACAAATTGAGGTCTCCTAATTATATGTAAATATACACTCCGTGATATGACAAAAAAAGCCCTCTGAATGCAGAAAATAAGCTGATAAGCATCAAATACTATGGAAAGTTAATGTATTGTCTGAAATCACTGTAACTTTTGTACTTCTGTCAACACTGCACGAATCAATTATCAGATTCTCAAATAATGAAGCCAGCCTTTCATCCCCCAGTGCTTGACAACGAAGGTTGCAGTTTCTCAGCACTTTCTTCCCTCAACACTGGAGGTGTTTCTTTCTTTCAAAAAGTTGTTTTAACTCACTTTTCAATCCCTTTCCCCCATAGGAAATCAACAACTAAGGTACTTCTAACAAGACCTACTTACTTGAAAATGGGCTACGCTTGGTTCATGCTGTTTGAAGTCAACGTGTGACAGGTCCACAGGAAACCACGGCAAGAGCCGAGCATTTCGAACATCAGGGTCCCATTCTACTTCTACATAATTCCTTGTCACTTCATCTGCATTTCAGAAAAAAAAACAACAACACCACCATATCACATATTGTCAATTTACTCACGCTCTTGACGCTGTTAAGATTCACAACGGATAATGTTGCAGAATCCCAGGTTCCCTCTTTGCAGATGGTTTTCCAAGGCCTTTCCCAGAATTTTCCAGCACTATAATGTTAAATTCCAAGACTACTTAGGTGCAAAAAAAATAAAAAAATTGACAGAAAACGGACGTGAAATCAGCTTTTTTTTTTTTTAGTGTAATTCTGCATTTTTTAAACCCAAGAATTCAAGGTTCATTCCAGGGCTAGTCCACCATTTCCAGATGTTTTCCCAGAGCTTTTTTCTCAAATTTTTTAATTTTTTTTTTTTTTTCAGAGATCCCTGGAATTCCAGGCCTGCACCTGAACCCTAAATGTATAAAATTAATGCAGACCTGCGTTAAGCGTTGCAGCAAAAAATCTGACCACATTTCTTACCATCGGGTTTCACTTCTTTGAGTGGCCACATGATCGAATATGCCAATCCATTGCCTGCATAGAAGAAAGGGATGACTTTGAAATTTGGGTCATCTGAATGCTGAATTCGATTTCCAAATTCATCCATCACATACCACATTGGCATGGCATCATCTGAATGCTGAAAAACACACAAGACTACATGAAAGAAGCAGTTGAAAATCTGTTAAACAATTGAAAGAATACAACTTCATGCACCACTGAGATGATATAGTTGCTATTTTTCAGTATTCCTTGTCTGTAAATATCTCCCCTCTCATCTCTTGAGACATAAGAACAAAAAAATATTTCCAGCCCTGAATGTGCCTTTTTCTGAAGGAAGGGTGATGAAAGAGATATAAGTATGTAATGTAAAAAAAATCAGTGAAGCCAAAGACCACATCTCTATGATGGCCTTAATTCTTTCTCAAATGTCACTGAAGTCTGAAAGTATCCATGTTTTTTTGCTGCCTTTTTGTTTCATTACTGTTTAACACTCACTAGGACTTGTTCTACTCATTGAAAACCTCCTTGGGTAAACAGAAAAATGAGAGTTTTGCCTTGTACAAAAAAAAAATTCAAGAAATAATCTCAAGGACTGATTTCTGATCATCAGCAATTACCCTTTTAACAAAAAAACTTGTCTTACCATGGAAAAGTTTCCAAATCGGTATGTCTGGCTATACCTGGTAAACAAATGCCCAACATCAAAACCAAATCAATTGTTGTCGTTTTCCATAAAAAAAATTCATTTGAACAAATGTATTACTGATTTAACTAATGAGAGGTCTTCCAAATGCATCTCATGGCCAGACTTTCTTGACAGTAATGAAATATTCCAAACTGCGGGGGCATATAGACCAACACAAGGTCTCAACTTCAGGAGTGGCCATGTAAAGAGGTTGCAGTTGGGGCTGGTCAGTTTGTTCTCTAAGGACATTTTCATAGTTATCGCATGGCTCAGCAATTAACAGCCGAGTAACTTAAAAGGTGCAATCTGGTAATACTAGCAGGAGACGCATTTGAAAATCTTTCCAAACTAACCAAGTGTTCAGTATTATATCAGTGAAAGACAAACTTGCACTACTGAGAAGTCACACATAATAAACTTCAAATGTCTGAGAGTCACAAGTCTAGATATGATTCAAGAGCCACAAGGTTATCTTTTCCAATTTTGGCGCACAAAATATAGGTGCATAATTTCTTTTTCTTTTTTTTGGCAATCATTCTGATCACTTTTGACACTATCATACGAATAATCAAGCAATATAATACAGAGAGTAGCAATGGTGAGAGTTATTGTAGCACATTTCCTTGCAATTTTTAAAATGTCATTTTTATCATTCCTGGTTCCACCAAGTTTGGGCAGATTAAATTCAGCAGCCAGAAAAATGAAAGGGAAGGGTTGCTTACGTCCCGACCATCCAATCAAGACAGCCTAAACTTATCCTAAACCTTCGTATTGTCACTAACCCTGCCCCTTTCAATCACAAAACGAAGGTTAGGGTTTGGGCAATGACACTTTCAGTTTCTTGACTGGGTGGTTGGGATGTATGAAACTCTTTCCAAATGAAATATCACTGAAAATGGTTTTATCCACAAAACAATGTTCATTTAAATAAGAATCTTCCTCATTTTCTGCTTACCTCCACATGGTCTCCAAAATGTCATCTATCAACTCGGCCCGATTTCGCTGTCCAGCTTCAATATCCATGAGTCCCACCATTCTCTCTACAAGGTTAGGCACCTCCTCTAAAGCTGCACGGGCATCTTTAGGTCTATATGTCCATGCATGGTCAATCAGGTATATACTGAAATTAAAAACAGACTGATGATCAACAAAAACCACACAGGTCTCAAAATACCTTGAATTTATCTGGGTTCTTCATGCAAAAGCCACCTGGAAAGAGTCCCCCACGAACCAGTTACTTTGACTCTTTTGATTCTATATAGACTGTCTCCGTATTTTCTTCTTGTTTTCTAGCTGAAAGGGTAAGGGGTGGGGTTAGGGTTAAGATCAGATTTGGAGTTTTGGATAAAGACAAGGTTAGAAATAGTTTCAAGGTTAGGAATCAACTGGCAGGTCAGTACATGTAGAAATCTTCCCAGCCACCAACCCTAATACAACTTCACCCACAAAACTTATACATGTAATTACATATTATGTCAAATTTTAATTTCTCACAATGAAAACTGAATTTGTGGTACCAATGACACTAACTAAAATAGCGAGATTCAAGAGATTAGTATTTTTCACCTCAGATAAAAAAAAAACTATTTCACTCTGAAAATACAATGTATTTTTATATCAAAAGTAAGATTTCCAGCTTCAGTAACATTGTCAGGCTGATTTCATGATTCTGTCCCCTCATGATTTTACTTTGGGAGTATCATATGAGTTACAGGACTTTAGTTAGGCGCACATTTTATGTTCTGACTTTTAATCGCCAAGGACCACTTTTACTGTAAAAACATCCACCTAGACGACTGCTGCTGCTGTTCCCCTGCACTCCTGGTTCATGGACGCTCCTAAAGTCATGTCCTTGTGGTATCCCTATCTTGTATATCAAATGGAACTCCTCCTTACTTTTCATCACAACAGCCTTTTCAGAAATTCTCAATATTGGAATCCTGAACTGATTATTCAGATTTGATGCCAGGTAAATATTTACAACCAATTTACACTTATTACACTCAAACATCTGCATGTCAACACAATTTTGCACAACCCTATGTCAATGTGAAATCTAAATAAAATTTAGAAAATCCCTTATGCACTGTTTGAAAAAAAAAAGGGGGGGGGGTAAATAGGATCGAGTACATAGTCTTCTCAGATAAGGATGAAAAAATTCGGAGGGCCCGTGTGCACGTTAAAGATACCTTTGCTTAGCAGTTGGAAATCGAAAAGAGCACGCCGAACAGGCCGCTGCTTGAGCAAAATTAAATAAAATTCATCCCTACCAATCCCTCCCCTTCCTCCCTCATCCCCCCCCCCACAAAAACAAAAACCCGCCAACCGGCGCTGCACTGTGGCGACGACGTGCCTGCTCCAGTTATAACTGGACTGCAATGGCACAAAGGCAATTTTCCCAAATGGGATTAAAGAGTTATACAAATACAAATACAAAAATACAAATAAATGCCTAAGTCACAAATTTGGTTGAACACATATTTTATGTTCTGTGTGTTAATCGTGAAGCTGCAAGCTGCGCATAGACACACATCCATCTCAAGAACTAATTCACCATGGGTCCCCATGCGACCCCACACTCACAGACGCTTTTAAAGCCACATAATATCCTTACTGAGTGTCTCAAATGGATCTCCTGCCCTGAATGCAAAACATACTTATTCATTTTGGGCAGTTTTGTCATTGTGTGGCACAGAAGATATCTGTACTTACTGCAAAGGATCATCAAGTTTTATCGTACTTTCTGACACACTCGCAACCCTCCAACTATGCTTTTGTACATCTGCCCCATCATCATCTTCATCATCTGAGTGAATCAACTGCTGCATTTGAAACATCTGTCCTGCATCATAGGTCTGCAACAAAGACATACAAAAATATATTTTAAAAAAAATTAAGACTATTATGCCGCTGTCTAATCAGGAGGACTTCTGAATGCGTCTCAAGGCCAGATTTTCTTACAGTTGCAGCAATAAAAGATTCCAAACTGCGGGGACATAGTGATCCCCATACTCCCTTACGGACAAAACTTAGACATGTATTGTATACTGTGCTTCACAGGGGAACCCCCATGGTGAGTTAGTCCTCTACAGGGATGTTTGTACTGGCTCAGCAAAGCGGCAATACTCTCGCAATACTGGCATTCAATGAGCTGCATTTGGAAGCTATTCGTCTAATCAGTAACATAAAGGCATAACTTAACTACTGAAGGAACAATGACGAGCTCACAAAAAGGAACAGGGGGAGGTCTTCCACCTGTCCGCACCACAATTTTTACCGCTATTAAGTAAAGCTCACGGTTACACATTGTCACTGTTATCAATTTAAACTCACAACACATGGAATGGTCAGATGGACCTGGGGGCTTGTATCAATGGGCGGTAGTCAGATTGACTAATCAGGCGAAAAGGGGCTGGGGGTAGTTGTGTTTTCTTGACTGGCGCGGACGGGCGGAAGACCTTCCGGAACAGGGACAATTACTGCCTGTGCTATGTGATATAATATAGCCCCATGAAACCCTGACCCAAACTCAAATGATCTTGTTAAATGAAGAATCTGTGCAAAGAAAGATTAGTATCACTGCATCCATGTTACCAATAAATATGATTTCCAAGCAAACAATGAAGATGAATGATTAAAATGCAGGTGAAGTAGGAAAAGTCAGCAAGGCACATTGCGATTGTACAAGCTCACTGTTAGCAGACAATGATGAGCACATCACCATCCCTGTGGTATGCAATATTTTTTCTTTATTTCGATCTAATCTCATGTACTTGGAGGTCTAGTACTTGCCATCTAGATCTAGGTCAACTGAAAGTCCATTCACCACCAAGTGGTGGTAAAGACTGCTGATGCTAGCTTCTTCACTTCATGTATAAATCATTGATATGATATTGATGAAAGAGTCCTATACATCCCAACCACTCTGAACTCTTACAAGATGGATTCAGGCCCTATTATTTACTATAACATAAAGTATGATAAAGTTTAGGGTCAGGGACAGGGTGAGGGTTAGAAGCAGTTGAAGTGAACCCAATGTTTTTGCTTCACCTGAAGTCCTGATCAATAAATCCCCTTTTTCTAGGCTTCAGTATCCTGACTAAATGGTGGAACTGTACTCTTCCCTACCTACCCACACTAATACAGGCCTGGATCTACACAGCTGTACCACTACCACTAGATCTAGAGTCTAGTATCAGTGCTCACAATGTAAGGACCAGTGTTACAAGCTAACTCATATAATTTACAATTTACAAAAGGGATGGTAGATCTAGACTCTAGATTCTAAGTCATGTAATCCAACATTTAAGTAATGCGTCTCATCTTCACCTCGTATTTCAATTTCACAAATAATGTATGCCAATAAATCTGTGGAACACCAGAGTTTGTAAGCTGATTTGAATGAGCTTCCAAGAACCTCTCGGCTGTCATTTCTTCTTCATCCACATCCATTATTCAAGTTAGATCTTGCTGAGCTCCAGAAAAATAACTGCTTCGTCTAATTATTTAAATGACTGTGACTAAAATGTTGCAAAGACTGAGCCCGTCAGGCCACCAGACTGGACAGTTCAAATTGGACGATGAGTCCTCGAGTGTCGCCGATGCATGCGTCGCCGAGTAGGTGAAACGGAGCACGTTTTTCTCTTCCGGAAGTAAACAAAGGCACGGACAAATCAATGCTGATCATTATTACATTGTATTAATTTATCACCGTTGATTCATGGTTTGAAGGACTAGAAATTAAGTAATCTGCCTGGCTGAGAAGAATCTCACAAATGATAATAATAAAAAAAAACTGTCCAATGGCATAAAATTAAGATTCGACGAAGATTTCACAAGATGATTATAAATATAAACAGCAGTTATTTCGAACACACTAGATCTAGTTCCTATATCAAGGTAAAAATAAGAAGCAGAAATAAAGGGCATCTTTATAATTATTTTTGAAGTACATATATATTGGTTTACTTGCCACGGGAACAAAAAGTACGTACACATTTGAGCTGATCATTGGGATATTTGGTAAACACACACACATACACACACAAATAATCAAGAAAACGGACGATATTAATGGAAAGATCACTGCTTAAAACTGAACTATTTTGCGCGAGGATATTTTTTTATAGGATGAAAATGACAAGCGAGAAGTTTGTGTAGTCGTATCTGTGTTTATAAATCGTAACAAACTAACAAACAAATATATTAACAAAAATGAGCGGGAAGTAGGCCTAATCAAGTTATGTATGCAAGTAATTCTGCACTAGGCCCAGAACTGTATGCGCTGAATGCATGGAAAGATAGGATACTTTATAGCGTATATTTAGTACCGCCACTCCCTCATTTTGATAATCATAATTCTTTTTATCCTGAACAGACTCATTTGCAAAGCAAGGCTTTTTCAAAACAGCCATAAACTAAACATAATTTAAACTGCACCCAACCGATTTTTCAAATGACAGGCTAGTGACTCTGTTTTACAACAGCCTATCCTGCATGGAGATCAGAGATAATTAGTTAAACCTGCACTGGAAACCCCACCTGTATGTAAATCAGGAACCACAGAACTGGCTTAATTAGTTCACGCTAAAGGGCACGGGGGGGGGGGGGCTGTGGTAAACTATAATAGCGGTTAATGAACAGCGATGGGCGTATTCAGATGTGCCCATGCACCAGGAACTGGACAATGACAAATGGAAATGAGAAAAGAGAAAGGGGAGGGGAGACAGAAAAGGGGGAGAGAGGAGATGGGGACAGAGAGGAGGCAGAGGGGGAGAGAGAGAAAAGACAGAGAGAAAAAGAAGGGCAGAGAGAGGGAGTGGGAGGGAGAAAGGAGAAAAACATGAGTGGGCCAGTGGAGAAGGAGAGAGAAAGGGGAGGGAGAGAGAGAGAGAAAGAGAGAGAGAGAGAGAAAGCAGAAAGAGAGAGGGGGGGGGGGTGAGAGATGGGAAAGAGAAAGAGACAGGGAGAGAAATAGAGAAGGAGAGGAAGTTTTCTTTGGAGTTCCAGGAAAATTAAGAGTCAAGTTAACTAGTTCTGGCCCGTTCTACGAACGTGAAAATGGCGGGACCGAACTGACAGTTGTTTACCGATTCAATGAAACTAGCGAATTTGTGAACGTATCAAAATGTGGCTGCTCTGCTCAAGAGTGGATGCCAACAGAGAGTATAGATTTATTATATTTTATTGTTATACTCTATGATGCCAACAATAGAACTGGACTACAACTTCTGTAAATTTAAAATGACGGATCGCAGTGATGGGGTTTCCCCGACTGAAATGGGTGAAATTTGGAAAGTATCAAAATGTAACGGCTGTCTTCTTATTTAACTATGTGCTTGTAAACCGGCAAGCTAACTTACAACATCTATCTACCACTTTCCATATTTTATCCATGAGTAGTTTAGCAGCCTTTGGCTAAATACATGTACGGGCCTAGCTCCATTTAATGGATGATGAACAAAGACTGAAGTGAAAGGAGACAATGGGTGGAGATAAAGAGATAGTAAGTGGTGCTTTTGTGTATGGGTAACACGTTACCTCACTTAG
This sequence comes from Onchidella celtica, assembly GCA_963931925.1. Classification (NCBI taxonomy): domain Eukaryota; kingdom Metazoa; phylum Mollusca; class Gastropoda; order Systellommatophora; family Onchidiidae; genus Onchidella; species Onchidella celtica. The sequence goes on from OZ007570.1 coordinate 51,262,761, forward strand.
ACATTCGTTTTCATCTAGGTGAGGGTGTGGATGGTTAGGGGATAGCTCTTTCCCAGCCAGCAACCGGCAACCGGCAACCTCACGTCAACTCCAACCTCATGGGGTTGACCTCAAGTTTGTCTATAAGAAAGGCACGGTTTCGTAACAATGATTACAACATCGCGCCGTTGTCGGTTTAATGTAGGAAATCCACCCCTGTGGTAACTTACCAATCCCACGAAAATCTAATACAAAAAAAAATATACCTCGAATGATGTAAGGAAGTTGACCGGGTTCCTTTCTATTTCAAACTCAAGTAAAACAAATCAAGTCTATCTTGGTTCCTCACCACAACGCTTCACCTCCGAAACTTAGGTCTAGTACAGAAAGATTGCACAAAACCTAAGACAGAATCATGGTTAGTACGATCATTTAACAACACTGCATAATAATTCCACGCAGACACCTAGGCAGTGAGCATTACAAGCAATGTAGACACCGGCTTGCAATGATTAGTGAGCCTGACCCGGTTGCATGATGTTCCAGCTTCGAATCCTGCTTGGAGCGAGCATCAAACCTGACTAATTGTTTACGGTATCTTTGAAACACTCATTCACGATTTCGAACGTTTTTTGTGCCTCCTGACACGAGACGATCATCAGCTTGAAGTGTGCGGATTTCCTAGTTACACAGTTGCTTTCCTCATGAAGAGAGGGGAAGACATGTTGCAGTGTCCTAAGCTTTCTACTTCATTAGTATGACATTATAATTATACTAGCTGTTACCCGGCCTTGCCCGGGAGAAATATTATGTTTATTAGTTTCAGTTTTGGGTTATTTCAACGGATCTGCTTCACGTTGCCCGTTCCTTTAGTTTTATTTTGTTGTTGTTGTTGTTTGTTTGATTGTTTGTGTTTCAATAAGCCTTACTGCATTCCCTTTGCGCCTTGGTGCTGTGCGCATCCTGTCAGCAGTCACGAAATGGCATATTATTTGCGCACGGGTCAGTGTGTTTAATAGTGAACACACCAAAGGAAGTGATAACGACATGGGCTGGTGGAAAAGTCTAAATTTTTTATATATTGGATTAGATTAGATATTTCCAATAATTTCAAAGGCTTCAGTTGTCAAAAAAGAAAAAGGGAATACGTGTTTGGCGGCAAAAGGGATTAGTCCAAATTGTTTTTGTATTTTCAGCAACATACATCTTGTCAAATAAAGTCTGCATGCTTGACCAAAGTTTGTGTAGGTTGGGACGAATTTTGATTATTTTTTAAAAATTATTTTTAATTAATATACTGGATAGACCAGTGACTCTCAAAAGGCAAGCGCTTGTCTCCCAGCAGAGTAATTTCATATCCGAGGGGAGGAATTTTAGCCGAATGAGGAATTTCAGTAAGAGGAGGAACTCCGAACTGGGAAAGAATTTACAGTACTGGTACCCTGTACAGTGTGCAGGGTGTATATTCAGACATCAAATGAAATACCAATTTGCACAACAATAAAGGCGATAATGAAGTAACAGTTCACATTATTTTAATTTTATAAATTTTAATGGTTCCAGTAATCATTACTGCGGTGTAAAAGTGTAAAGGTGAAAAAATTATTAGATGACAATTGAAAATGGGGGAGGAGTTGAGCAAATCTGGGATTGCAAAGGAGGGGAATGTGGCCTGGGGCTCTGAGAACAGTTGATTTAGATTATTAATGTGTCAATAGCCATTGCTCCATTGCATCACAGCTAATGGGAAATGTAAGAGAGGCTTTTGGCATTCTAATCTGTTATCCTGCAATCATTTCTAATCACCGTGGATTTATTTTCAGTTTTACAGTACAAGCGCAATTTCATCCACCCGCTGCGCCGCGGATTAAGTTTCAATTTACAAAGAATTTGTGTGGAATCGTATTCATTAGCAGAGATGCAGAGCAGATCTAGTTTCATTTAAAAAAACAACAAACAATTGTATGGAATTGTATTCAGTCTCACAGATTCGAAGCCTGTTCTATCTCCCCCGATCAAGTGCACAAGGTATTGAATGGATGAAAGAGGAAAACGAAAGAAGGGGAGGGCAAGGCATACAGCATGCGTCGGCATGCACTGAGGATTATTCCCCCCTGGCCCTTCATCCATAAACATAAAACCAAACGTTCATTTTCATTACGAGAGGGCATTCGCGATGACATCGTGGTAAAGACACAGTGCAGCTTATTATGCAACGTACTGCATTTGTGGAAGTAAATGTCATTATCATCCTGTCTCATCACGTGATGTTTACAATTATCGTTTCTCAGGTCGAACCACGGGTGGTAAAAGGATTTATATATATACTTTATTGCAAAATACTTGATCTACCCAGGGCTGGGTTAACCACTAATAAAAACAAGCACGTGCTTATAATAATAATAATAATACTAATAAATTACATTTATATAGCGCATTTCCAATAAATGCTCAATGCGCTTTACAAGTAATAAAAACTCATTCCTCTCTCTCCCACACTCCCTCTCCCCACCCCCCTCTCTCTCTCTTCCCATCACATTCTCACTCCTTCTATCACATGCTCTCTCCCCTCAGGTAAGTCAAGAAAAATAAGCCTGCTGGAACAAAAAATTCTTTAGCTGCCTTTTGAAACTTACTAATGATTTTGTTTGTCTCAGTTCCATAGGTAACTTGTTCCACATTAAGGGGCCAAGATATGTGAATGATCGTTCAGCATAACATCTGTATGATTTCACAGGTGTCACTAGCATGGTGGAATCAGTGGAGGATCTTAAACTTCTCCCTGGTGTATACAGTTTTATCAAATCTTGTAAATAAGAAGGAGCCGAGTCATTCAGACATTTGAAACACAGGATGCAGATTTTAAAAATTATCCTTTGCTTATGGCATCAAGGAAAGGGGGGGGGGTAGGGATAGGGGGCACCACAGAAATTTTTCATTGCAAACTCACCATGAACTTTATGGTGCAAACCAGGGTCCACAAAACGGGGCCTTTTATTGTCAGCTTTGTTTCATTTAAAAAAATAGAATTCTATTTTTTGGTTAATGTTTTGTTTATATTTTGAATTACATTTACAATATACGGAGGCACCAAAATCTTTCCAGTGCTTAAGTCAAGTTAAGGCCTCTAAAGGTCTTAATCCAGCCCTGGATCTACCCAATCATTGCAGGGACAGAATTTGAAAAATATACAACAAATGCAATCGTGGTTATAGGCCTAATTTAACTAATAAAAATAATTTAACATAACTTTTCCGAAGAAGGCTGAAGGCTTCTGTAAAGCGCATAGAACATTTTAAATGGATATGCGCTATATAAATGCCATCCATTATCATTATCCATTAATAAAGACAAATTTTACGGACTCCGTCCGCGTATTTTAATCAGGATGATTCTTCTGAGACTGACTTTAATTGCTAAAACAGTAAAAGAAGACCAAACACACACACACAAAAGTTGATACACCAGTTTAAAAGCAAATCAGACAAATTCGTTGACAGTATGTGAGAAATAAAGATCATAGAGATGAGTCAGTTTCAGTGAGCATCAAGCCCCCCCCCCCCCAACCCTCCTCCGCCCTGATGCTTTTTCTTTCTAACTCATTACTCTTGTAAACGTGAGTAGGAATTACTGGCACGTAGAAAATAGCAACTGTTCTTAAAGTTTTAAAGCTCCTGAGTTGAAACTATCCGCGCCCATGGGATACAAAATCTTTGTGTCCTCTAGAAATGTGAGTCGTTAATGGGCCTTAACAAAGTGTGTATAGCTGTATTATCTGACACCAAAGGCGAGTGGGGCGAACGAAAACTTGAAGGAAAAAGTACCTACCAACCAACCAACCAACCAACCAACCAACCAACCAACCAACCAACCAACCAACCAACCAACCAACCAACCAACCAACCAACCAACCAACCAACCAACCAACCAACCAATCAACCAAGCAACCAACCAAGTCCAATCAAGCAACCAACCAACTTCCCCCTCTCCCGCTACTTACCTACCTACCTACCTACCTGCCTGCCTACCTACCTACCTACCTACCTACCTATCTCCCTCCCTCCCTCCCCACCCACCCATCCTCATTCTTTACTTTCTCATCCTAACTTAAGAAAATAAAAATAAAATCTTTTAGCCTGCCCATACCGTCATGGCACAAATACTGAAGTTCCAGCAGTGCATGTTTTCTTGTTGGTTCTTGTCTTATTCAGGATCGGTAAATCACCCAGTTTATGCTGCATTCAATTTCAAACTCAGACTCAATATTTTCTGACGTGAACCCGCAGCACATTTTGTCTTTTTCCGAAGAAGGCTGAAACCTACAAGTAGATTGAATAGATTTTTATCATAATTATTTACAGATGTATAGTCATACTTTACCGTACGGGCTTTTTCCCGTTCGATTTTTAATTTCACTTTTATTATTAATCTTACTTATAAGAATGAGAAAACTGAAAACTAACCCAAAGTAAGATCAAGAAAAAGCCGCGAAAGGCACACACTAGCAATTATTGTGCCGTTAAACCCAAGCTCAGACTCAAACTTACCACAAAATTTGCATCTTTGAATTACAAGAAAATCATTTTCTTAAGAGCTTTTTTTAGAGGGTTTCCTCCTCAGTCTTAAAAGCAGCCAAATTACGTCTCCATCAACGAAATAAACCAGACGATTCGATAAGTAGTTCCCCTTTGCAGCGTTCGTCACGCGAGCCATTTTGATTGCAGGAAGCGAGATGATTGCTTAGGTCCGAGTTTGCTGATCACGCCATTGGAACACGCGCAGTAATTTCAATTTTTCATGAGAAGATTTAGTTGAACAAAATGTCTAGAACTTTGGGATTTGGAAAAATCTTGTGGAAAAACGTTTTGCTTTTAACTGTTTGAAGCCATCACAAGTGAACAATTTTCACAGTTGAAGACTGACATCATGAAAACATTTAAGCGCATTTTATCAAGTAAATATGAAAACAAATTTGAATCAAGTCAACTTTGTCAGCAGTTCCAGAATGAGAAACCCAACAAGCTGTCTTGGGGTCACAGATTCGTTTTCAGTTTAACAGCGGAAAACCATAACTATAGCGTTGGCCTCCGATCCAGAGAATGTCAACCTTCAGAATATGCAGAGCAAATTATATAATTAATAGTTAAGCTACTATGACAGAAGGCCGTTGCTCAAGAGCTCACAGATGTTATATTGATCAAAGTCTATCTATCTATCTATCTATCTATCTATCTATCTATCTATCTATCTATCTATCTATCTATCTATCTATCTATCTATCTATCTATCTATCTATCTATCTATCTATCTATCTATCTATCTATCTATCTATCTATCTATCTATCTATCTATCTATCTATCTATCTATCTCAGTCTGTCTGTCTGTCTGTCTGTCTGTCTGTCTATCTATCAGTCTGTACGTTTGGGTATCGTTTTGCCTGCTTCTCTAAAAGTTTCAAGACTGGGGAAAAAGAAAAAGGTGTATGTAGCAAAGCCTCGGCGCATTTCCTCAATTTCTCTAAAAGTGCATGCGGCAATTTTGTTGTTGTTTATTTCTTCATGCCCCTATGTTCCCAGCCCCTCCCCGCTCCTACCCCGAACGCCCTTGACCTAGAACCAATCATTTCTCTCTGATCTTTATATTCCTCTATATTTCCGACTGCCTTTACCTCATTATCCCACCATTCACCATTATTTTTATCCCATTTCTCCACTTCTCTCATCTTTTTCATTTCCCCTTTCTTTATTACAAGACATTATTTCCCTTTTTGTCGTCTCAAGACAATTTCGCCGTCGCCGGCTTCAGTATTCGCCGTCATTGGCCCTTTTCTCTCTTTCACACACACATATACTTTGGTCTCTCTTGTACTAAATCGTTGATTCTCCAACGGGAGGCAATTGGCTCCCAGGAGAAGAATTTCATATCTACAGGGTGGAATTCAAGCCACGGAGAGGAATTGGGTAGGAATTTCAGTCAGAGGAGGAACTTCAAACCAGGAAAGAAAGTGCTCTATACAAAGTCTAATAGAGGTGGTACGATTCAGTGAAATAAAGGCTTCTTTTTTTCATTTGATTGCAATTAATAAAGAAATTATATGTCATTATTTGTTACAATAATTAGCGCTGTAAAAATTCAAAGGTGAAAAAAAGTATTAAACTTTAAACGGGGAAGGTCTGTGGCGTGGGATTAAGGGCCCCGGTCAGATTCTTTTGTAATGCTCAAGATTTTCTTCCCCGTTTCGAAAACCAATGCAAATTTGCATGCATGGGGCCCCCTAAACCCCTGGGGTCCTTGGGCAGCTGCCCAGTGTGCCCATGCGTTAAGACGGCTTTGCCTGGGACTCTGAGAACCACTGATCTAAATCATTTCCTCCATCTCTCTGTGCCATTTATCATCCCTTCTCTCTGTCTCCAGATTTCGCATTCTTTCGTGTCCATTTGCGCCTGTCGCTAATGTTTGCCTTAATGGTGGGGGTTATCTCACAGTCTCTGTGTGTCGGTCTCTCACGCCGTCTGTTCCCCAGGCATTCTCTTCCACACTCACACATAGACCCACATTGGCAAACACAGATGCAGAACACAAAGAAGAAGTACGACTGTCCGGGAAAGCCGTAAAAGTTGAATCACTGAAAGCAGCCGGAGTTTACATAAGCATTCATTTACGATCAAATAATACAAGCTTAGCGAGAGCTTGCAAGGACATGATCTCTCTCTTATCTCCCCGTGCAAATTAATTGTTCTGTTCTCGATCTATTCACTCCTGGTAGCTTCGTGATGTTCCAATCCCGTAACGGACAATAACAAAAAAAAAAATCGATTAAATCCTATTTCAAAGGGAGGAGGGGGAAAGGAAGAAGGAAAGAGCGAAAGACAGAAAAACCAAGTGCTAAGCAGTGCAATGAATTGCCTATGACGTCAACGCCGGAAATGCCGCCGAGAGCGGAGAGCTTTCAAAATTCTGGCCCGGAGTCACTCGACAACTTGTTCACCTCTCACCGCACGACTTGTTGACGTCACTCCGGGGCTATTCCCGCCATTCATTACCGGGCAGAATCCGTCTACTTTGTAATCGAAGAGCATGAGATGGTGAAGTGAAGAAAATTCGATTTCAACATTTCATGCTACACTTATTAAGCTGCATGACAGCACCAAGGAATAATAATATGAAGGAATAAGCACATCTTTGGACCAGGTGCTCTTAAAACCCGGATCTGTGCGCCAAATCAACTCGTTCTGGTTATATTTTTTTGCTAGCACGACTTTAAGGGAAAAAAAAAGTAATAATGGAGATACAGGCTAGATTTACATGATTTAATTTTAACATCTGACTTGCAATTCCAATGGCACTTACTTAAAACCAAGACAATATTTCACTTCTGTAAGTTAGACATGGTACCTATCATGAGACCCTGTATTCTATACGGCCCGAGATAGAACAAAATTTCAGGAATATGAAAAATCACGGAAAATCTATGGGGTCGTAGCAAGATTTGAAGCAAAGTCAAAATATGGCAAAAAGAAAAAGAGAACGTCGTATGTAGCAAAGCCCCGCGAAAGAAATAATACAGAAAGGATATAATAAACTTGGAGCAAAAGGAAAGACAAACCAAGCTTTCGATCGATTGATCTTCATCAAGAAAAATACAATTTTTCCTTGTTCTTTTTGCTATATTTTGACTTCGAAAAATTTCAGGTCTAATTATTCATCTATGATGCCACAGACAAGAGCCACAGCTTCCAGAATTTGTTAATATATGCCCCCGTCTACTACGTTATGTCATGTCATTAACCTCATTTTTCTTCTTTGCCATTTTCATTTTCATAAATAACAGACTAAACAAAAAGATTTAAACTACAACATCCAGTTGTCTCGCCCGTGCAGATGCGGGGCCCTCTTGCAGAAGAGGGACAGCAAAGAATACATCTGACGTGATACTGCGTGTCGTAAGAGGCGACTAAAGGTGCAAAGGTCCTGGTCTCCCGAGAAGAGCCAGTTGGCGGTGGGCCAACTACCCACCCTGTAAAAATAAACCAGTTACAGAAACACAAGCAAATACTTTAAATCAGTCTTTTATCTTGGGAGATGGGGGAGCATCTGCACCTGTAGATTCAATGAAGGACAATGGACAAAGCCGAAAGGACTCCACTGGCCTGACTGCTCCTTCATCAAACAAGTCACTCCGGATTGCGTCGTGGAATGTCCGCTCCATGTATGAAGCAGGAAAGAGTGCCCAGGTTACAATGGAGATGAGGCGATACAGACTGCACATACTTGGAGTTAGCGAGACCCGCTGGATACAGTCCGGACTGAAACAACTTAATTCTGGGGAAAAGATTTTGTATTCTGGAAGGGAGGACAAAAAGCATACAGAAGGGGTAGCGATCATCTTGAGCAAGCACGCCCAGAGGTCACTGAGGGGATGGGAACCCTACGGAAGGAGAATTATATTGGCATCATTTACTACAAAGAACAAGAACATCAACATGAACATTGTGCAGATATACGCCCCAACAAATGAAGCAACCGATGAGGACAAGGACGATTTCTACAACCAGCTTCAGGAAATAGTTGACACATTGCCAAGAAAAGATGTGAACATTATAATGGGAGACGCCAATGCCAAGATAGGACAGGACAATACAGGGTATGAAGACATTATGGGGTGCAATGGTTTGGGACAAATGAATGAGAATGGAGAGCGGTTTGCAAGTTTCTGCGCATTTAACAGCTATGTGATTGGAGGTTCAGTATTCCCACACAAGAGGATCCATAAGGCCACTTGGATTTCACCGGATGGAGTAACTGAAAACCAGATTGACCACTTTTGCATCACCCGACGATTCAGACGCTCACTGGAGGATGTCATAGTACAGAGAGGAGCTGATGTTGGATCTGACCATCACATGCTGCTGGCAAGACTCAAACTCCGCCTCAAGAAACAAGGTACCAGAGCAGGAACAAAGAGGAGAAAGTTTCAAGTGAGCCTTCTGGATGGAGACAAGAAGGAAGAGTTCCAGCTGACACTGAGGAATAGATTCAAACCCCTTGTTGACCTCGAAGAGACAGTAGATTTGGAGACTCACTGGGCTAAGGTAAAAGGAGTATTTACATCGACATGCCAGGATGTTCTTGGGGAAAAGAAAGTGGAACACAAGGAATGGATCAGTCAAAAATCACTGGACTTGATAAGGATAAGAAGAGACCTAAAAGAACAGGTAAATGCAAGTCGTACAAGAAGCTCAAGAGTTGGTAACCAGGAAGAGTACCGAGCATCAGCTAAAGAGGTCAAAAAATCAATTAAAAAAGACAAAGAGGAGTTTATAGGAATGTTAGCAGAGAAAGCAGAGAAGGCAGCAACAGGAGGACACATGAGGATCCTCTACCAGACTACAAAGACTCTTGCTGGAAAATATGGAAAACCTGAAGTTCCTGTCAAGGATTACAACAGGAAGGCTATTTTTGGAAAGGAAGCTCAGGCAAAAAGATGGATAGAACATTTTAACAGCCTCTTGAACAGACCTCCACCAAGCAACCCACCCGACATTCTACCCGCAAGAAATGATTTACCGATCAGTTGCGACCCTCCGACTAAAGCAGAGATTAATGATGCCATAAAGCAGTTAAATCGAGGCAAGGCAGCTGGACCAGATCAGATCCCACCAGAGGCGCTGAAGGCAGATGCTGCTGGGGCTGCAGAGGGTCTGCACTCACTATTCTCGAGGATTTGGACCGGAGGCAAGTTTCCAAAGGACTGGAAGGAAGGACACCTCGTGAAGCTTCCAAAAAAAGGGGACCTCAGTAATTGTAGTAACTACAGAGGAATTACACTTCTCTCCATCCCAGGAAAGGTTTTCAACCGGATTATTCTCACGCGAATACAGAATGCAACAGACCCAAAACTTCGTGAGGAGCAAGCTGGTTTCAGGAGTAATCGATCAACCACCGACCAGATCGCCACGCTGAGAATCATAGTAGAGCAGTCGCTAGAGTGGAACTCCCAACTGATAGTGAACTTCCTTGACTACGAGAAGGCCTTTGATAGCATCGATAGAGAAACACTGTGGAGAATATTGAGACATTATGGAATCCCAGAGAAGATGGTGAACCTTATCAAGAGCATGTACGACGGGACAAGTTGCAGAGTCGTACACGATGGCGAGCTTACTGACAGCTTTGATATCAAGACTGGGGTTAGGCAGGGTTGTTTGCTGTCCCCATTTCTGTTTGTCCTGGTGATTGATTGGCTTATGAAAGAAACCACCAGTGGAGGAAGAAATGGCATACAATGGACCCCATGGACACAGCTGGACGATCTAGATTTTGCAGATGACTTGGCACTATTGTCGCACACACACGACCAGATGCAAGCAAAGACTACAGCTCTAAACAAAATTTCAGAATCTATTGGATTGAGGATACATCCTGCGAAGTCGAAGGTCCTAAAAATTGTTGCACCCCCAAGCGCACAAGTCAGAGTAGGAGATCAACCACTGGAAGATGTAGAGTCCTTCTGCTATCTTGGTAGTATCATTGACAATAAGGGAGGAACAGAGGCAGAAGTCAAAGCACGAATTGGAAAGGCACAGGCAGCTTTCACGTCCTTAAGCAAGATTTGGAGAACCAAGGATATATCTCTAAAAACAAAGCTGAGGATATTCAACTCGAACGTGAAGTCAGTCCTGTTGTATGGATGTGAGACTTGGAATGCGTCCCAGGCCTGCATAAAGAGAATCCAAGTTTTCATCAACAGATGTTTGAGGAAGCTACTTAAGATCAGATGGACAGACAAGGTCAGCAATGAAATTGTATGGAAAAGAACAAGACAGAGCCCAGTCAGAGAGGAAATTGGTAGGAGGCGATGGAGATGGATCGGCCACACTCTCAGGAGGCCAGGAAACAGCATCACGAAGAAGGTATTGGATTGGAATCCCCAGGGCAAGAGATCAAGAGGAAGGCCGCGCGGAACGTGGAGAAGAGCCAGAGAAAATGATGTGCAACGAAGCGGAAAGACTTGGAATAATGTAAAGAGACTGGCCCATGATAGAGAGGGATGGAAAGTGTTTGTTGGTGGCCTATACCCTGATCCAGGGTGAGAAAGGCAATGATGATGATGATGATGATCCAGTTGTCTACTTGAAACTATTGAGTTTTTTGTATGATGAGTAAAAATCTGATTTTTCAAATATCTATATCCCCTCCACCCCCCGCCCCCCAAAAAAACAAAACAAACAACAACAACAACAAAAAACAACCTCCCCGAGAGGCGCCTCCCAGCCAGCATCTCTATAGCTATGCCAGTCCGACGTAAGTTTGGATATGATTTTCGTAGGATTGGTAGGACTACTGTAGAGGGAGAGTTCTCCACACCAAACCGACGTCTGTGGGATGTTGTAACCAGCGGATGTAAATAGCAACCGATGTCATTCCCTGCAAACTTCACGTCAATCCTACGCATCGGATTTCCTTAGAGTTTGCCAGCTGGGCTCCTCCCAACCAGCAAACATAAGGCCATGCCCCCACCTCTGGACACACCTATGGAGGGCTTGAAACAGAGGCGAGAAGGAATCAATACAGCCTCCAATGGGTCACCACCAAAATGACTTCATGCACGTCACGCTGATCTTAATTTCCCAGTGTGACAACTGCACTGACCGGTCCTAAATCTACCGGATTTACGGGGAAGTCGCGGATACTTCAGTGATTCCACGCCCTCTCCCTCCCCTCCCTCCAATTTCCCTCCACTCCACTCCTTTGGCTCGCGATAAACTCTTGTGTAGCATTCAGATTTCTTCTACTTGCTAGTTTTAAAATATCCGAGGATTTTCGATGCTATATTTCTCTTCTCTTCTCTTCTCTTCTACTCTGCTCTGTTCTATTTATTACGCATACGTGGACTTCCAGTTACTATATGCAATGAAAAAGCAAAACTAAACAAAATGAGACGGAGAGAGAGAGAAAGAGAGAGAGAGAGAGAGAGAGAGAGAGAGAGAGAGAGAGAGAGAGAGAGAGAGAGAGAGAGAGAGAGAGAGAGAGAGAGAGAGAGAGAGAATATACAATTAAATAATTAAGTATTATGTATAATGGTCTAGATCATGTGGTCAAACAACAACAGGCATTTGTGGACAGCTTACAAAAAGCGATATACAGTGGCCATTTCGCCAACGACAAGTTTATTGTGGCCAACAAACCAGAGTTAATCATAACCCAATCCCAAAACGTCCGAAAAAAAAGAAAGCAAAAAAACTTCTTTCTAAGACTACAAATTTTAGACACCTGGCCGCGAAATATCTATTTAATAAATATCATTATCAGACGCTGTGTTTAAAGTGGGATTTATCCAAAGCGTGCGTGGGCCTTAGCAAAGTGTAGTTTTTGGACCAGTTACGATGTGAAGTCGAATAGCGCACTGCGTCAAGTCAGTTTAGCCCCGCTGTGAAGTCGAATAGCGCACTGCGTCAAGTCAGTTTAGCCCCGCTGTGAAGACGAATAGCGCACTGCGTCAAGTCAGTTTAGCCCCGCTGTGAAGTCGAATAGCGCACTGCGTCAAGTCAGTTTAGCCCCGCTGTGAAGTCGAATAGCGCACTGCGCCAAGTCAGTTTAGCCCCGCTGTGAAGTCGAATAGCGCACTGCGACAAGTCAGTTTAGCCCCGCTGTGAAGTCGAATAGCGCACTGCGTCAAGTCAGTTTAGCCCCGCTGTGAAGTCGAATAGCGCACTGCGTCAAGTCAGTTTAGCCCCGCTGTGAAGTCGAATATCGCACTGCGTCAACTCAGCATTGAACTTCCTTTGAATCAACTAGAGAGGCAGATATATGTTTCAGTCTCACTAGTGATGGAGGTCTCGTTTAACTCCATATGCCACATCTCACACTAAAACAGATGCTAGAAAAAAACAACAAAACGGATCCAGTCAGCTTAACAAGGTTATCAGATTAGCTTTTCTCAAGCCAAATTCCACAAATCTGTGGGGTTGTTTTTTTTTTCTGGTATTGTTTGGCTGGCTTAAAATTAAAATTTTAATCTGGCAACCCTGGTGAGCTGCCAGCTGGGAAAAGACTGTATGAGCCAATTACTATTTCAACATTACTTTAATGAATAAAGCTGTGCTCCTTCTTTCTATTTGGGTTAACATTTTGCATGATTAACTGTTCGTTTTTGTCAGTACTGGCAATCGAATAAAGAACAGAATGGGGTGCAACTGGAAAAGACTTCTGCGCCTACTTCAAAAATCTTCTTTTTGACAAACCGCGGCCTTAGCTCTTGTTAGTTCTATCTTCATTTTCTGAAAAAAAAGTGGAGATCTTTTAGTTCGCAGAAGAGATATAACAAATGCACATTTGACACTTGTTAAAATGCGTTTCTATAATTATCAACTTGTTTCAGTTCTGATTTATTCTAAACACCTTTTCATAATGCTATTTAGTCCTTAACGTTTAACCTCCAACTTCTCAGTTCTGCGAAAAGAGGAGTTGGAACGAACAAGAACTGAAGAGGCGGCATACCGTACGGTCTTTGGCGTACGGCAGTAAGCACTGGTGTATTCGATAACGCTAGTACTGATAATATCAACGGGGGTTAAAATCGCCCATGCTGCTTCCGAGTCTCACTGCTGTCATCAAAGTACTAACCCGAGTAATTTCTTGATGGGCGTATGACGATCGGCACAGTTATGACAGTAGCAACGGGGTCGGGTGATGGAGCCATGGCAGGAATTTGACCTACGGCCAAGCTGACCTGGAGATCTCAAGGCAGTTAAGAATCCAGTGAGTGGAGTGCAAAATGTGGTTGGTTTTTTATTTGGGGTGGGTTAGAACGATAACAGCAAAGTTAACCAGGTCTAGATGCCCCCCTCGGTATCTGAATATCTGATTAGGGAAAGTGATAGATAGATAGATAGATAGATAGATAGATAGATAGATAGATAGATAGGTAGATAGGTAGATAGGTAGATAGATAGATAGATAGATAGACAGATAGATAGATAGATAGATAGATAGATAGATAGATAGATAGATAGATAGATAGATAGATAGATAGGTAGACAGACAGACAGACAGACAGACAGACATATAGATAGATGGATAGATAGATAGATAGATAGATAGATGGATAGATACATACATACATAGATAGATAGATAGATAGATAGATAGATAGATAGATAGATAGATAGATAGATAGATAGATAGATAGATAGATAGATAAGCTTTTCTGAAAAAGACAATCCTTGTGAAACAAACGTTTCTACCCTAGGCTACCTTCACGCTATTGGACCTATGCCATACCCAGGTAACAATTTAGAGTATTCAAGTGGAGGTGAAATCTTGCGCTTAGATGATCTTTAAACCTGGGTTTTAAACCAGTCTTCAATCGCTTTGCCCCCATTGTTTCCAAACTATGGAGCTCGTTGCTAGGAAATTTTTTCCCCTTGAAGTTCATTGCTAAGGACAATGTTTGTTGCACTGGTCACAAAGCTGACACTTCACTCACACCAGCGGCGGACCTGCATTTTGGGACCCTGCAGTTTGTGAACTGTTATGGGGACTCCTCGCAACCAGCAAACAATTGGACAACATCCAAAAATTCATTCATTGAAAAAACGTTTCTGTAGCGCCCTTCTTGGATTAGGGGCCCTGAAGCTTAAGCTTCATTAGTTTCATGGTAGATCCGCCACTGACTCACACTGACTCACACTTTGTTTTGATGAAAGTGTTGGAAAACGTCACTCACGCGTCCTGCACGGACATGACGGAGAGTGAGTGAGTGCGAGCAATGAAGTGGAAAACTGACAGGGATGAAGATGCTGCCAGTTCGTAGTATATGCGAATGAGTAGGTATGCGTTCTGACAGGTAAATTCCATACTACCTGTTCTGAGGTGCCATGACATAGAAGCAAGTGAATAGTGACCAGAGTGAAAAAAAAAAGTGGGTGGGTTGGGTGGGAATGGGGCTGGGGGTGGGGGTGGGGGTGGAGGTGGAGAGTGAGGAGGAAGTATTGAAACCGGAGGACTAAAATTCTCATTTTGTTTGTCTGTTAGGTCAGCTTAGCTTAGGTCCCTTCCACTATTGTCAGGAAGCGTAGCGGGAAGGTTCCAGCGTCGGTCCGAAGCGAGGTGTGCGGCCTTTGTGGAAATGAGGTTGTAGTTCTTAAGATTCTCAGTCATTCCTTCTATCCATTATCTCCTTGTGTTCTCAAATATACTGCCATCTCAGCACACTAACCAAGCATTGTGCAGGTTTCTTCCGGTCTGAAATGGTGTCTGCTGAACAAATGGTGCAATCGAGCCTTTGCTACTGCCCTCTTCCCCACCCCGCCCCCAAACACATACGACCACTCCCTTTACAGACATTCAAAGGAAGCCAATCGATAAGAAGTGGTTGATATTCTTCGGTCGACTCCCCTCATCAATGAGCCTTGACAAGTAAAACTGTAAAATTCTGGCTTCTAGCTCAAGCCACTGACAAAAAAAAAAAAAGGTCTCGGACTTGCATTCTCACACCATATACGTTGTTCTTTTGGCTGTGGAGTGAATGGTCGAGTCCAGGCAAGGAGACTTGGTCTGTCAAATTGTGACAAATTAGATAGAGTTGCCCAGTTTTTCATGGGTAGGATAAAAAAAAACGCCGACCGGCGCTGCACTGTGGCGACGACGTGCCTGCTCCAGTTATAACTGGGCTGCAATGGCACAAAGGCAAAATTTCCCAAATGGGATTAAAGAGTTATACAAATACAAATACAAAAACAAATACAAATAATCATACACATGAAAAAATCACACTGCAGTTTAGTTAAAGAGAATAAACAAATTAAAAAAAACTGTAGAAGAAAAAAAATGGACGGGGGGGGGGGGGGGGGGGGAGGGTGTCAAAAGAAAGGGGAATCAAATAAAAGATGTATTTCAGTATGTTCAGTCCCATACAGCAAGTGGGGAATTTCTTCATTGAATTTTGTAACGATCTCAAATGTTCTTATTTAAGTTTTAAGCCAGTCTTAAATAATTCCTGTTTTTCGAGTTACTCCGCACACTGATATTTCTTCTGAAACTGTTCACACATTATGTTATCACTAGTGTGATTGCTCTGGGGATGGGAGGAGGGCGGAATTGGGGGGGGGGGGTGGGGGGTGTGTGGGTTGTAGCGTTAAATTCATGTTGACTTTTCCAAGCAGCGCGCACCAGGTCTTCAGAAATCATTTCCACATGGTCACGCACACAAGGAAATTGCTTCACTCAAAACTAGGCAATTTGGTTACAAGCGTGACAAATTTAATCTTTATTCAAACATTTCACGTCCTCAAAATAAAATTAATAGCAATAATAAACCTCATCATTTTCCTTAAACTAAATTCCGTGTTCTATGTCCAGGCGCAAATTGAAAAATAAAAAAATGATACGTGACTAGAATACAGATAAACAAATTGAAGCTTGTGGAGGATAGGACGTGCGAATTACAGATGACTTAATTCGTTGAAGTACATACATTTACCAGGCCATTTGCCGTTAAATTTAAATGTCAGAACTGAAATATGCCAGAAAGGATTATTATGAAGCCGAATGAATACACGCCGGTACTCCACACGGCGCCAAGACTGAAGAGTCCGTTCTACCCCCTCCCCCAACTAGTCCCAGAAAATGTATTAAGAGAGGCAAACTTTAGATGGAATAAATAATGAGTAAGAAAATACTGCCTGACATTACACAAAATAATGACAGCATCAAAGGAATGGGAAGAAAGGGTGAATTTTTTCCGGTGGTGGGGGGGGGGGGGGAGATCAAGAGTGAACACGGCAGAAGGAAAAAATAATGGAGCTGGAGAGAGGTTTATAAGACAGGAGGAAAAAGAAGAAAATCGACGAGTGAAGAGGGCCAGAAGGAAGGAAATAATGGAGATAGATATTTAAAAGAGAGGAAGAATTATCGACCGTTTACAGCACAGACCGGCGTCCGGTCATCCGATTCGACCACGTACGTTTGCTGGACGGATGGATTTGAACGCTGATTATTTTATCCGTATCCTGGTAATCAATATCGGCAAAAGTGTTTTTTAGTGAGGTAACAAAACTGAAAGACGGGTGGACCGTGAAGTTGAAGGACGTACGGCCGCAGATGTTCGGTGTGAAGACTTGCTTGCGATATTAATATAATATGTAGCATTGTTTACGCGTTTGACGGACATTATGGAACGTCCGTCCTTCAGATGGACGAAAGCGGGTCTTTGATGTGAACAATTACAAGCAGTAAGATAGAGGATAAAGAAGGAAAAAAAAAGTGGAGCGGGCAATCGAGCATAGGAAGTGAAGGTGAGACTAAGGAGAAAGGTGCTTACTTTGGTTACTTTGGTGTAGAACCAGCCTCCTCGCACTCGGGACACACCCATACGTGCTCAGCTCTCCGCGCCATCACGTCGGACAAGGTCTTCTCACTAACATCTCCAGTAAGATGTTGATTGAACAGTCGTCTTGCAGTACCACACAACCGGCTCTTGACTCCACAGCCTCTCCGATGCCCAAACAGTTTTATACGTTCGATGGTGTCCCCGTCTTCTTGTGGTGCTGTTTCTCTCAAAGCTGCGAGAATTTCGTTTTCCCCGAGACTAAGAGAGCCTTGCATTGGGGCCTCACCAGCAAGCTTATCCGCTCTCTCATTTCCAGATACTCCAGCGTGTCCAGGGGAGAAGATCCAAGTCAGCCATTTCAGTTTACTGTCGTGCAGATACTGCACTCATTCAGGTTTGAGGTATCCTGTCTCTATTTTCCTGAGCATGCTCTGGGAATCTGTCACAATGGCGGCACATGTGTGGGTGCTAATTAGTGGAAAAAGCGAACAAAAATATTGTAAAGAGCATGTGAACTGAACATTACACCAGAAAATAGGAAAAAGAATGCCGGCTGAGTCGTCCAGTGGTTAATATACGTTACCCAAGAATGGAGGGGCCTGAGTACGAATGTCGCTGGGGGCGTGGTCCAGTCCAAACAATTTTTGGCGGTGATTTTCAGACATTCCCTCGACAACGGACAAACTGGGGTTCACGCCTCTTCTCTGATAGAGCCTAGATCCGATGCTGAAAAAGGACGTAGATAGAGAAACAATAGAAAAGGATCCTTGAACTGTAAAAGCCAGTTACCACATGTTTGCGGGGCTCGTTCTGAGCTCTTTTTCACTCAGTGGACGCTTACGTGTTTCTAAAAATCTCCCCTTCTATTTCTTATTGTAAATATTTCCATGAGAGCACACTTTTGAGATATAATACTTTCCGGAAATACACGCTCGTCAAAAACACACTTCATAGAGCTGCCTACCAACAGAGGGAAGCAACGCAGAGGAATGCAGAGCAGGTAACTCAAGTGGCCTACATTAAATTATGCCCACTGAAGGGACTGAACTGTTGTCACCTGAAGAGTGGCCTAAAACATCACCCAGAGGTCGAGCAAAACAAACAGAAATGAAGCCCGACTGATTTGGCACGGCTCTTCTCTTCCCCTACAAAACGCAAAGAAGCAAACTCGAAATCAGGCTAGAGTCTAACAATATGCAACAGTTTTGTTTTTAGTTTTAAAATTGAATAGCCATGCTACAATGTGAGGACGACTTTTTGAGAATGACTCACATACAAAATCAGTTCCACAAGGTATAGTACAAAATCTGAGCACATCCCAAATTTTAATAGATCCAGAGGACAGGTTTAAAAAAAAAAAAATCGATCTTGATTAGGTTCACTTTATACAATATAGCTCATCCTTTCTGCATCAGTTGTATTTCCCGTTATTCTTTACTGATATATTCTGATATTTGGGTGGAAAACGACTGATGGAGGTCAGTATGACCAAACACGATCAGTTAAAGAATGGAAAGACTCTAATACACTTCAGTGGTATTTCAGTTTTAATACCACGTGCAGTTTGTATTATTTGTAAGCCTGCCAATTCAAACTGCGGACTGGTGATATTTCTTGGTGGTGTTTCGATTATTCCACCATCACCCGAAGCAAAATTTTCCACTTCAGAAAGTGTCATTATGACAGGAAAGAACGACATCAATTAAAATTCTTCCTTGTCATCTAAAATGTAAAGCGGCAATTTTAAGTATGCAGTATGATCACTTTGGGAGATCAGGCGATGCCAAACGTGCGAGATAATGTGGGCGATGCACTGAGTCCACTCTGATTTGTCTCGGTTTCAGCAAAAATACTAGAACTGATAAGATAAGACAGTGGTGCTTTTAGCGTGCACAGATTTCGCACCTCCACCTAGCGGCAACGCGCGGAAGTCATGAAAAGTGCCGTATTTTACAAAGCCAATTTGGGAAAATATTGAATTTTGTTCACTGTTCAGCTATCGCTACAGGCCTTGATTGACGTCACTTATTGTGGAATTATGACCTAAATCGTTGCGGGAAAACTGGCTATTTTAAAAAAAAATGTTTTCTTTTAGTCGCAGTAGCACTGTCACAATTTTTTCATCATAAATTTACCATGTTATCCCTAGGCGCCCTTACTAACTCTGGTGGAAGGACAGGCCTCTCACACTGAGTCAAAACTGTCTTGAGTCAGCTGGTGGAAGGACAGGCCTCTCACACTGAGTCAAAACTGTCTTGAGTCAGCTGGTGGAAAGACAGGCCTCTCACACTGAGTCAAAACTGCCTTGAGTCAGCTGGTGGAAGGACAGGCCTCTCACACTGAGTCAAAACTGTCTTGAGTCAGCTGGTGGAAGGACAGGCTTCCCACACTGAGTCAAAACTGTCTTGAGTCAGCTGGTGGAAGGACAGGCCTCTCACACTGAGTCAAAACTGTCTTGAGTCAGCTGGTGGAAGGACAGGCCTCTCACACTGAGTCAAAACTGTCTTGAGTCAGCTGGTGGAAGGACAGGCCTCTCACACTGAGTCAAAACTGTCTTGAGTCAGCTGGTGGAAGGACAGGCCTCTCACACTGAGTCAAAACTGTCTTGAGTCAGCTGGTGGAAGGACAGGCCTCTCACACTGAGTCAAAACTGTCTTGAGTCAGCTGGTGGAAGGACAGGCCTCTCACACTGAGTCAAAACTGTCTTGAGTCAGCTGGTGGAAGGACAGGCCTCTCACACTGAGTCAAAACTGGTGCAAAACAAACTTACGCCACCAACCTCAGACAGATGGATGGCACATTTATTTAATTTCCACAGAAATTGAGTTTAGGTTCAACAGCGTCCCCTATGACAACGGCTACTTTTGCGATTTTCATGGTTTTTTTCAGTTATCTTACTCTGGGTTAGTTTTCAGCTTTCAGGTCCTTATAAATATGATCAATGGAAAGTGAAATTCAAAATCTAACGGGGAAAGGCCCACTGTAAAGTATGTCTGTAATATGAATTTCGTAAATATTATTATGATAAAAATCCTTTAAATCAACTTAAAGATTTCGGCTTGCAGCACAAACGACAAGACGCGATACGGGTCCATGTCAGGATTATCTCATGGTTCCGCAGGCATAATGCCTTTTTCGGATATGCGCGGAATCCACACATGCTGTTTAAATGTGACTGACAGTTAGCTAACAACCACACGCTATACATTCGGAATCCCCGCCCCGTAAAGAAACAAAACAAAACAAAAAAACTGCAGAGAGCTGCGGCAGTGCTAGAACTGGGCAACTGGTTTAGTGAACACGGGACATGGTGTCTTGGAGAAATTGTTTTCATAATAATACATGTAATTATGCAGTCAGCCGCAGACAAAAGTGGAATCAACTCGCTCAAGTTTTAACAAGACTTACCGCCGTTCATACAGCTCGGACTGCGTGCAAGTTTGAAGGTGTCTTTCTTCCAACCTGTGGAAGGTTGTTTTTTTTTTAGATCTGGAGACAAAAGACGGAGAAGTAGGTTTTGGGGTGTGTTTTGTTTCGCTGATTTAGCTTCAGTTCTTTTTTTTTTTTCCTCGAAGGCATGACGACATCACTCCTCGCTGCGCACAGCTCCTCAGTGTGAAAGTTATCCAGAACTCACTTAATTTTGGGGGATGATCCTTCCATCCGGTATCTTTGGTAGGTTTTTTTTTTTTGCACAGGTTCCTTTCGGTCTGAAGTAGCGCCTTTTGTCTTTTACTGTTGGAAAAATAGGGCACTTAATAGGGTATCTATGTTAAAAAAAAAAATTAAAAATTAAAAATACGCGATTTTTAACAAAAGCCGCCGCCTCTGCACATAATTATAGCAGGGATTTGCATGAAATTTTGAAGGTACTTTTCATTCGACGTGGCAGAAAATTTGGTTTTATCATAGTTGTAAAGTTGAAATGATGGAGAATTTTTTTTTTCCTTTTCAGTTTACTTTATGCTTTCGACTTCGGATCCGATTTTGTTTTTTTTCGCGAACGTATGAATCAATGGCGCACTTCTTGCCGGTGGTCAAATTTTTTTTTTCTTTAAAGTGCTTAGAAGGTGTTAAAAATGTAAGAAATCTATCTAATAACAACAAAAATAAATCCATCCATGTTCATCATTCACTGAATTTTGTGGATGACCCCACACAGCAAAGTCGGCTCGTATTCAATTAAACTCACTTGTGTTGAATCATTTCATTCTTTTAACATGCACAAAACGGAGGAGTTACTTCTATAAAAAAATCAAAATCAAAGTCAAAATGAAACTTGACCGATAAAAAAATTCTGAAGTTTCAGTGAATTTCACGCAGAAACGTCCCTAAGACGGTCTTCAACAAGAATTTGTGATCTCAGTTCTTGTTGGTTCTGTCTCCATTTCCTGAAAAACTGGAGATCTTTTAGTATATAGAAGAGATATAACAAATGCACACTTTGACGCTTGTTTAAAATGCGTTGCGGCACTCATCAAGCTGTTTCACAGTTCTGATTTATTCTACCTTCTTTTCATAAACTTAAGCCACAAACGTTTTACATCATAATAAAGTCTCAGTTGTGTAAAAAGTGAAGTTGGAATAAACAAGAATAAAGACGCGAAATGTAAAATAAAATTTAAAAAATGATAATAAAAAATTATACATAATTATTATTTACTGTAGCATGGGGAAAGGCGTGCGCAAAGTTAAGCCTGGAAAAATAGAGATAACGAAAAGGTTGTATGTTACAAAGCCCCTCGTGAGAAACAATGAAGAAAGTTATAATGAATCAGAAATGCAGGCAAAATTTCGGCCCAGAAAGAACTTCTTCAGACCAAAGAGAAAAAAAAGAATGGAACAACTGAAATACATGTACCATAATTTTTACCATAATTATTTTAACTTTGTTCCAAGCCCTGCCGCGACCTCACAGTTTTACTGTGGTTTTTTGAAAAAGCTGGCAATGTTGCGCTTCTCTTTTACTAGGGGAGGATCAAAATGATTAGGTATCAGATTTCCAGACTAGGAACAAAATTCAGTGAATTTTTTTTTTCTAGCTCCTTTATTTATTATAGGAAGAAATCAAATAATTTAAAATTTACTTTTGAATTTCATGTCTTTTAATAAATTTCAAAACCTTTTTAATCTCTTGGTAAACCTTTGGCCAAATGTTGCCAAGTTCAAAATGATTAAACACAATCGATTCCGCGCCCGGGTGTCGCTCGCCATTGACTCGTTACAAATTTAATGTGCTGGAAAATTCATGGAAATTAATCCCTTTAAATTCTACAGCGTGTGTGCATTTCTTGTTTGAAACGAAGGATTAATTCCGAAATGAGCAAGATCATTTCGAGGGCGACAAAGTAAACTGTTGTAACTCGACTTTGAAAAAAAAAAAATGTTGAGATAATTGGCATGCTTTGTAGTTCGCAGATTATGTTATAATTTGAATTCTGAAAACTAAACGTTGAATAGCGTTTTTTTTCTTTTAATGTCGTTAGGGGTAATTATAAAGCCAAATAAAGGCAATACTGAATTATGTTAATTGTTCTGCAATGGCTAACAAAGTAAGTATCGCGCGTCCCTAACAACAGCCTTTCTTTTTTATTTTTTTAAATCGCCCAAGTCTGATAAAGAAAGTTACTTAGTTTTTGCTTCTGCTGAAAAATTTGTAAAAACTGAGTTACGATAGTTTACCACACAGCCCTCGATTTGCTCGCTTGAAATGAATCGAAAAGTGAGAATATTAACTCAGGTTTTAGAACTATGTATGATGTTGGATTTGTTCACCAGAAAGTATGAAATCAGCAATATCGAGTAGAGTACTATAACCTAAAATTTCAACCATTAGATCTAGATTTTGAACGACAAATCACTGGGTCCACATTTTATTATGATAATTATTGTAAGCTGGAACCGCTCCACCGGCTCTATGGCAGTGTCACCAGGGAGCAGAGCGATAATAAACTGTGCTAAAACAATGAAGTTTATAGTTCATGAAAAGTGATTTCAACCGGAGACTAAAGTCACCGCAAACAAAGTTTCCTAAGCCTACGTATCCTTATGCGCGACGCGACGTTGAGTCGCTCGCGATTGTTGTCGCTCCAAAATCAAACGAGTAAGATTTGTGAGAAGCCATCTCCATATACGCGACGCGACGTTTAGTCTCGAGCGACCATCGCGTGAGATCAAGTCATGTCGCGATCGGCTAGGTGGTCGCGTCAGACTGTCTGGGGGTGTGTCTAATTTAAAGCGTAGCCATTGGTCGAAATATCTTGCGTGTGCTGATTCATTGTGCGCACCATTTTGTAGTACTTTTTCCTTGCACTACATACATCTTGAACGTCTATCCCAAGACCCACTACGCCACGGTACAATAGATAATCTATTCAAATAATTGATTTAATGATTAAAGCAAATAATTGAGTATAAACTGCAAACTTTGAATGAAGTTCTTATGTATGCAAGACCATAGGGGAACTGTACATCTAATCTTATGAAAAAGTGTAGGGATAATCAAGGTAGCCGAACAAGAGTAATGAAGTAGGAAAAGAGACCAGATGTGCGATTATTTAAATGATTAAAACAAATAAATGGGTATAAAATGCAAACTTTGAATGAAGTTCTCACATACATCAGACCAGAGAGGAAATTTACATCTTCTAATTTTATGGAAAAGTGTAGAGATAACCAGGGTAGCAGAAAAAGGTTAATGAAGTAGGAAAAGTGACCAGATAGGCGATTAAAAAAACACCAAGAAGAACTCACCAAATTCCATCCGTAATATTCTGATGATAATGAAATTTGAAAGTGTTACTGTCCTTCAAGCTGGCAAGCTTAACGACTTGAAGAAATGTTTTGCGCACCTTGGAAATCGAAACAGGATAGTCATACAGTGGATACCATCACATTGTGTACCATCACATTGTGGAGTGCCAGGCATTGAGAAAGCAGACCAACTGGCCAAGGAGGGTTCTGGCTTGGAGCAGCCACAGTGCCTCTTAAACTAATATAAGAAGAAAAACCTCATCAAAAACAACAGACGGCAGCAAAATAAACCAACAGGATAAATATCATCTCCTGAACAGAGAGGATCAAGTGATATTGTTCAGACTAAGAACTGGCCACAATAGGCCCCACCACAATATGTTCACAAAGTTTGAAATAGGAACATCTGCCATAAAAATGTGAGTGGAGCCAGTCTCCTCAGAACACAGAGCATTATATTACAGAACTGCACACTCCTCTTAGCTCTACGGGAAACATATTGGCCCAAACCCACCGACCTGAATGTCAAACTCTATGGTGCTCTGTCACAACTGCAGAAAGCCATAGATTTTCTTAAAAGAACAAATCTGCAGATTTAGATTTGGTGAACGAAAGAAAAAGAAGAAGAAAAAAGTGTTACTAATGTTGCAGCTTATTCAGTTTTCCAATTTTCTTTCCTGAAATTTTCTGCTTTGATGTACTGCATGTATTTCTTAGGCTGATCTGGTGATGCAGTCGAATTGTCAGGAATAAATTAACAACATCATCCGGTGTGCAACAGTTGCATTTGGAATACTTGTGCTTGAGTGTGCAAGGTAGATGTTTTAACTTGCTTTGAAAGTGGTGGCGTATGTTGTCTTGACTTTAGCATTTTGGAATGTCTGTTTGGGAAACAACTTCAGAAAAAAATCTACAGTCTCTATCAAGGTTGTGCTAGGTCTTGCCAGCCCCTCACCTGTGCAACCATCATATTCTTTTACAGCCACTAGTGTTAAATGTCTTGATTGATAATTGTCTATATCTGCAGTAATTACAAATAAAGTGCAGGATTTTCTCCAAGATCAACACGAACGACGAATCGCATGTAATGACAGCATGCCTGTGTTTATGATTGTGCGCGCCGTACTATTTTTAGAAACTCCTGACTCGGCGGACGGGAGTGCTCAATTGCACCGTCCTGACGTAGTGGGTCTTGGGTCTATCCTCGCAAAGAAAAAAGTGAAACATGGCGACTTGACACGCGACGAGACGTCGCTCGCGCATAAGGAGACACTTTTGACTCGAGCGATCGAGCGACATCGCTTGACCCCGGATTTTCGCTAGCGAATCTTAGCGCATAAGGAGACACTTCGCGCGACTGGTCTCGAGCGACGATCGCGAGCGACTCAATGTCGCGTCGCGCATAAGGATATGTACGCTTACACGTTTATAGTTCCTTGGACTGGAAACGATAGAACCTAGAGGAGAAAATGATGTTATTAAAAGTTAAGCTTGAAATGATTTTACTTGCCCATTGCAGGTAATTATCTGGCACACGGAATAAAATCTGATATTTAGTTTAGCTGTTTTGGCTGAAGTTATAACATCTCAAAGAAACTGAATGCATCGACGGTTAACAGCCACAGTATCGTAACTTGTAAACCTCACCTAACACGAACTCACATTAGTCATACCCTCGCTCGGTTGAGGACCTTACATTTTGGGAGGATTGCTCCACTAGGCACTTACGCCTCTCATGCCTACACTCAACTGAGGACTTTTCATTTTGGAGGATTGCTGTACTAGGCATTTACACCTCTCATACCTACACTCTGTTGAGGACTTTACATTTTGGAGGATTGCTGCACTAGGCATTTACACCTCTCATACCTACACTCTGTTGAGGACTTTACATTTTGGAGGATTGCTCCACTAGGCATTTACGCCTCTCATGCCTACACTCAACTGAGGACTTTACATTTTGGAGGATTGCTGCACTAGGCATTTACACCTCTCATACCTACACTCTGTTGAGGACTTTACATTTTGGAGGATTGCTCCACTAGGCACTTACGCCTCTCATGCCTACACTCAACTGAGGACTTTACATTTTGGAGGATTGCTGCACTAGGCATTTACACCTCTCATACCTACACTCTGTTGAGGACTTTACATTTTGGAGGATTGCTGCACTAGGCATTTACGCGTCTCATACCTACACTTGGTGACCAATCGCAGACTTATCCCAGTTACGTTTTTTTCAAATGGGTCGCTATATTACACCAAATGTCACGGCTACCTGTTCAGTGGCCCATCAAGATTGTAACGAGATGGGAACTGCAGAACTTTTCGCCTTTGCAGAATTCCAGCTTGTGTTTTCTACCTTGTTGTATATAAACTTATCAGTAACAGTCTTTGGTATCGGAACAAACGTGTGTAACATTGTGGTGTTTCATAGACTTGGAGTCACAGATAACACAACAGGTATTTCATTCTTTGCTCTGTGTATATCAGATATGGTATTTTTGATTGGCATGTTCTGGAGCCAGGCTTTGATGATCCTTTCTAATTTCACCCAGATATCCGAATTTCCAATTGCAACGTTCGCTTTCTATATTTTGGGATATTCTTTAACGCCATACGCGGTATCTGCCATGATAACCATTTTCCTGATTATTCAGAAATGTTGTTGCGTTGCTATGCCGCTTCACTTTAGAAGCACTTTCACACGTTCCCGAACATACGTTATTCTGGTATTTATCGTGATGACTGCATCGATCTGCCACGCCCCTTATCTCTCCGTCCTAAGGCTTGGATGGAAAACAAACCCGCAAAACAACGTAACTCAATTAACGGCATATTTCGGGGAGAATCTGGCGTCAACATTGCAAATGTTTGATATTCTGCTGCAAAACATCATCCCCACGACATCCCAGGTGGTTGTTATTTGGTGTCTCATCGTAATCATCATTCAGCTTCAGAGGTCATCAAGATTTCGTCAAAAGAACATGAAGGGTAACAATGCAGAGTCCAATTTATCTGGGAATGATCTTCAAGTAGTGAAATCCGTTGTTGTGATCACCGTCATGTTTATTGTTTGTAATTTGCCAGCCGTAATGGTAACGTATGCAACCTTTATAGAACCAGAGTTTTACGACTACAGAAGGTACGGCTACATCTACGCCTCGTGCCGCAGAGCACTCAGCACCTTTCAGCTCTTATGTTCATCGCTGAATATTTTTGTATATTACACATTTAACTCCAATTTCCGTGCTGAGACTCAGATGTTGTGCTGTGTGACCAGGAAAAGTGGATCATAGTCACTTGATCAAAACACCAATTTGGTGATCTCCCTGATTTCATATGTCCATGGGTGTGAGACATATTAATCAATCCAAAAAAAAGTAAAAATATATATATCTATATATATCAAGACTTACCTGTTTGCCTCTTAAGTGTCCTAGCTTTGAATTGCTGCAAAAACAAAAACACAACAATAACAAAAACAACAACAATAACAAAAACACAACAATAACAAAAACACAACAACTGATTTACTGTTTTTATTTTGTTTAATGTATTTGTGTTTCACGCGAAAAGTTAAATCTGTGTATCGGCTTGAAACCTCATCTGACAGGACTTAAGATAAATTCATTTATTATGAATTATCATGATGATTATCTATAGCCCAAGCAGAACATCATCGCTGGAATATCAAAAGCTCATACTTTGTTCAACAGTTTCAAGTTTGTGGGTTGGCGAAGAGAGAAAGAGAAAAAAAAAAGTATACTTTTAAAGAGATACTGCATTTCTGGGCCTTTTTTGAGAAATCACGGGATGAGTTGAAAATTATTCAGATATATTTCAACATTACATTTTACCATTTACAAACATTTCTGTGCAACTTTTTTGATAAAGTAATTCTAAACTCAAACAGTAAAATTTCTAGATTCCTCAGTATAGTTACGCAAAAATTGCCCGATTGAAAAAGAATGAGAAGAGAGGTAACCAGTGATGTCTTCAGTGTCTTCGGCTCGCTCTCTTTAGTATCTGCTTATAGGTAGCTCTGCAAGGATAATCAATACAACCAACAGGTCACGGAGGAATATTTTAATCATTTTCATTTACATTTTTTATTCTACCAGACCGTTTTGCTTAACTGTCGTATTATTTGTTGCTAGCTTAGGGCTTTGCTAAATAAACATGTCAAGTTAGTCGGTGTATTTCTGACCTTGACCAACTTTAAAACTTTGCCTGATGAAGTTGTCTCGTCATGTGTGCTTAACTCTCCCCGTGGAGCAAATCACAAGAGGCATGCAAAAACACGCCTTGCTTTCTACATGAAAGTTGGCAGGAGCCAATATGTCATACCTAGAGAACACGTCACATGGTAACAAATGAATGCACTGGCGGACATTTTCATTTTTGGGCAGAAGTTGAAAATCTCATCGACAAGTGTCGTATGTCCATCAAACAAATTGCCCAAAATGAGCGCATTGGTGCAAAATTGCAAGGTGTTTCATTTCTTTGCCAAGGCCTACAATATGTATATTATATAATATTTTTTTTAGAGTGCCCCTCCCACTTTTTGCCCAAGACAAAAATGGCGTCGCAGGCGATAGTGACCATTCGCTATGTGCATGTTAAAGACGTACCATGTGTCCAGTAATCTCATTATGTAACTCATTTAGGAGAGCTACGGTATTGGACGTCGAGAGTAAATTCTGTTGTTCATTGCTATGTAGAGATATTACATGGGTCTCTGGCCTGTTGTATTATGTAACAATGTCATTGCACTGAAGACCAGTGGACGATGGTTTGAAGGATTGATTCGGTGAACTGTCACAGATCTGTATCACTCTCTCGGTAATCAAAGTGAATGAAGTTAATCCTAAGATTTGCGGTTTTTGCAAATGAGTTTAGTTGGTGCGGCAGCTTGAGTCAGGACCGATTTGTCTCGGTCTCGCAGTGAATATGGATTCAAACGGCTCCTCGTGCTCCGGCGAGATGAAAAAAAAGTTTATTTCTCTAGTTCGGACGCCTCAAAACTGTCTCGGGTTAGCTGGGGGAAACAGAAACCTTGCACAGAGAGTAAAAACAGACGCAGTTAAACAGCCTTGACTCAGTGCCCCACTAGATGGCTCTAGCTAGATGAATAATTTTAAATTCTGCACGCTTCTTACTGATGATAGTGTTGTTTTGTTGTTTCTTTCTTGCATCGCTTTTATAGCATGGATAGGCCTCAGTGGGGTGGTTACAGTGCGAAATGGGATGATCCTGGCAGCTTGACCTGTTAGTTGGCTCAAGACTGCAGGATACGCTAGAGGGTGTTGGATGGTAATAATAAAAAATATATTGAAAACGTCGTGTTATAATCCTGTGCATCCCCACTCCTCAGTGGGAGGAATATCGAGTGCGTGCATGAATCTCCAGACGTTCCTATCATAAACTAATTTTTGCATTCATTTGGCTCTGACGTAAAGCGTTATTCGTTTAGCAGTTTTTACTTTGTGAGATGTACGCTTAATTTGAAAAGCACTGACGATTTAAAGGATTCAACCTTCACTTGATATGTATGAACACTTTCTGTGTAACCCACGTCTTTTCCTATTCACCTGTTGTGTTAGATGTTTTTTTTTTTTCTGTGTAAAGACAGTGCTTAACGTCGGGTACTTGCCATATTGTTGTATGCGCATTTTTGCTTTTTCGAGAAAATGAGGATGGAAGTTTGGGCGGCAAAATGGCTAAAACGCATAAAACATGACGTCACAAACACATCTCGAAAAGTTTTTAAGCGATAATAGAATGGCACTTATAAATAATGAAATTAGGAGTGAGAGAAACACTTTCATGACAAAACCCCCAAATCGGCAAAATATCGCATACAACAATATGGCAGATACCCATTGGTAAATATCCTGACTTTTCTAAGGACTTCCACACTTTGATTTGAGGTCTTTATTTTAGGAGGTTCGCTGCCCTTGGCATTTACACCTCACTTTACTTGTTTTATTATTTCTTGTTCTGGCGGGGGGGGGGGGGGGGTGGGGGGGAGATGATATGGATAAATTTTAATCTATTAATTTCAATTTTGCCCGGGCAGCGGCCTTTCGGCCTGCTCTTTACGATTTCCAACTGCCAAGGTATCTTTAACGTGCGCAACGTGCACACGGGCCCTCCGAATTTTTTCGTCCTTATCCGAGAAGACTAGGTACTCGATCCTACCCCCCAATAGGACCAGGGACTTGAAAATATGAGAAAAATCCAATTTCCAAGAACTACTCGATCCTACCCCCCAATAGGACCAGGGACTTGAGAAATATGAGAAAAATCCACTTTCCAACATGCCTGCACTGCCCGGGTTTAGAACCCGGGACCCTTGGCATGAGAGGCGAGCACCTTGCCTCTAGACCACCTTGCCCCCTAAGGACTTCCACACCATCAATTTGGTTTGTTTTATTGTCTTGGTTTTGTTTGCTTGTAGTTGTTACTCCGTTCATTCCGCACTTCTGTGGCAACCAGAGCAACTTTTCCTCTGCACTTAAGAAAAAATTTCATACGTCATCAAATTATGTAACTCCTTGGAAAATTGCCGAGTTGGCTTAAAATAGTTATTCTTTTTCCGGCGCATGGAAATGGGTATCTGTTTTATTTCTTAACTTTGATTTGGGGCCAACCATAAAGTATATGCGTTTGGAAGAGAGGAGGGAAGAATGCTCCCAGCCTACACAAAATTTATACCGTTTGGGGCTAAGGAGCGTACGTAGTCTTTTCAATTATGGTATTCATTTAAAAGTTTGCTTTTATTTACCTTTTTCGAACAAATTTAGCTATTGCATGATAAAAAAAAACAAACATCGAAAAGGCAAATAATCCATGCAAAAATGCCATTTAAACTCTTAGAAGATGAAGGCCTGATCACGGACATTCACCATTCTCATGGGCGTACACAGGAGGAGAGAGTGGGACAGAGGCCAAACGTATAGCGTACATAGGTGGATGGGGAAAGGGGGAGGGGTAAAATATTTGCGAACGTCAAGCGTTACATACTTTATACATGGCCCCATTCAGTGCAAGAAAATACCCAAACACGTTAGGTAACGTATACTACATGTTTCGGAAGGTACAGAGTCGCTGTTATATTTCTTAGTCCAGATTGTGCATAACTATTTCTACGGACGCTCAAGTCAATCTCTGTTGCTTCGTTCCACTGACCTGGGTTGCACCCGTTCACTGTGGCCTTGAGTATGTGGAACAGAACCCGAAATGCTGTTGTGGTGGTAGTGGTGGTGGGAGGGGGCGGAGATAATGTCCTGAGATGTCATTGTTGTTGGCCTCATTTGGTCTTGGCAGACAATGGATTATTTGTCCCTGATAAGTCAATTCGGGTTGACATGAATGAGACATGAACGACAAAACAAGTGAGGATGGCAATGGGTTTCAAGAGATGATGGTTAGACCCGCCTTTAACCGACTAGTGATTAATTTGCACCGCTATTCTGCCCAAACCAATGAAATAAGCTTTCTGAAAAAAGCATGCTGTGCGGAGGGGGGGGGGGCGAATTTCCGGGTCAATTAAAGCACCAGATGTCAATGTACAGACCTACCATCTGCAGCTCAAAAGCTATTTGCAGGGCACTACTAGTAATCCCTTGCTCTGGCGGCAAAAGGGTTAAGTAAGGACCACCAGTTCACAGCGATTAAACATGCTCATCCTTGCAAGTGGCGTTATTTCATCACAGGATGTAAACAAATTGCAGGTGGAAACAATTTTGCTTACTGAGAAATCACTCATGTCACAGCTTAAGAAAACAAAACAAAAAGAACTTTCAGTTCAAAGCAAATCATCTTTTCAAGCTGTGATTAGTTTTTTGAACAGATTATTTTGATCAAGCATATCTGCCGCAGTCGCTCTGTCTGTACACATTTCTTAGTAAAGATACAGGGCAATTATTGATGAATATTCGGGCACTTATTCGACTGAGGGAAAAACGTTAATTGGAATTCGTAATAGATGAACCTTGTGATGTTTATTACAATGTACTTTTGCGTTTCAAAGGAGCATTTTCCAGTGTATGTTAAGTTCAGTCGTCTTTCTTTTTTTACCTGAAAAATATAGGAGAACAAAATATATAGACAGACAGACAGGCAGATAGAGAGATAAGTAGGTATCTAGATAAGCAGGGAGGTAGCCAGCCAGGTAAATAGGTAGATATAGATCAATACATGTAGACAGATGACAGACTGATAGATAGATAGATAGATAGACAGATAGATAGATAGATAGATAGATAGATAGATAGATAGATAGATTGATAGATAGATAGATAGATAGATTAGATAGATAGATAGATAGATAGAGAGAGAGATAGATAGATAGATAGATAGATAGATAGATAGATAGATAGATAGATAGATAGATAGATAGATAGATAGAAATACAACGTAGAAAGATAGATAGAAATACAATGTAGATAGATAGATATATAGATAGATAGATAGATAGATAGATAGATAGATAGATAGATAGATAGATAGATAGATAGATAGATAGATAGATAGAAATACAGTGTAGATAGATAGATAGATAGATAGATAGATAGATAGATAGATAGATAGATAGAAATAGAATGTAGATAGATAGATAGATAGATAGATAGATAGATAGATAGATAGATAGATAGATAGATAGATAGATAGATAGATAGATAGATAGATAGATAGATAGATAGATAGATAGAAAGAAACACAATGTAGATAGATAGATAGATAGATAGATAGATAGATAGATAGATAGATAGATAGATAGATAGATAGATAGATAGATAGATAGATAGATAGATAGATAGATAGATAGAAATACGATGTAGATCGATAGATAGATAGATAGATATACAATGTAGATAGATAGATAGATAGATAGAAATACAATGTAGATAGATAGATAGATAGATAGAAATACAATGTAGATAGATAGATAGATAGATAGAAATGCAATGTAGATACATAGATAGATAGAAATACAATGTAGATAGATAGATAGATAGATAGATAGATAGGTAGAAATACAATGTAGATAGATAGATAGATAGATAGAAATACAATGTAGATAGATAGATAGATAGATAGATAGATAGATAGATAGATAGATAGATTCTGTTACTTTTCTTTAATTGTTTTTCTTTTCACCACCAAGAAAAAACACCTGACAAATAAAACAGCGTATCTATTACATTGTGTTGAAAAATAACAGTTTCCACCGGGAACAGTTTGTACCTCAAAACCTTAATACACGCAAGTTATTCCTTCCCACTCCTTTCATCACGCAGTTTCTGTTTTCATATTAAACATGTTTACGCTGACAGCCTTCAAAGCCAGACTGTTTTTGCTTGTGCAAGTATCTGCCATCAAGACCTGTCGGAATGAGCGACGAACGCCAAATAATGAAGGGAATAAAATAATACATGTACTGCCGTTCAAAGGGAGAGCGACGTATGTGCTCAGTTCTTAGTTTTGAGAGAAAAAGAGTGTGGCATAGCCGTATATAAATGCTTTCATATAGGAGTTTGCCACACTAAAAACGACTATTTCGTTAGCAGACGCGTCTGTCTGCCTTTGACATAGAAGAATTATGTGTGAGACAAATTGATAAGGACAATAAGGCAGGAAAAGGCCATGCTTACGTCGCTCTGCCTTTGCAAGGCAGAATGGTGCCTTTTCAGGATTGTTTTTCTCGAGTTTATGTGCAAAATAACAGTGTACATTATTAGCATTATACCAGCCTTGAGTTTTGATTTTAAATACAAAATAAAAATGTAGAACGAATATACTAAACATTATTTGACACGTATTTTGGCCCCTTTTTGTACGA
The DNA here is from genome assembly GCA_963931925.1 of Onchidella celtica. Classification (NCBI taxonomy): domain Eukaryota; kingdom Metazoa; phylum Mollusca; class Gastropoda; order Systellommatophora; family Onchidiidae; genus Onchidella; species Onchidella celtica. The sequence continues at coordinate 51,296,676 of OZ007570.1, forward strand.
GCTCGCTCCCCCCTAACGTTAGAACTTATCTCCGCCCGTGGGTGTACTTACGTTTTACGCGTCCCAGGTTTCCTAATCAGTGGACATTAGCAGATTTCTTTAGGGGCCATCCGTAAAGTACTTAGATAAGGAAGGTGAATGGAGGTGAGGCGAGGGATGAGGTGCAGATACCTAGGGCATTGATCATCCTCTGCAAACAAAGGTCTTCAGCCAGGGGGAGGGGGGAGGAGGAGGAGGAGGGGCTTACTCACGCCTCTGACCAGGGCACATGGGGGAGAGTTTGAGTCCTGAGTCTGAGTTTAGGGACCGCAGGTCGACACGACAACTGTCACATTGTGCCAGGAAAAAGCAAGAGGGTAGACAGCATGTAGCCGAATGCTAGGGCAGCAGGAGACCCCACCAGGAGCGACCACGCCCCCCCCCCCCTGGGAGCGTAGGAACGCTTTTTAGTTATGGTACTGAATTAAGGAGTTGTCCGGGGGTTTTGTGGGGGGGGGGGGGTGTCAATAAAAAAAAATTTCTAAGTTTGTATAAAAATGGAATATAGACTATGGATCTCGTAAAACAAATCAGACAAACAATGCCAAATGTCACTTACATTTTTTAAAATCATCAAGGCATTTTCATAGACATTGCACCATTCTAATTAGCGTACTCTCGTACATGAGAGAAACTGTTGAAGCCAAGAGCTTGAAAAGCGTAAACGAGGATGGAGGGTGGGGGGGGGGGGGTTCGTAGGTTTAAAATATCAAACTTGAGCGTATGCACTTGATCTATGGCCCCTTATCAGATTTGACGCCATCATATTTATTGCCCTACAAGCCTACTGATACGGAAGCTACTGAACAGGTGTACGAGGTATAACTTTAACTTCTCCAGATTTCTTCCAAAATTTTCTTACACCTTACCCTGCGCCACAGAGGGACGTACCAAAAACGGAAGAAAAAAAACAACGATGTTTTCCAAGGTGCCATCCACACAGTTTGTACGCTCGCTCTGGCAAATTTTGACTCTGATTTATAGTTTTAATCCGATACCATTTCAAGTCATACAAATTAAGCCCTTTAGAGGCCCTAAGCACTGAAAAGATGACACCACAAATTGTTATGTAATTCAAAATAGAAACAAAAAAATAAACCATTAAATGAAATTTTATTCTCCGAAATGAAACAAAACTTACAGTAAAATGAAAAATCGCATATACTTTTGTAAACGTCCACTTTGTTTTTATATGAAAAGTTTTCTCCTACCGTTTTTAAGTGCAGTGTCTTTGTGATCAGATCCTCAAAACTAATCTGACGTAACACATCTGCTTCTATACTTAGTAGAAATAAGGCATAGTAAATCCGGCAATGAAAAATTTCAATGGTGCCTCCCTACCCTTGGTCCCCTAGGCTTCTGCTTATTTTGCTGAATGGTTAATCCAGCTGTGCATACAATGCACTTTACCGAAGTTTAACGAAGATTAAACAACTTTCATACCTGGTTGAAAAAAAAAACAACAACAAGAAAACATGAGAATTACCATAGGACTGAAATTCCTACTGGTGACTGTAATATAAACTTCGTGGGGGAAAAACTAAAAGCCGAAAAAGAAAAAACTAGAAAGAAATAGAGGTGAAAAGAAAACTCTAAAGAAGCTTGTTGTCAACACCAACGAAATCAATATATTTATCTGCCCGGCATCATTTACCAAAAAGCTTTTCGTTCCATACATAATACCAGAGCTTAACACTGTCTGCAGGTAAACCGTTGAAATACCGCGCAGCAGGCCTTGCAAAAATCGTGTTTGTGTAGATCAGATAAAAACCGTACTGAATTATTCAATTATTCCTGTGGTGAAGGTTGATGACAGGTGATAGAGCATTATCTGATCCTTTAATCAGACTTTTCTGTCTTCATACTCGAAAGCTGTGACAAATTCACCGAGCTTGTACGTTTACGCACCCACGCAAATTAGTTGTTGCAGTCGCTTGAAAAAAAAAATCTTCAAATTAAATAGGAAGGAATGAAACTTTTTGAAAAGCAAAGTTACTGTAGCAAATCCCCAGGGGAAGTGAACATTTTGTCAAAACAACAACAAAAACAACAACAAACTTCAAATACATGTAACCCACAATAGGAAAGTATAGATTTGTGTATTTGATAATGTGTATAAAGACATAAAATTGGCGGATGATATATTCGGTTACCATGGCAACTGTTGGAGCTGTTGCCAAATTGAACCCCTGAGTTGTTCCTCTCTCCTTAGTTGCACAGTATTAGGACTCACGGTGCATTGGTGACGTGTACATATCTGTTTTCACCCCAGCACGCCCCAAATTCATCATTTGAGCGTACAATAGACGCATGCGTCGCAGGCCTAGGTATTTTTTCTCCCCTGAAATCCCTAGAGGAAATCCCCCCCCCCCTCTCGTTTTTTGGAGGTGGTGTAGGCCTAGGTATTTCTCTCCTCAAACCCCAAGAGGAAATCCGCCCCCACCCCCCCCCCCGTTTCCTATTAAAAGCCACTGGTCGAGACGAACGTGAGGTAGATCGGTCCCCAAGCTATTTCCCGAATATCAGGCCCCGAGTGAGCCGAACAGCACGTACAAAGCACTAATCATAGGCCACTTAAGCAGTCAAGCGAGCGTTAGGTACGTCACTGATGTTCTGACAATTGGTCATTACGGAGCAAGACCTTGGGCTGCCTCACTGACAACCGGTCACTGACGGCAATCCCGACCCAGCTTGGTCTGGAGGTTGAGAGTGGGACGGTGGTGGTGATGTGCCAGGATGTAAATCACATCACTTGGGAGAACTGGGTGACACAATAGCCACGTTCCCGGTTTGGGAGTGGCTTGGAATTTTAAAGGAATTTCACCCCACACTGATGGACAAAGTGCTGAGATTTTTTTACCTACCAACCAATGAAGTGAGATTTTTACCTACCAACCAATGAAGTGAAATTTTTACCTACCAACCAATGAAGTAAGATTTTTTACCTACCAACCAATGAAGTGAGATTTTTTACCTACCAGTCAGTGAAGTGAGATTTTTACCTACCAACCAATGAAGTGAGATTTTTACCTACCAACCAATGAAGTAAGATTTTTTACCTACCAACCAATGAAGTGAGATTTTTTACCTACCAGCCAGTGAAGTGAGATTTTTACCTACCAACCAGTGAGGTTAGATTTTTACCTCCCAACCAAAGAAGTGAGATTTTTACCTACCAACCAATGAAGTGAGATTTTTACCTACCAATCAATCAAGTGAGATTTTTACCTACCAACCAATAAAGTAAGATTTTTTACAACCAACCAATAAAGTGAGGTTTTTTATAACCAACCAATAAAGTAAGATTTTTTATAACCAACCAATAAAGTGAAATTTTTCATAACCAACCAATAAAGTGAGATTTTTCATAACCAACCAATAAAGTGAGATTTTTTTATAACCAACCAATAAAGTGAGATTTTTCATAACCAACCAATAAAGTGAGATTTTTCATAACCAACCAATAAAGTGAGATTTTTCATAACCAACCAATAAAGTGAGATTTTTCATAACCAACCAATAAAGTGAGATTTTTCATAACCAACCAATAAAGTGAAATTTTTCATAACCAACCAATAAAGTGAAATTTTTCATAACCAACCAATAAAGTGAGATTTTTCATAACCAACCAATAAAGTGAGATTTTTTTATAACCAACCAATAAAGTGAGATTTTTCATAACCAACCAATAAAGTGAGATTTTTTTATAACCAACCAATAAAGTGAGATTTTTTTATAACCAACCAATAAAGTGAGATTTTTTTATAACCAACCAATAAAGTGAAATTTTTCATAACCAACCAATAAAGTGAGATTTTTCATAACCAACCAATAAAGTGAAATTTTTCATAACCAACCAATAAAGTGAGATTTTTTTATAACCAACCAATAAAGTGAGATTTTTCATAACCAACCAATAAAGTGAAATTTTTCATAACCAACCAATAAAGTGAGATTTTTTTATAACCAACCAATAAAGTGAAATTTTTCATAACCAACCAATAAAGTGAAATTTTTCATAACCAACCAATAAAGTAAGATTTTTTACAACCAACCAATAAAGTGAGATTTTTTTATAACCAACCAATAAAGTGAGATTTTTCATAACCAACCAATAAAGTGAGATTTTTTTATAACCAACCAATAAAGTGAGATTTTTTTATAACCAACCAATAAAGTGAGATTTTTTTATAACCAACCAATAAAGTGAAATTTTTCATAACCAACCAATAAAGTGAGATTTTTCATAACCAACCAATAAAGTGAAATTTTTCATAACCAACCAATAAAGTGAGATTTTTCATAACCAACCAATAAAGTGAAATTTTTCATAACCAACCAATAAAGTGAGATTTTTTTATAACCAACCCATAGAACAACAACATTGAGGATGGTAGAGCTCTAAATCAAGTCTGTTTTGCGTATGTTTTAATTTAGTGCGCGAGATCTCTCTTTCCACCAACTGACTCAGGACAGTTTTGATGCTCTCGAACTAGTGAGACAGTCTTGTTTCAGTCTCGCCAGTGCGCGAAGCCCCGTTTATGGGGACACGGTGGTCTGCAGGTAAGCTGCTCGCCTCTCATGCCGAAGGTACCGGGTTCAAATCCCGGTCGGTGCAAGCATGTTGGAATTTTTGGGATTTTTCTCATATTTTCCAGTCCCTGATCCTCTGGTAGGTGGGATCGAGCAACTAGACTTCTCGGATAAGTACGAAAAACTCGGAGGGCCCGTGTGCAACGTTAAAGATTCCTTGGCAGTTGGAAATCGTAAGGAGCAGGCCGAACAGGCCACTGCCCGGGCAAAATTAAATAAAAGTTATCCCCACCACTCCCTCCCTCTCCCCACCCATCCCCCCGCCCCCCCCCCAAAAAAAACCTCCCCGAACGGCGCTGCACTGTGTCGACGACGTGTATGCTTCAGTTGCAACTGGGCTGCAATGATACCAAAGCAAATTTCCCAACTGGGATTAAAGAAGTATACAAATACACAACTACAGATAATTCCATAGTTCACATCTCAACTAAAACCGAGACAAAACAGACTCGAGTCAGTGGGTCGCCTTAATTTGACTTACAAACTTCAAAATCGTTTTTGCCCTCAGTTCCAAGAGACCTCATTACTAGAAGACAGAACAATTTGGCAAAGAAAAAAAAATTCTATTCTACCTCATTCAAAATATTGTTTTGTTTTACTTAACCCTCTAAAGCTCGAAGTAGGCCTACCACGCTTGAGATCATTTTCGGCCAGAGAGACTTGACTTCTTAAGAACGATTAAAATGTTGCAAAACGGAAAAATTGTATATAGCAAAGCCTCGCGTAAGAAGTAATATAGAAATGATACAATAAAACACAAATTCAAAGGTATATTCACTGTGTCGTTTCTGATTTTTCCAAATTAAAACGAGCTTTGCTACATACAACGTTTTCCTTATTGCCACATTTGAACTTTGCTTCCAGCCTAGCTGCAACTCTTAGATTTTTCTGTTGTTTTTTTCTTTATAATATTCTAAAAAAAAAGATGAATACCATATAGGATCACGCACGTTACTTACTAACTTACGTTTTTTTATGAAGGACACTGAGACACGGAAGCTGCGGGGTGAAATGTATTTCAGGGATGTAACAAAACGTGTCCCTTGTCAATTCCTGGAACAGAGAGGATTAATTCAGAGTACTATAATGTCTTCGACTTCCAAGAGTCTCGTCCACCACTTCCATACCCTAAATCGTTCTGTAATGCAGAAAATCTAGACGTTGCGAGAAAAAGACGAGAGAAAGAGACAGAAACAGAGAGAGAGAGAGAGACAGACAGACAGACAGAAGGACAGGCAGACACACGCACACTTACATATACACACAGAGAGGGGTGGTGTAAGAGAGAAAGGAAGAGAGACGGGGACTGGATGAGGAAACAGAGGAGGGAGGGAGAAAGAGCAGGGCGGGGGGAAGAGGGGAGGGCGAGAGAAAGATAAAGAGACACGCAGACAATACAAAGACAATGAGAGAGAGAGAGGCAGAGATTAGAGATAGACAGAGCGAGAATAGGAAGAGGCAGGGACAGAGAGAAAGAGATGAGAGGCAGGGAAAGAGAGAGGGGGTGAGACAGAGAGACGGAGAAAAAGAGAGACATCCAGAGAGACGACACACACACACACACAAATAACGCAAACAGCCTAACATTTTAAAGGCCTCCTTTTCACCCATTAGAATTGCAAGCTTTTATTAGGGTTAGTGTTAGGATAAATATTAATTACTTCAACTGGTCAGAGATCCCTAACAGCAAATCCTCAATACATGACTTTTCACTGGATGAATTAGATCTAAAATCAGGACACGAACACACAAACACACATACACACACATATAATTAAGGCTAAAGCCATCTATTTTAGACGCCCCTTTATCACCATGTAGAAATGTAATTTTTTTTTTTTAATGTTAGCGTATAAGTCCAATAAATCTGCCACACAAGTCTAACAAGTAAGATGCACAAGTCCAACAAGTTGGCCGAAAACGTCCCACAGGTCCAGCGCACAAGTCCAACAAGTTGGCCGAAAACGTCCCACAGATCCAGCGCACAAGTCGGACAAGTTGGCAGAAAAATTCCGATAAGTCTGATGTACAAGGTCCAAAAAGTTGGAGGAAAAAATCCGACAAGTCCCATGCACAAATCCAACTATTTGACCGAAAGAAGTCTGACAAGTCCGATGCACAAGTCCAACAAGTTGGCCGAAAATTCCGACAACTCTGATGCACAAGACCGAGAAGTTGGCCAAAAAGTTTTCACAAGCCTGACCCACATGACCGACCAGTTAACCCAAAAATTCCAACAAGTCCAATGCACAAGTTTGACAAGTTGGCCAAAAATTTTTGACAATTCTGACACACCAGTCTGGCAAGTTGGCCAAAAAATTCAAACAAGTCCGATGCATAAATCTAACAAGTTGGCCAAGAAAAGTCTGATGAGTCCGACGCACAAGTCCAATAATTTGGCCGAAAAATTTGACATATAAGTCCGACAAGTTGGCCAAAAACTTTTCACAAGCCTGTTGCACTATCCAAGAAGTTGGCTGAAAAAGTACGATAAGTCTGACACACAAATCTGACAAGTTGTCCACAAAAGTTTGACAAGTCTGACCTACAAATCCAACAAGTTGGCCAAAAAATTCCGCTGAGTCTGACGCACAAGTCCGACAAGCCGGCCAAAAAACTTTGACAAAAATGACGCAAAAATCAAACAAGTTGGAAGAAAAAGGTTTGACAAGTCTGACGCATAAGTCCAGTAAGCTGGCCAAAAAATTCAGACAAGTTTGACGCACAGGTCCAAGAAATTGGATGAAGCAAGTCTGACAATAAGATGCACAAGTCCAACCCGTTGGCCAAAAAATTCCGAATAGTCCGTCGCACAAATCCAACAAGTTGGCCAAAAAAGGCTGGCAATCTGACACTCAAGTCCAACCAAAAAATCAGACAAGTCCGACACGCGAGTACAACAAGTTGGCCACAATTTTCCGACAAGCCTGATGCTCAGGTCCAAGAAGTTTGCTGTAAAAAGTCTGACCATCTGACGCACAAGTTCAAGAAATTGGGTAAAAAATTCCGACAAGTGGGCCAAAAAATCTCGACAAGTTAACGCACAAGCCTGACAACTTGGCCAAAACATTCTGACAAATCTGACGCACAAGTCCAACAAGTTGGCCGCAGAAATTTTGACAAGTCTCAATTTGACCAAAAAATACTACAAGGCTGAAGCACAAGTTCAATAAGTTGGCCCAAAAATCAACAAGTCCGAGAGAAAAGTTCAATAAGCTGGCCAAAAAAATCTGACAAGTCTGATGCACAAGTTGAAGAAGTTGGCCCAAAAAATCCGACAAGTCTGATGCACAAGTCCAACATTGACACATTAATCCGACAAGTTGGCCAAAAAAATCCGACATGGCCGATGCACAAGTCCAACCAATTGGCCGAAAAAGTCCGATAAATTTGATTCACGTCCGACAAGTTGGGCAAAAATATTTTTACAAGTCTGACACACAAATCTAACAAGTTGGCCAAAAATGTCTGACAAGCTGGCAAAAAAAAGTTTGACAAGTCTAAAAAGTTGCCCTAAAAAATCTGACAAGTCAGGTGGGCAAGTCTAACAAGTTGGTAGAAGAAATTCGGACAAGTCGGACGCACAAATCAGAAAGTTAACCCAAAAAATCCGACACCACTGATGCACATGTCCAACCAATTGGCCAAAAATTCTGACAAGCCTGACGCACAAGTCCAACAAGTTGGCTGCAGAAATTTTGATAAGTCTGATGCACGAGTCCGTCAATTTGGCCAAAAAATCCAACAAGACTGACGCACAAGTCCAATAAGTTGGCCCAAAATGCGACAAGTCCGAGACAAAAGTTCAACAAGTTGGCCTAAAAAATCTGACAAGTCTGATGCACAACAAGTTGACTGCAAAAATCCGACAAGTTTGATGCACAAGTCTAAAAGGTTGGCCAAAAAAATCCGTCAAGTCTGACGCACAAGTCCAACAAGTTGGGCAAAAAAATCTGACACGACCGACGCACAAGTCCAACCAATTGGCCGAAAAAGTCCGATAAGTTTGATTCACAAGTCCAACAAGTTGGCCAAAAAAAGTTTGACAAGTCTGACGCACAAATCTAACAAGTTGGCTAAAAATGTCTGCCAAGTCTGACACACAAGTCCAATAAGTTGTAAAAAAAAGTTTGGCAAGTCCAAAAAGTTGCCCCAAAAAATCTGACAAGTCAGGCGGGCAAGTCTAACGAGTTGGTCGAAGAAATTCCGACAAGTCGAACTCACAAATCCGAAAGTTGGCCCAAAATATCCGACACCCCCGACGCACATGTCCAACCAATTGGCCGAAAAATTCTGACAAGCCTGACGCACAAGTCCAACAAGTTGGCCGAAGAAATTCCTACAAATCGAACTCACAAGTCCGAAAGTTGGCCAAAAAAATCGAACATCACCGACGCACAAGTCCAAGAAGTTGGCCAAAAAAAATCCGTCAAGTCCGATGCACAAGTCCAACATTGACACACAAGTCCGACAAGTTGAGCAGAAAAATCCCACATGACCGACGCACAAGTCCAACCAATTGGCCGAAAAATTCTGACAAGCCTGACGTACAAGTCCAACAACTTGGTCATAGAATTTTTGACAAGTTTGACACACGAGTCTGTCAATTTGGCCAAAAAATCCAACAAGACTGACGCACAAGTCCAATAAAAGGGCCCAAAATCTGACAAGTCCGGGACAAAAGTTCAACAAGTTGGCCTAAAAAATCTGACAAGTCTGATGCACAACAAGTTGACGGCAAAAATCCGACAAGACTGATGCACAAGTCTAAGAGGTTGGCCAAAAAAATCCGTAAAGTCCGATGCACAAGTCCAACATGGACGCACAAGTCCGACAAGTTGGGCAAAAAATCCTACACGACCGACGCACAAGTCCAACCAATTGGCTGAAAAAGTCCGATAAGTTTGATTCACAAGTCCGACAAGTTGGCCAAAAAATGTTTGACAAGTCTGATAAGTTGGCAAACAAAGTTTGAAAAGTCCAAAAAGTTGCCCAAAAAAAATCTGACAAGTTAGGCGAGCAAATCTAACGAGTTGGTCGAAGAAATTCCGAAAAGTCGAACGCACAAATCCGAAAGTTGGCCTAAAAAATCCGACACCAACGATGCACAGATCCAACCAATTGGCCGAAAAATTCTGACAAGTCTGAGGCAAAAGTCTGTCAATTTGGCCAAAAAATCCAACAAGACTGACGCACAAGTCCAATAAGTTGGCCCAAAATCTGACAAGTCCGAGACAAAAGTTCAACAAATCTGACAAGTCTGATGCACCATTCGAAGAAGTTGTCCCAAAAAATCTGTCAAGCCCGATGCACAAGTCCAACATTGACGCACAAGTCCAACAAGTTGGTCAAAAAAATCTGACACGACCGACACACAGGTCCAACCAATTGGCTGAAAAAGTCCGATAAGTTTGATTCACAAGTCCGACAAGTTGGCCAAAAGAATTTTGACAAGTCTGACGCACAAATCTAACAAGTTGGCCAAAAGTGTCTGACAAGTCTGACACACAAGTCTGGTAAGTTGGTAAAAAAAGTTTGACAAGTCTGAAAAGTTGGCCGAAAAATCTGACAAGTTAGGCGGGCATGTCTAACAAGTTGGTCGAAGAAATTCCGACAAGTCGAACACACAAGTCTGAAAGTTGGCCAAAACAATCCGACACCACCGACTCACTAGTCCAACCAATTGGCCGAAAAATTCTGATAAGTTTGATGCACATGTCCAACAAGTTGGCCCAAAAAATTATGTCAAGTCTGACGCACAAATCCAACATTTTGGCCAAAAATGTGTGACAAGTCTGACACAGAAGTTTTGAAAAGTCTGATGCACAAGTTCAACAAGTTGGCCAAAAAATTCCGACAAGTCCGATACACAAGTCTCATAAGTTTACCAAAAAAGTCTGACAAGCCCGGGGCACAAGTCTGACAAGTCCAACAAGTTCATCGCACAAGTCCAACAAGTTCATCACATTTGACAAAGCTGTACTGTTGCGACAAATCCAACAAGTGATCCACACAAATCCGACAAGTCTGATAAGACCACCGAACAAGTCAGACAAATTTGTCAAGTCCAACAAGTCTGACAAGTATGACAAATCCGGCAAGTCATCCACACTAGTTCGACAACTCTGACAAGTCCATTGCACAAACCCCACAACTTTGACATGTCTGACATGCCGGCTGCACAATTATTACAAATCTGACAAATCTGCTGCACAAGTCCAACAAAGTTCGGCAAACAAGTTCGCCAAGTCCAACATATCTGATGTCCAATGCAGATGTCCGACAAATCCGCATCACTAGCCAACAGGTTCACTGCATAACTCCGACAAGCCAGGGGCACAAGTCTGATGAGGCTGACAAGTCCACCCTACATGTCTGACAAGTCCGCAGAACAAGTCAGACAAGTTTGCTTGCCGCAGAAGTCCGACAAGTCCAACAAGTCCAGATCACAGGTTCAACAGGTTCGACAAGTATGACAAGTCCGCCTCACAAGTCGGACAAGTCTGCTGCACAAGTCTGACCACCCCATGGCATAAATCTGACAAATCGAATAAGTCCACTCTGCGAACAAGTCTGAAAAGTCCGACATTTTCAGCAAGTCCGACAAGTTCAAAAAGTCTGTGGCACAGATTCGACAAGTTTGACAAGGCCACTGCAAATGTTCGGCAAGTCTGAGAAATCCGTTGCACAAGTCCGACAAGTCTGACAAGTCTTTCGTAAAACTGTTTCCACGAGATAAGTGGTTTGACCATGACATCAACGTTGTATATCATAATTCAGAGGACATAGGATTTTTAGTGTTAAGGGTGGTGAGGTCTGGCAAGTCCGACAAATTTTTCCCTTCTACTGTATAATTTTGTTTCCATGAGATAGTCAGTTTGGCCAAGTCACCGACGACGTACACCATAATTTACAAGTTATGGGATTTTTAGTGGTAAGGATAGTGAGGTCATCTCTTTGGTAATGGATGTTTCTATTTGGTATCGAATTTGCAATCCTAAATAGGGACTTTCTTATAATGTCAGACATAAAATTATTATGAAATCATTCTAATGTTTTGTTACACCTATGTTATTTTTATTCAAATTTGTAAACCAGAGGAAGAAAATGTAAATGCAAGTGAATAGTTTCACATTTTCGAGATAATAAGAGAAAGTATTCAATTTGTTGTGATATTCTCTTCATTGAGAATATATAAGGGTATCGATTCCCATTTCTGCTTCGGGTTTGTATGAAAAACCAAGATTAGTGTCAAGGGCAAAGGACGATAATCATGTGATGGGGGTGTAGTCGTTTTGAGAATGCAAAATTATGAGCTATGCCATGTCGAGAGACATTTGTTTTAAAAAATATTAATAAGCATAAACGTTTGAATTAAAACAAGATGTTTTTAAAAGTTTTAATAAAGGGATGGATTTCATATCTGAGTTTATGCATAATGAGGTCAAACCCATAACGGCAGACAACGTATGGATTCTGTGTCATATAAGAAAAACCCAAATTTATTTATAGTACAGAACAGCCACTTTGGGGAAACCTGGGTGGTCACTGGCTCCTGCTTCCATATAGCGTCGAGGTCGGCGGTCGACCAAGGTACTCGCACGGCTAGTCATGCCCAACTAGCCTGTAAAGCTTAGGGTCTGGCGAGATTTTCTCCCTTAAGGCGCTACTGAGGGACTGAGAGTTGGGGTGGAGTTTGGTCGGGGGTAGGCCGGACAAAACATACGGATTAGAACCTACTTCCTCAGATCTTAAGGGGCAACTGGTACTTAAGGGTGATTAGGCTTAGGGTCGTCCATGTCATGGGAAAAGTGCTCTCGCAACCACATAGTCACACGGCACATCTGTGCTAGGTAGGGTAGTGTGTGCTGGAGTCCCCGTGCCACTATTTTTTGTTTGCTTTTGATTCACTTATTTTAATTTCTCTAAAGAGAATTCAGTGCACAACAACAATAACAACAATAACTGCTGAGCTTTTGGAAAGTTCACGAGATGTACTGTTAGGAGATTTCTTATTGTGAAACGCCGGGTTTTGTTTATTGACTTGTCGAAACATAGGGTATCCAAACACAAATTGTTGACCGCAGGATTGGTTGTATAAAAGATTGCAGAAAGTGTAGATTTTAGGTTGTAGCGGAATAGGATTACCCTGTGCTTTTCATTTATACAAGAGTAGAATTACAACTATCATCAGGGAGAGAACGAAGAGAACCCTTCATGGGCGAGAAAGCTGGCACTTCAAGATAAGCTCTTTACAGCTTCGTGAAGTATTCCACTCAAAGCCTTTTGACACACATGGAAAACGCACGTATTATAAAGCTTGCTGCCGAGAGCGCCGCTTGTAAAATCAACAGTGTTTTGAAATATTGAAAGTGAATTCTTTTTCAGACTTTGAAGCGAGTTGCCATGTAATGCAGTGTGTCGTTACTTGCACTTTTCGATCATCTGGTGCAACAAAATGAATGTCGACTCCCATCTTAAAACACAAGAAGGTGTTATGACTGGTGAAGCGCTTGCTTTTTCGGGCTTCACCTATGTGCATCGTCAGCAGCAACAGGAGCTTTCTTAAAACTTTCTTGCGCTTGAAGCATTCTCTATGTTCTCTCCCTTGCGTACAGTGGAGTAGCGTGAGTTGCCAGCGCCCGGGATAAAGGTAGGTTTCCATGTGTACGTAATGCGTAATGCGCAATGCGTGATGCGTGATGCGTAAACAACGTTTACATGGAAATATAACTAAAGTGTATCCATGTGTGCGTGATGCGTGATGCGTGATGCGTTGTGCGTATTCGAACGATCGAGCCATCGTTCGAATACGCATCACGCAGCTATACGGACACCGGAAGCTAGAAATTCCCGCCAGATTTCCCCAAAATACATGTTTCTGCACGTGTGTTTTCGACAAGCTGTCGCCCAAGACCCACTATACCAAGACGGTGCAATCGATCGTTAAATACAAAGGTGAAGAGTTCCGCCGCGTGCGTTGTCTGCTAGACTGACCTAGCGCGTATGATGTGCCCAGTCATGGCTCGGTTAGCAAAGATTTAATGGTGGCATTAAGTAAACAGTGATATTTTCTTTATGTCCCATTGGATGAGATGAGCTTATATGCAAACTTTGAATGGAGTTCTTACATATTAAAACCAAGGGGGAGCTGTACTTGTACATCTTCTAATATTATGAAAAAGTTTGGGGATAACCAAGGTAGCAGAACAAGAGGAATGAAGTAGGAAAAGAGACCATATGGGCCATTATTTAAATGATTAAAGCAAATAAATGGATATAAAACACAAACTTTGAATGAAGTTCTCACATAATTATATCCGACCAGAGAGGAAATTTACATCTAATTTTATGAAAAAGTTTAGAGATAACCATGGTGGCAGAAAACGGTTAATAAAGTAGGAAAAGTGACCAGATGGGCGATTGAAAAAAAAAAAATCACCAAAATTCAGCCGCAGTATTTTGATGAACGTTGAAAAAATGTTACTTATGTTGCAGCTTCTTCGGTTTTCCAACTTTCTTTCCCGAAATTTTCTGTTTTGGGGCACTATTTCTGATTGAATTTCTATTGCTTGAAGATTAATAAGGAAAAAGGAAATAAAGAAACAAACAAACAACAACAACAATACACTTCCTTTAATACACTGGTCTCATCTACGACGGAAGACACAGGCAGCATGCGTGTGTTTACGATTGTACGCGCCGGACTATTTTTAGAATGTCATGGCTCAGCGAACGGAAGTGCTTGAATTGCACCGTCTTGGTATAGTGGGTCTTGGCTGCCGCAAAATGCCACGAAATTTCGTACCAGACAACGTTATTGATCAATTAATTGATCTTGTGCGGCAAAATCCTGCAATATTTGATCCGTCGAGGAAGGATTACAAGGACACTCTCAAGATCAATAACATAATAATATGGAACAGCATTGCTGACATTATGCAATGGGAGGGAAAGAAAGGTACACATTTCTAGATTTAAGATTAACGGTTTTTTTAATTTTCAACAAAAAAGGGTGAGGTCTCACCCGGCAACAGATAAAACACAAATAGAATATAAAATACAAAGGTCAATTAAAGCAAAAAGATGAACTTTCTCTCTCTCTCTCTCTCTCTCTCTCTCTCTCTTTCTATCTATCGTTCTGTAAATCTTCGCTCTCTATCTTTTACACTTTATCTGTGCATTCCATTGGTCTTCCCAAATACTTGAAATTTGCAGTTTAGGGATATAGTGTCAAAGGTGGCAGCATAATTTAAACGACAATGACAGTGGTGGTGATGATAACGATGATAATGATGACGACGATAATGATGGTGATGGTGATGAGGATGATGATGATGACGATGGTATGATTAAAATCGTTATCATGTAATGATTTGGTTCTGTTTTGACTCAGGTGATTTCTGGAAAATTAGATGGCGCACACTTCGAGACACCTACATCAGGAAAAAGACGAGAAAATAAATTGAAACCTAATGGAAGTGGGGCAAGTGAAAGCAAGAAATGGAAATTTCAAGAAGTGATGCAATTTTTAGATGATTACACGGAGGATCAACAGTAAGTACCGCATATCCTTGTGAAATATGATTTCAGTCACTAGTACTTACATTGGATAAGATGATTTATAACTTAACATAGTGGCATGCCATGTTGTTTGATATTGACAAAATTTATAAAAACCTGTAAAATATTCTGTACTCCTAATATTGAAAATTATGTCACTGATAGTATGGATTTTCTTTCCCAGAACTGACAGCAACCTGGAAATTGATTCTGTTATGGAACCTCATGACCGAAACGACATGCAGGGTGACTCTGCTTGCACCCTCGAAGATGACAGCTCATCGAAATGGTAAATAACTAAGCTGTGAAATGTCCTCTTGAATTGTTGAATGTATTCGCTTTGCCATGGCAATTGATTAACAGTCGAAAAGTATTCCACGAAAACCTGTCTGATTTCGACTGCTTCCATACCTGGTCTATGTCCAATTCGTGGCAGATCTGTAAGACCTTCACATTCCTCATCTTCATCATACTGCTTTTGGAGAGCGTGAATCTGAGCTGGGGTACTGTGGTTTTGTAACATATTGTGCAGAACACATGTTCCTTCACAACTGACTTAACCGTTTCAGGCTTTACCGCAATTTTGGTGTGGTAAACTCTCCAGCGACAAGCAAGTATCCCAAATGCATTTTCGACAATGCGGCGTGCTCTGCTTAATCTGTAATTGAATAGCTTCTGTTGTTGTGTGCAGTCTTTCCCAGGAAATGGTCTAAGAAGGTTTTTTTGTAATGGAAAGGCTTCATCTCCTATAATGATATAGGGCACAGATCCAAGATGTTGTGCGCCTGGTAAGGGTGCATCTGGTGGCAGGTTTAAGTTGTTTGCAGATAAAGCTTTGCCCAGGCTTGAATGTGAAAAAATTCCCCCGTCGCTGTTTCTCCCGTAAGATCCAATGTCCACATACGTAAACTTGAGATTGGCGTCAACAAGGGCTAGTAACACCATAGAGAAAGTGTTTTTGTAATTGTAATAGAGTGACCCTGTTTTATCTGGTGCTTTTAGCACAACGTGCTTACCATCTAGGGACCCTATACAGCTGGGGAAGTTCCACTTTACATTGAAATTTTCTGCAATAAGTGTCCAATCATCACTGTTTCTAGGCATAGGCATGTAAATGTTGTGCATATGCTTCCAAATCAATTCGCAGACTTCCGCGATAATGCCAGATACAGTCGATACACCAATACGAAAGCTGAATGACAGAGATTTGAATGACTCTCCTGTAGCCAAAAACCTGAAATAAAAGAATACGATGCAAAGATTATAACCGACCGGTAAATAATAAATTACTATATAGTGTAACACATTCTAGGTTACAAGAGTATAATGTAATGCCTACTCCATCAATGTTTGCAAAATCACGTTACCCCTGGTGGTCATGTTATATCTCAAGACAATGACATTCATTTGTTTTTCTTCAGCGAACACACAAGGGAAAAGATCAACACAGTGCATCCCAGTACCAGCAAGCGGTCTTCCTTTGTCAGATCAAGGACTAAGAGAAGTCCTGATGCTGTTGACAGGGCTTTCCTGGACCTTTGCGCAAGCACAAAGCAGCGAAGGGAAACCATTCAAGAAAAAGATGAAGACGAGGCGTTTCTGGAGCCATATTGTTACAGATTAAAGAAACTGCCCAAGGATGTGAAGGGTGTGGTGCAATTACAAATTGCACAGTTATTTTTTAACGCAGAGAACAGGCATCTACCACCTCAGCCAATCATGCCCCTGCCGCCACTGTCACAGCCAATGCAACCACTTGAAACTACAGGGCATCTTCCTATGGATTGGCTTCGACCACAATTATACTTCCCAAATAATCCGCAGCGTGCTCCCTATCTTGGCGAGACATCTGATGTTATTGCGTTAGCCATGAAAGAGTTGCAGTAATGATTCAATTTCTTTCATTTAATATGTTCACCTTGTTTGCTTTATTAAAGAAATGTTGTATTTAAAAGTAAAATATCTCAACGTATACAATTTGTTGTTGTTGCTGTTGTTGTTGTTGTCACTTACCTTATGCAAAGTGACAGTCGCTCCTTTGGGCCAATCGCTTCTCTTGTTAGGTTTATTTTCGTCATATGAGGTCCTATATGGAACAAAACTTGCTGTAGTTGTTCTCTGGTCAAGCGAAAATACTGATGGAATCGTTCTGAATCCAGTTCTAATTCTTTAACAAGATGGTGGTACACACCAAACTTTTTCCTTTGTTGCAATATTTCATGAACCCACCACCTGTGTTGTCTTTTCCTGGTTCTCTTAAGATAGTAATACAAAAGTCCCAAAGTTGCAATGTCTTCAAACTCCTCTTCCTGTTTCCTGGCATATCTAGACAAGCAAGGAGCCATAGCTCTATGAATACCAAACTGTGGTGTGCTTAGAACCAAAAAGGACAAACTGACGGATCACGAACTTATATACACGCACACATGGAAAAGGGCGATACGTATTACGCATCACGCATCACGCATTGCGCATTACGCATTACGTACACATGGAAACCTACCTTAAGGCAGATATTGCACCTTCTGAACTGTGGACTGTTTTCACTCCCTGAGACCCTTTCACCAGTCCAGTATGGGACCCCCACCCCCCTTCGCCAAGCCCATGTACTGTATTTTAAGAAAAATGTAATTAAAATAAAATGCATTTAATCCTAGGATACAAATCGCCTGGTTTTAATTTGTGCAAACTTATTGAAATCTCTCTCAATTGACAGTATTGTTAGGTTACACAGTCCTTCTTGGCTCAATGCAGATCTCTGTTACGTTTTGATTCATTTAACTTTTGAAAAACGTCTTTCGCAATTGGCAGTTGAAACAGTGATATTTCAATTTGTCAGAACAATTTAAGTTCGTCAAACTCTCTTACAGCTTCCACTTGTACACCCACCGAAGCAAATGCATAAGAATATCTTGACAGTTGATAGTTGCAAATGTAACTCGATAGGGATAAGAAAATACTTTCCAAAAATACGTTGGATGCGTAAATCATTAAATGCTTTTGAGACAATGTTTACAAATGGTTTAGAAATGTTTAGAAATGCTACTTATGGCAAGAACTCAGTTTTGACCCAATGTCATTTTGTTACCGTTTTTGTCCTTCATCTTGAAGCTTGACCCTCGAAGGTCCATAACTGCCCTATTTTCACATTATATACATATGACTAGCGCGTTAGCAAGACAATTATCACAGCCAAAAAAAAACAAAAACAAGTAAACTAACCTGTTGATGCCCCAGAACAAAAGAAGTCAACAAACGATCGACCTCCTAACGACACACGCACACACTTGCAAGACAAGTCTAACAAGTCCGACCAAATACTCATATTATCACACACACACACGACACACACGGAGCATTGTATTTCATTCAGAATCTTACTTTCTCTTCAATTCCAAGAGACCCACCCCTTCTTCTCATGCTTCTCTCTCTCTCTCTCCCTCTTTCTTTCTCTGTCTCTCTGTCTCTTTTCTGTCTCTCTCCATACCTTCTCTCTCTCTCTCTCCCTCCCTGTCTCTGTATATCTGTCTGTTTCTTTCTCATAAGCAGAAAGCCTGGACAGAACACACGCACACAGTAACTTCCGCTCTGTTTTATTCATCATCCTATTTATCGCCAATTCCAAGACCATCGATACTCTCCTATTCCCCCCTCTCTCTCTCTCCCGTCCTCCAAGCGCGTTCGCTACAGAAACCTTGGCAGGCACACACATAGATAACAGATCCACCAGGGACGTATGGGAAAAATTCAAATTCCAAATCCTCTCTATCCTATTATCTGAACAGCTGTCGCTCGTGATGACGCACGAGAATACAATTTATGAGACTGAAACTAAGGTTGTAATTAATCTCATTATTATAATACACGGCGTCTATAGTCTATCTCTGTCTAGTCATTGTCTCTGATCGTAAATCTTCAATGGAAAATGACCTTCTATCTATCTATCTATCTATCTATCTATCTATCTATCTATCTATCTATCTATCTATCTATCTATCTATCTATCTATCTATCTATCTATCTATCTATCTATCTATCTATCTATCTATCTATCTATCTATCTATCTATCTATCCATTTCTCTATCTGTTTATCTATCTGCCCATCCGCCTATCCGTCAGTCCATCCGTCCGTCCATCCATCTCCATCCATCCATCCACCCTTCTGTCTGTCTGCTTCCTGTCTAACTGTCTGTCGGTCTGTCCATCGATCTGATCCGTCTATCTTTACACAAGCCAAGGCAGACATCGATTGTGCAGGGTCGGTGGAAAAACCCAAAACAGACTATAATTACTAGTTAGATAGATCTCAAGTAAATTCATTATTATGTACGAGAATATCGAACTAATAAATATGACTGAGAGGATCTAGTACATCAAAGTTAGAAAATGATATCGGAAGCAAAACTAACTAATCATTACACTGAACCGCACATGGCCGGCTACAAGCCAGGTGGACCAATTGCTCCTGGGTAGGACTCACGCCTAAGGGAATTCCACGCTAGAATAATCCAGCCTTGTCAAGTGCACACAACAACACATTGCAACATACATCCAACACCACATTGCAGGTTTTACAGAGAACAACAACGATTATAATATGTACTGAACCCGGCAGTTCCTCAGGCCGGCGCTGATCATCACAAACTGCACAATACACATGCACGAAAACCAACCAGCTTATATAAGTAAGGGAAGTAACAGGAAAATTATAACAAAGCATAACTCTGGACACTGCATTTGTCTCAAAAGATCTACTCTTCTCCTCCCCCCAACCCACCCATCGCGCTCAGGTGTTGTTTTTTGCTAATATATTTTACAGACCACATCTTCTCCTGTTCAAGTTAACGATTTCTCTCTCTCTCTCTCTCTCTCTCTTTCTCTCTCTCTCTCTCTCTCTCTCTCTCCCTCTCTCCCTCTCTCTCTCTCTCTCTTTTATCCAAATAACCCATTCAGGTTTGGTACTTTCCTTATGTAGGTACCGTCCTAGACGATGTAACTGGAATATTTGAATAAAAATGAATGCGCCAAGTTGGAAATAATCAGACGGCTTCACTCGTAGGAACGATAGTGTTTTGTCGAAACAGTTGTCATCAGGTAGCAGAAATGTGGCATGTAAACGAAGGGCAATCTTTTGCAGAGTTACACACTATACGTAAGTCCAGCAGTGAGATATTCTACGCGGGTACAAGAAGTTTAAGGAGAATGTGGCTTTGACACTGCAGTTTAAATGCGTTTCAGATATTTTACAGTCTTTCTAGAGGGTTTTTGAGCTTGACTTCGGATTTTCACAGCGCATTGGCACGATAATTGCCACTTGGGGCCTTTCACTGTGTTTTTGGCATATTTGAATCATGTTCGATGTCACGAGCAGAGTTAGGGTCTTGGGGATGTTACGACTGCACGAGAGGCAGCTAACTCACACTCGGACACAACCACACAAGAAAAGTACTAAATAACTAGAGCGTATATATGTCAGGCCGGTCAGGCCATAGTTTACATAAATATTAATAACAAAACAAAAGACAATAGAGGTATATATTCAAACCAAAAACTCTAATAACTTAACCAATGATATTCATGTAACTATGGAGGTACTGCAATCAATAGTAAATAGGTATATTATACGAAACTGGATATCAATTTAAAGTGACAGTTGAGTCGCCACTGGCCAGTCGCCAGGCAAACTCTCCATAAATCATATGGGCTTAAATGTTAGGAGAGCCCAGTACGTTCAAAGCCTACAGAAGCACTCTTCGGCTTGTAGGTAATTTAAGCAGTTGCCAAAAGACTATATTTTATGCACAATCACTATTCAATTCATCAACAATGTGCTATATTATTCCAATCATACTATGGCAATAGATCTATCATACAGGACACTCGTGGACGAGTGCCAGCTGGGGTTTCCTTAGTCTTCCTATGAGGCTGTAGTTCTCTCTCTATCTCCGATCTCTATTATGCTTGAACAAATAAAATATATTACCATTGCTCACGCCTACTGAGAGGCGCGAACATCAAAATAGCGCAGCGTGGGCTTTCAAAGGTCAGCCCACTCAGACCTTTCTTTCTAGAGCTCAGTCAGTCCGTTAGCAAGGACTTCTTGTCTTCAAAGCACACAGTTCAGGTACTGGTCGACCGGAGATACTTCACGACACGATGCTTCTGCTCGCCTGTATTCACCAAATCTGAACGTTACACGATGTTATATACTATCTAACTACCCAGCGTGCTAGTCCGCTGGCCCAATTAGTTCAGCTATCTCATAGGTCGAAACCTCCCACCATTTTAATTGTAGTAATACGTCTGCACTATTCTACCAGCCAGTTAACGTGCAAAAACTTGTCTAGTCATACTTAACAATGTCAACTGTCCCCACCTTGTTTCACCCCTACTCCATTACTTATTAATCACGAACATGAAAGCCGACAAGCGTGACTCTAGCAGTTTAACTTTACATTTATTTACTCACCAACTATAATTTGGCGAGGACCGTTCAAGGCCACCAGCCAATTTCTCATGGCCCTGGTAAACAACAACAACTCACTCTCTGCGTGAGTTTTAACAATATCCGAATCATGACATTCGATTTTCAGTGATTCATCTGTTTAAATTTCACAAATAGAATTAAATAGTTCGTTCTAAACTTGATTACATTAGTAAAATTCTCAAAAATTGTTGTCAGATCTGAAAAGAATTTTGTAAAGGTGGATTATAATTTGCGTTTGTTATGAAGATGGAAGCGTAGGGGTTGAGGAAGGGGCGGGAGTGGGTGGGGTAGTGGGGGTGGGGTTGGGGGGATGGGGAGAGTCTTTGGACATTTCATTTGTCTCGAAAGGGCACCCCCCTCCCACCTCCCGCTCCCTCAAATACACACACTTGTTATTCTTTGCTAATGAGGTTTTCGGGACAAAGTCTCCTTTTGTGAAAATAACTCTGTCCCCTCCTGTTTTTAGCTTTAGAAATAACCACTCGGCTTTGGTACTGTTTTCTTTGGTACAGTCCTGGGCACCGCGTCCTCCTCTCCTTTGCCCGCTAATGAAATGTCTCTCGGCCTCTGTTTCATATCTGAAGTTCAAGGAAGCGAGGGAGACGAGCTGGAGAGCATTTGTTAAAGAGGCCTCAGCTGGCGGTCGATAAGTGATTATAGCAGGCGTTATAACGACACTGACATGGCAGCAGCCAGTATCGATTGTCTCCCCCTTCTGTCCAAACTCCGCCTGGCTCTTGTCTCCCTTGTTTGGGCTCCAGGTGACCTGTAACCGTGTCGAGATTGTCCTAGCTGTCAGAGAGTCATCCAGGACCGTAGAGTTGTCCTACTTCTTTTGTCCTAATCACCATAGTTACTATAATAGAACTAAGGGAACTGTCTCATACCAAAAGCGTTGACGTGTTTCGTCGCTAAGCAACAGGAAGTAAAAAAATTGACATAATTATAATGAATTTCGCTGCTGACCTGGGATTCAAGATTTAATAACGCTTATAATATCCTTATATGTAATATATATTACATGAAAATCTCTTTGTTAAATAATAAGTCCCACGTCGGGAATTCAACAATAGGAAGCTGACCTTGTCAAGCTTTATCTGAAAGCGAAAAAAAAACAGACAAGCAAAAAACCAATGTTTAGGCTATATTTCCTCATGACACATTTTGTTCATATAATTTTGTACCGATTTCAGCTTGAAATAAATAAATCAAAAGATAAATAGTTTAAGTAGATGAATGATATTTACATAAGCTACAAATCAAGTTTTTCTTTATATCATATCGATTTCTCAAATTAGGGGCCAAACATCAAGGACGTACCCCCCGCCCTCCAGCCCCCCCCCCCCCCCAAACCACCCACTCCGTTGTACCCTTGACGGACAGATAGATAGAAAGATAGATAGATTTTCATACATTTGGCTCCACTCACTCCCATTCTCTCGTATGATCTTATGTCCGCATCAGAATGGTGAGCCTATCTATCTATCTATCTATCTATCTATCTATCTATCTATCTATCTATCTATCTATCTATCTATCTATCTATCTATCTATCTATCTATCTATCTATCTATCTATCTGTCTGTCTGTCTGTCTGTCTGTCTGTCTGTCTGTCTGTCTGTCTGTCTGTCTGTCTGTCTGTCTGTCTGTCTGTCTGTCTGTCTGTCTGTCTGTCTGTCTGTCTGTCTGTCTGTCTGTCTGTCTATCTATCTATCTATCTAATAAGGCCTTAATGTTTGTACAACTTTTAAGTGGCATTTCAGAAGAGAATGGACTGTTACATTGGATAGAATAGACAGATTGCCTACATTCAACTGTGATATTAATCCTAATACTTGTTTTCTCTTTAACGGCCCATCATTTTAATACACTTCTCATTTGATGTTTATTCGATGATTGTATTGTGAATTTTTTACCTTCAATGGCTTTAGCTGAATATCCTGTTAGTGGTACATTATGCCATTTTTGGGTACATTACGTCTAGTATTTATTGTATAGCCTATTTGTTTCATAAATAATTTTTTCAGCAATTCATTGTTATTATTTAAAAAAAAAAAAAAAAGTAAGTATAACCCCC